>CM054131.1:86442317-87042317 GCA_028751855.1 Ambrosia trifida
ACCACCTCACCCAGCGCTAAATGTGGTTTTCCGCGGCGCTAAATGTGGCTTTTTGCTTATGGCATGAAAAATTAACGCTCTGTTTGAGCGTGGAATTCTTGGGATTAGGTGGAGCCAATCAAATGGTGTGGTGGGGCGTGAGTTTCGCGCTGCACTACGGTTGGCCTTTGCCATTTATGTTTTTATCACATTTATGGTCCACAAATGTGTAATTTTATATAAACTTCTTTATACATAATATACATTTATGATGGGTTTTTGGTTGACAGAGTTTCTTGTTGACAAGGATGGCAAAGATTAGATCCAAACCTCAGACACTCTTCAACCGGTAAGTAACAATATGATGGTCATCGGTACTTAGCGTGTAAAATAAGTGGGTTTGGTTGGATTGGATCGGATCGGATCAAATAACGAAAAAAGACACGACTTTTTTAAAAGTTACAGTTTAGTTTGGGTCACAATGCCAAAATGGGCCTGAGTTGAAACGGTCGATCAAGAATGGTTCACAACATTATTTGCTTTTATGGCGTTGGTGATGGACAAATAGTGTTGTTGGTTGACAACAATTTTCTTTTATGTTGCAGATTAGATTTACATACTATAATTAATATGTCAAAACATATGCATTCGATGGTTATGGTTTTATTTTTTCTTCATTTGATTTATGTTGATTATCCATTTCAAACAATGTTGGTTATGTGAATTTACGACCAACTCATTTATGATAAATATACTTTTTTTGTTCTAATTAATTTTGTTATAATTTTTATGGTGCTGATGTACTTTATTAGCTTCATTAAAACAAAAAATATGTTTCTTTTTAAAGGAAACAATCAAAAAAATATAAATTGATTATCCATTTCAAACAATGCAGGTCATTTTAACAAACGATCAAACGATGGCGAAGAACATCGGTATTGAGCTGGCAACATGGTGCAGCTAGCAGGACAGTAGCGACCTGCATTTAGGTGCATTTTCAGTTGCATGTTTTGGGATGATGTGTTTAGAATGAAATGGGATGACATGTTATTAGAAGCAGAGACTATACAAGACTGCCCAAATAACGGAACGAAGGTGGTTAAGTGGGTTTGTTAGGTATGTGCATATATTTGTTTCTATGTTGGTACAATTTCAATGTGCTTGCTGATTAGGTTACTTACATGTTACAATTGGTCTTGTAGTTCGCCTTTTTCTGTAGCGACATGGAGTATATCATCGCTCTTAGAATATGGGAATCTGAGAAAACTTACTATTTTTTTACAAAGGTAATAATGAAAATGCTTTTTTTTAAAAAATTTTTTAATGTATGATTCAATAGCTTATTAGTCTTTTGTAAGTTGCACAAAATTCAAACGTAGATGCCCAATTTTAAAATTTTATTCGGGAAATTCATCATTTAATATGTGGTGGAGAGTATGGTAGTAGTCAAATTGTGCAGAAAACAATACTTTTCTAAGTTTTGGTTCTTTTACTATTTCTGGCAAAATCATACTTAGGGTAGTCAAACCTTCTACTTTCTTTAACTATTTCTGAATCTTTACTATTTTTTGTGAAATCAGACCCATCAACGACCTGATTGATGCTCTGCCTTTTTGTTGCTATTCATAAAAAACGTCTTTCGAAAAACGTGTGTTGTAATCTCTACACACCTTCCCCCCTCATCGCTAAAGGTTAGTCTTCTTGCTTATATGAAATAAATTTAGAACTGCACACTTTTAACTCCATTTGATGTAATAGATCTGAAGTACATGGTCAAAATTTAAAATTATATATTGGAATCATTTAAAATAGAATATGTGTAACTTAAAAAATGACTTAATGGTTTAACTTATTAATATAATGATTTAACTGGTATATATAATGATTGTTTTTCAGTTTTGGTTATGATCTACAGGGTTGTAAACGAGTCAAGCTGAGTCGAGCTAAGGTAGCTTCGAGCTTGAAATTAAACGAGGTAGTTCAACTTAAGCTCGAAGTGAAACGAGCCTAGCGAAAACTTGGCTCAAGCTAGGCTCGGCTACAGAATGAGCTGGCTTGGCTTAGGTCTTCTCATTAGTGCTTAGTGCGTCAAAATAGCTGGGTTGGGTTGGACTGGGAATAACGGAACAAGACATGCCATTTTAAATGTATCATGCAGAAGTTTAGTTTTAGTAATAGTAATGTATTACAAGTACATATGTATTTGAATTCATATATTTGTAATCTATTTTATATTTATTTTACATGTATATCCTGTTAAAGATATAAATACAAATATAAATGTATTTGAGGTTTTTCTGCAAAACTTTTGTCTTTCACAAATTCTTGAGAACCATTATAGGGTTTTCATCTATGTTTTTAAATCTTTTCTTTTTCACAGGAACGGAAATCCCTCTTCAAACTGCAAGAGTTTCTAAAGGGTCAAACAAGAGAAAAAAGGGTCTGATCACCCTCTGGCCTCTGCATAGGACACGCTTCTCCCCTATAAAATATATTTTTTATGGTTTTTCTGCCCATCACAAGCAAATTGCATAGACTTCTAAACACTGGTCAAAGAGAAAAGGATAATCACTCTAAAAGCTTATATGCACACAATGTTTGTATGTTTCCACATTCCATTTTGTTTTTTTGTTCATAATGTAAGATTGCAAATATTGATGTTGATTTTATATGTCATTCTGCATGATCACAACTTTCAATCACATAATTAATTTGAAATGGAATGCAATTATTTCAAGATCTTTGGATTGTCATAGAGATTATTATATGCTCTTACCGAGTTGTCTATGTATTTTGTATATTGCATACAAGATTGGTAATTATTAATTAAATATATCAAACATAACCATGGACCATGGTGCTGTTGTGATGCATACACGATTGGTAGATTATTCATTAAACTTAACATAATATTTTGGTGTTGTGGTTAGAATAGAAGCTACACAACGGTTATGGTTTGGACAGGAGCTGGGGTGACCAGTGGTGTTGTGGTTGGAACACAAGCTGCATGGCCAATTAGCGTAGCTGCAGTCCGGGTAGGAGCTGCAATGCAAAGGCTGCAGTATACAACCAGCTTATTTGGACTCCTTTCAACCACTACGTAGGTTCAACAACATAGTTTTCTTCACAAGTTTCAAACTGATTCTTCTAATTTTGATGAAAGCCGCCAATAGCATTTTGTTGCGCTTATTATTATTACTATTATTATTATTATTATTATTATTATTATTATTATTATTAATAATAATAGCTAGGTCAAGATTTCAAGGTCCATTACGAGTCAAAAATTCTTTTATCTCTCTTTATTGTCTTGACAGTCTCTCTATCTACAAGACTACAACACTGTAGACAAACAACAAAAACCAAACTTTAACTTTGTTTCATCTTTCTTTTCCCCACTGCGCTCTCTCTCTCTCTCTCTCTCTCTCATCGAAGAACGTAAAACACATATCTCTCGATGATGGATCGGATTGCAAGATCGGATGACAACTGACAAGGAAGACAAAGATGCTAACGGTGTGTCAGAACGAGCAGCTGTTATGGAGGAGGAGGCGGCGGTTGGATGTCAATTTTTGTCGGAGGAGATGGAGGAGGCGGCGACACAGGAGGAGATGGAGGAGGCGACGACAGTGGGAAACCATTCAGAGGAGTGGGTAGATGAGTCAATTTTTTCATTCAGCTTGATATCTTTGCTGAACCATTCAGTCCTAATGGTTCAGTTCAGAGGGCAAGTTTTTTGCAACCAAACATCACCAACCTCTGACCGATTCAGAGGTTACCTCTGAATGGAGCCATTCAGAGGTAAACAAATAGCCCCTTAGTATTAGTAAGTTTATGCTTTACTTATATTTTCAGCTATTCCACACCCGTTTGTGTGGTAGATTGTATTAACTGTGTTTTAATCAACCATTCACAACGTGTTGTTTATATTTTCTTTGTTTTCTATTTAATTACTTGTTTTAGTCACATATTTAGGATCAGTTTGGGCACATGTTTTATGTTTAATCGATTCGCCTTCCGTATGCATGGTTAACTTGTTTGATATTTAGTAAACATGGGGGATATAATTTCGATAATGGCTTTAGTAAACATGGGAATGAAACTTCTATCGTAAAACAAACAAAGCGAATTGTAAATTGTTGTCGTCGCCGTATCACGCGGGTTTCTTACTAGTCCTACATATATATACACACACAACACTTGCTTAATGTTGATTGGATTAAGCATAAGACAAATCCTAACCTAAGGCACATCCCTTTCACAACTAAGCCTACCTACATTAGACATGTGCCCAAATTCCTTAATTATAATCGGCCAACATCTAGAAAACATGTCATGTCACTTTCAAACACAATGACAACTAACCTAGTTATACCAATAAGGGTCTAACCTACTTTCACTACCCTTAATAACCTATGATTACTTGCCAAAAGAAATGGAGATCTTGGTGACACACAAATCGGCCGAAGCCCACATTAACACACACCTCAAGTCCTTTTCACACATATGGTTATATCTTACACCTAAATGGAAATAAACTACCTATTCTTTCAAGGCCCTAGGCAACTACCCCTTCCCATTTAACCCATGACACCCATCGGCCAACACATCAAGAAAGAGACAAGATAAAGAAGCTTCCAACATATCACTATCATTAGGATTTGATCACCTCTCTTTTGTCCTAACACTCGGCCGATACAAGACAAGGATGAAGCTCACACCTTGTTGTCAACTTACACCAAAATAACTAATACAACTCACCTACAACACAAGTCTACTTAAATATTCTAGAGACAAGCATTCTTCTCCTCTCTTTTCACAAATGGCGGCTGATGGTGACACTACAAGCACACATATCTTACAACCATTAATTAACTTTGTCTTCATTACCCATGCATGACAAAACCTCTTCACTTATACCCTTATAGCATCTACTAATCCAACACAAGACTTACATAGCTTGATTTAGTCTCAAAATGGAAGGATTCTCCTTGATCTTCATTCGGCCGATTACAAGGGACACCACACCTTATCACCTTGACAAAACTTTTCACTAAGAAGGCATGTGTACTAGCCAAATGCAAGGATCAAGGGGGAAGGAGTTGCCATAGAATTGCACTATATACGGAGGCTTCCACCATCCCATTCTTCACACCAAACACACTTCTACTCTCTCTCACTATAATTCTTGGCCTATACCCCCTTTAGCCGAAGAGACCACATCAAGATAGCAAGGCACGAGCATCAAGCCAAGGGAGGACTCAAAGACTTCAAGCATTCACCCTCTTAAGACACACTTTAGTAAGTCATAATCTACACTATCTATTTTACCCTCATTGTGAACCCAAACTCAAGCCTTTTGATCATAATAATCGGCCCTCAACTAGTGTTAATGAACCGCTTAATATGTATTTAGTAATCGAGCTTCTAAATCACAAATATTATGTATACTTTCTTCCACTTATATATGTTCAATCATGTTGTCTAATGGTAAACAATCGGTTACACATTACATATGGAATCATGAAACATTTTTCAGATCAAACCTCACATGATCCACATCGAATGACATGATTCACAATAATGGGTACCTGACTTGTATAACAAACGAGTACACACAACTTAAGATACCTTTGACATTATAGGGCACTTTTGTCGGGACAGTTGTGACACCCGAAAAACTCAGGTTAGTAACATCGACTAAACTAGTAAGTCTACCTTAGCGAGTCATGCATATTATGTACTTAACTGGGTCAGTCGAGTTGTTACGATGATTCGGGGGAATCATCAGGAGTCGGTCCATAACCATGTGTACAAGGATTGGTGATTCGTGGAATCATCGGGTTTAACGCACACACGCAAGTCTCGAGTCCCAGGAATTGGTGAACGGACGTAAACATGTTAGTTATCGTGCATTATATATTTGTAATCATTATGTGACTTATCGGTATGTGAATACGTGTTTATATATGTTAAAATAGTGTTTAACGCGTCGAAAACCCAACCTGGTGTGCTATAGGCGATTAGGAACCAGAGGGTTGCCTAATCGCCAGTTCTATAGGCGATTGGAGAGGATTAGGGGCGATTGGAGTCCCTAATCGCATATATATAGGCGATTAGGCTTCCTAATCGCCTAATCTGCTCTCCTACTCGCCTGACCTGTTATGCACGAGTCAAAACACCTATAAATACAACCCTTGACTCCCCAAACACCCTTAGTGCAACCCTAACAGATCCTAAGCCTCCCACACACCTCAAAACACTTCTGGAACTTCTTTTGCTTCAAAACTCACCATTTCCAAGCTAACACACCTTTCTTTGATAAAATCCAAGGTGCGTTCTTCATCCCAAACCTTTGTAATGTTATTGTTTTGGTTCCCCAAAAGTCCGGACCTTGTTTTGCTAAGTATGTGTCTTTAAAAACCTTTGAAATGAGTTCTAAAACAAGTCTACACCATAATACTTGCTATATGTGAAGTATTTATGCATATGATGATTTTTGGTGATTATAACATGAATGTTTCTATGAAATTGATGTACTTCTGATGTGTAGGAGTTATTAGGATGATTATCTAAGGATTTGAGCTATTGTTATGGTGTTTCGATGAAAGTATGCATTTTGACCCATTTGGATGATTCTTGAAGAATTAGGATGTTATGATATGATTCAATGATTGTTGTTGTTAGGATTCACATTAGGATGATATTATAACAAAGGGTTAATGATTTGCAAGGTTGTAGGTTATGTAATCTGATTATTGCCATTTAAGGAAAGATTTCATAGTTAATGAAACCTAGTACTTTGCCATTTTTGGAAATAATCGCACCAAGGCTGTTAGAGCAGAGATAAATTGGGGGTTTTCGCTTGGAATGGGTTGGTTAATGGTTTAGGTTTGATGTTGGGTGTTTTTACATGTTTCGGATCTGATTTGGAGGGTTTAATGCACAAAAATGCGGGTCAGCACTACAGGGGGCGAATAGGATTCTAATCGCCTGATACATCAGGCGATTACCACCCTATTCGCCTATTGACTTCCCCTATTCACAAGTTGGCTTTTCCTAATTGCATGTAAGTTTCCTAATCGCGTGTACTGCTGTCTTAAGCGTATTTTGACATCCCGAAACATGACTTGACACCTAGGAACATGATAGGAACCCCGAGATGCGTCCAATGACTTGGTAACACGTGTTCGGACTTATTTATGTGTTAATTGAGCGTTATGCTAGACTAGGTGAACTCTTGCGCGTATTAAGTGTTTAATTGCATATGTTGCATGATGTCTTGTATTCGGCTAACACGTGAGATGTCAGGTCACCAATGGGATGTCGAGTCTTGTCTGGTACGGTCGGTTTAACAGTCAAAGGTGTTTTCAAACGTTTATAGTTATGGTCTGGACATTCGGGGACTAGTTAACCTGCGGGTTATTAGTCCGGATACTTATACACATCTTATGATAGGACGCCGCTATTTGGGGCTATCATAGCATAATTACTTAACTGTTTTCAAGTAACGCAATCTAAGGTGAGTGTCACAGCCCCACTTTTACCGTTTTGCTTTCGGGGAGAAACATTCTACTTACTTATTTACTCATTAATGGTCATGTTATACTATGGTTACTTCATGTACAATGCGGCTTTTATGGAAAGTCCCAGGGGGAAACCATGAATGTGCGGGGATGCACAACGGGGGAAATGTGGATTGATCTATCGGGCCTTACAAACCCCACCCGACGGCTGGGAGCCGGGCGGGTGCATATTGTCTCTAATACTTTGGGGATTGCCGAGGCATCGGTAATCCCGTCCGTCTGGGCTGGCTTCAACACTTTTACCGGTTTAGTAATGGGTTCCCAACCGCAGTAGTAGAAACACTTAACGTCTAGCTAACATTCTCATAACATAGTAGTAACAGATATGATCTTTCCGAACTTACAACAACGCTTTTATAAAAGAAAACCTGTGAACTCACCATCATTATATGTTGACATTTTTGGTATGTTTTCTCATGTCGCTAAGGTAGCAGTTAATGGACTAGGCTGTAACATCACACAATTTTTTTTATATATATATAGAACTCCCTCGTTTAATCATCCGATTCATGTTTACATTATCTTTCCCATCCATTTAATCGTCCGATTTTTGTTTAAATAATGACTTATAATCAATATTAAATTGGATTTTATTAAAAAATCTGATTTAAAAACGTTAAAAAAAATGTTTGCCTGAGCCAGGATTCGAACACGAGTCCCTGGCGAGCTAAACCTTAACCACACCACACAAACCACTACACCATTTGGTGTTTTGTGATGTTAATTAAAACCAATTAAACTTAAACCCATTTCAAGGTCCCTTAGTCAAACCTGAAAAGTCAAACGTAGTCTCTTAGTCAAGTCAAGTCAAAGTGTTAGTAAATATGGTCTCCTAGTCAAGTCAAAGTGTTAGTAAATATGGTCTTCTAGTCAAGTCAAAGTTATTCCTAAATTCTAGCCTAGTCAAAGTAGTCCCTAATTACAACTCCAATTTCTACACTATAAATACAATAGCCTACCATTCAACTCTTTATAACATTCAATAAAAAAAAACATTATTATCCCATCTCCCACATACTAAAGTTTTCATCCATCATTATCTCCTCTAGCTAGTTCCGAGTTTTCCAAGGCATTATTACTAAGTGTTTGCACGCTCAAGAAAACTCACGAACTCATTATGCACCTAAGGTGAGTTTACATAGCCCCTGTTTCTGTTTTACATTTTGGGGTGAAACATGTTTAAACATTTTATACACTATCATTGTTGAAACTTGTGATTCAATTATAAACATTTTATACACTATCATTTACTCATTCTATCATTTGACTGTAACAAAAAGACACAGTAAAATCATTAACAATGATCAAGCCGCCTGTTTAGATTATAGCGCTATAGGTCTGACAAACCCATCCCCCCGCATAAATTCAGGGATGATCGATAACAGTTACACTTTTACTAACTTGCGAGTTAGGTCTCAGTCGACACAAGGTTTGATTGTACAAAAGACGCATTGTTACATGTCGGACTCATATTCTATCATTACCCATTATTATACTTCAACTATGATTGCTATAAAACATATTGTTTTCCATTATACGCAAAACCTATGTATTCTCACAAACTATTTATAGTTGACCCCCCCCCCCATCTTTCCAACTTAACATGTTTCAGGTTTATTTGCTATTGGAAGTTGTACAAGTCTTGGAACACATAAGAGCTTTGGACCTAGTTTATGTAAATCAAGTTTATGTATTTATTTAATTGTTGACAAATTGTAAATTGTTTATTAATATTCAACTTCCATTTAGTACCATGAGCTATTGAACAATCATCCCTACGTGACACCTCGATGTTTCCGCCATCGGTTGGGGTGTTACAGATTGGTATCAGAGCCATGGTTATAGGGAATTAGGTTATTAGAAAAATAATCTAGTCTATAGCCATAGGATTATAACCAGTACTTGCTCCTTTTACTTGCAACTCTACTTGTTTCTATTCTCTACCTCTTTCCTACTTCTTATTCCAACTTTAGTCCCTACAAGATGTTTGCTCTCCATAACTGGAACAAAATTCTCAGATCCTAACCTGAAATACCTTATAAATCTCGTCGAAGCTCTATATTCTAATAACGAACACGTGCAATCTGGAAGGGTGAACGCCTGTATTCTGAGTTTTCTGTCTAGGACTGGCATTGCACATAAATCCCAACCAGACGAGGGACTCGGATGCCTACCTGGGAATTCTCGGGATGAGTGTTCACTTATAGGCTAAAGCATGTCTTCACTATGTTATTAGAATCTAGAACTTTGATAAGTCAACGTTTTCGTTTATTCGTTTTAATTAATGAATAAATGATTACACTCACTTTCCTTAAAACTAAGCTCTAAAATCTCAAAATTTTACAGTTTAAATCAATCCCATTTCCTAATCATATATGGATTTCACAATCACATTTCATCTTACCATCTTAGCCACATGTTTGATTATTTTCAACACCCTCCCCAAATCATATTATTTCATTTTTCAACATGTTTCATATTTCTAAACTGTAACCTCATAACCTGGGTAGACCCTAGCCCAACACTAAAGATTTCTTATTGTCAAAATTTTCATCACCTATAAACCATGGAAAATACATATTTTTGTTATAAGATATCCTCAAACTTAATTTCTAAATCCAAATGTTTATTCATTAGCATAACAAAGGATTTTTGATATAATGTCACCTTGATCTATAAAACCTAACGTCGTGTTTAAAATCTTCGACTAAACTAAAATATTCTGATCTAAAGCCACTTAGTTTGTACTATTTAGCAACTTTTGTTTTATATAAGAAACCAGTTTTAAAAAGAAAAATGATAAGATCTTTCCATCCTCATGAACAAAATTTAATCTCTATTGCCACCTAATTATTTTCAACTTGTTCGAACTTTTACAATTTTTGGTATTTATCACAATCATGTTTTCTCATACGCTAGATTCTAACCTTTGATCCAAACCCCACGATTTACACTGCTACATAATCTCCTTACTATAAAATAAACCCTTTATTAACTATTTTCACGTTCACTATCTTTCATAACCTTGATGATGCTTTGAGTTCTTCATCATCCTCTCAAGAACTAAATTCATATTCTTCACCTTCTGGAACATGAACTTGATCCCTATGATAATCAGACTATTGAAAACTTGATTGTTCGTTGCATCAAACTTGATTCTTAGTTATACATGAGGATTTGATTATCTACTTGAACATTTGAAAATTCATGATACTTGAAAGCATGGAATATAAACTATTTGCTATAAACACACCTAGAGTCATTAATCTTGTCTAGGACAACTCTATTACAATTCGCATGCTATACTTGATGCATTTACAAACTTACTTACATGTATATATTACGAACTTGCAACTTATGTGTTAAATAAAAAACAATTGTTACACTTAATCAAACAACTGGTAGAGGATGAAGTACTTGCTCAATAGTTAGTAGAGTACCTAACAACCTGCTCAACGATTGGTAGAGGTCATCATGCCTGCTCAACAGTCGGTAGAGGTTCTAATAACCTGCTCAACGACTGGTAGAGGCTATCGCACCTGCTCAACAATCGGTAGAGGTTCCTACTCACTGACTGGTAGAGGTCTTTTCCTGCTCAACAGTTGGACTCATTTTTGGATACATCATACATGTAATTTGATACAAAGATTTAATAGACTCATTGATACAAAGATTCAATCACAAGGTTATTTTGCATTACTTACATATGTGTTTAGAGTCATAGAAGGACACAAAACCCTAATGTAAGGTAAATTGGTGATTGCGGTCCGGAACGTAATCATGAATTTACAGGTACGTTAAGGTAGTGTGGAATTCTATCAAGGTTTTCGGTAGATAATCAATTATAAACTCTAGTTACCTGGTAGTTCATTTAGTCTTTCTATAGTCAATCAACTCATGCATTTCTTTCCTAACACTTAAGTTTAGTGTTTTGCTAGATTCTTATTCTCCTTGCTATTTCAGACGAACCTAATCCAACCCTTAAAACTCACACATATCAAACCTTTTATCCAAATTATTCGAAACAGATTATTCTATTACCTATAAATTCATGTCGTGCCTTAACCCAAATTTTCCAAACCCCAGTTGACTTAATTTCTACCTAATCATCCTCAACCTTGTGTTTTTAATAAACTTCGAGACGAAGTTCCTAAAAGTAGGGGAGACTGTAACATCACACAATTTTTTTATATATATATATAGAACTCCCTCGTTTATTCATCCGATTCATGTTTACATTATCTTTCCCATCCATTTTATTAATTTTTTTGTTTAAATAATGACTTATAATCAATATTAAATTGGATTTTATTAAAAATTCTGATTTAAAAACGTTAAAAAAAATGTTTGCCTGAGCCAGGATTTGAACCCGAGTCCCTGGCGGGCTAAACGTTAACCACACCACACAAACCACTACACCATTTGGTGTTTTGTGATGTTAATTAAAACCAATTAAACTTAAACCCTTTCAAGGTCCCTTAGTCAAACCTGAAAAGTCAAACGTAGTCTCTTATTCAAGTCAAGTCAAAGTGTTAATAAATATGGTCTCCTAGTCAAGTCAAAGTGTTAGTAAATATGGTCTTCTAGTCAAGTCAAAGTTATTCCTAAATTCTAGCCTAGTCAAAGTAGTCCCTAATTACAACTCCAATTTCTAAACTATAAATACAATAGCCTACCATTCAACTCTTTATAACATTCAGACTAAATTACAGAAAACAACCTTTACGTATACCCAAAACTGCAGCTTTTACCTTTATCTTTAAAAAGCGCGATAATCAACCTTAACCTTTGTATTTTGTTGCAAAACCAAACCTTTATCACTAACTGAGTTAGTTTTCCAAGTTAAGTCTCCTCACATGCTTTGCATGTGAGGGCTTTTTAGTCTTTTTCTTTGTTCATTTATTAAAATGTTTATTTTAAATAAAAATCTTATAAACATCATCTTCCCCGAGACATATAAGGAAAACCAGACCTAATCTGATCAAGCCATAACTGAGCCATTACAAGTCGTTAGGATTTCAACACTACCAAACAAAACTTCAATCTCTCTGTCACAAACAAGACTCTTCTTCTTCACTCTACCACTTCTGAATTCCAGCAAAACTTCACTAACCTCTCATCTTATTTTAAATGAACGATCAAGTAGTATGGTAAACATTAATCTTTTTTTTTTTTATTATTATAGAATCAACGTGAATGAAGCCAATTAGTATTATTATCATTATTATTATTTTAATAGAATCAACGTGAATGAAGCCAATTTTTTATGTAGAATCGAGAAATCAGTAAAGAAGAGATGAATAATCACCGAACGACGATGGGAAATACTTTGGAATAAGATGAAGAAGATGAAACAACAGAAGAAGAAGATCGAGACTCAAAAGACGAAGAAGATTGTAGAACTAGAAGATGAACAGGGGATCAAAGAAACAGAAAAGATTGGATGAAGAACAGATCTGTAACATGAACAGGAAATGAGGAAGATGATTATAGAAAGATAAAGAAGAGAATCGAACAAAAATTGAAGGAATAGATCCAGAAGAAGAAAGAAAAGAGTAGTCGGATCTTTACCGGAAGTTGATCGGAAATGTTATCGGAACTTTTTTCTCTCTTTTCTTTCGAGCATCAAGCTCTGACATCATGATAAATTGTAAGAATTGATTTTTATTAATTGAATTAAAAACAAACTATAGACCACCTCTTTATATAGAGGAAAAGAGGCGGTGGACTAAGAAACTAACCGTTAACCTCACGCTAAGATGCACCCTAAACTACTCAACAAACTCAAACTACTAACATACACCATATCACTCTAATATTGGTGGTGGTGGAATTGCGGCGAGAGGAGTAAGTAGCGGTGGTCCAAGTGGTTTCGGAGCTGGAGCTGGTGTTGCGGTTGGTATCAGGTTAGGTTAGGTTAGGGTATATGTTTGGGGAAGATGATGTTTATAAGGTTTTTTGTTTAAAATAAACATTTTAATAAATGAATAAAGAAAATGACTAAAAAGCCCTCACATGCTTTGCATGTGAGGAGACTTAACTTGGAAAACTAACTCAGTTAGTGATAAAGGTTTGGTTTTGCAACAGAATACAAAAGTTAAGGTTGATTATCGCGCTTTTTAAAGATAAAGGTGAAAGCTGCAGTTTTGGGTATACGTAAAGGTTGTTTTCTGTAATTTAGTCTAACATTCAATAAAAAAAACATTATTATCCCATCTCCCACATACTAAAGTTTTCATCCATCATTATCTCCTCTAGCAAGTTCCGAGTTTTCCCCAAGGAATTATTACTAAGTGTTTGCACGCTCAAGAAAACTCACGAACTCATTATGCACCTAAGGTGAGTTTACATAGCCCCTTTTTCTGTTTTACATTTTGGGGTGAAACATGATTAAACATTTTATACACTATCATTGTTGAAACTTGTGATTCAATTATAAACATTTTATACACTATCATTTACTCATTCTATCATTTGACTGTAACAAAAAGACACAGTACAATCATTAACAATGATCAAGCCGCCTGTTTAGATTATAGCGCTATAGGTCTGACAAACCCATCCCCCCGCATAAATTCAGGGATGATCGATAACAGTTACACTTTTACTAACTTGCGAGTTAGGTCTCAGTCGACACAAGGTTTGATTGTACAAAAGACGCATTGTTACATGTCGGACTCATATTCTATCATTACCCATTATTATACTTCAACTATGATTGCTATAAAACATATTGTTTTCCATTATACGCAAAACCTATGTATTCTCACCAACTATTTATAGTTGACCCCCTCATCTTTCCAACTTAACATGTTTCAGGTTTATTTGCTATTGAAAGTTGTACAAGTCTTGGAACACATAGGAGCTTTGGACCTAGTTTATGTAAATCAAGTTTATGTATTTATTTAATTGTTGACAAATTATAAATTGTTTATTAATATTCAACTTCCATTTAGTACCATGAGCTATTGAACAATCATCCCTACGTGACACCTCGATGTTTCCGCCATCGGTTGGGCTGTTACATAGGCGCACGGAGTCTTGCACAACGTCTAGAATTTTGATGCATATTAAACAATGTTTTGTAAATTATAATATGCCTTTTGGTTGTAAACAAGAAATGCTTCCGCTGCTGGTTTAAGGCTCAAAGCATGATGTTTTGGTTTTAATATATATATATATATATATATATATATATATATATATATATATGCATGTTTGTTGTTTGTTTATTGTGATCGTTGACTGGGATCCTGGTGTGTCACGCGCCTCGCGGTAAAACCCCGCATGTGAAATTTGAGGGTGTGACAGATTGGTATCAGAGCCAATGGTTATAGTAAACTAGGAGTGCATGTAGAGTCTAGTCTATAACCGAGTCGCACACACTAGACGGTCACAAATGGTCGAGTCTTAACATGTGGGTAACATTATAACTTGTCGGGGTGTCGGTGTCATCATCTTCTACGCTACATCATCTGTTTACTCTTTACCATTCTATTTCTTAACCCATCCTTACCATGATTCGACGGCGAACGATATACTATTAAACCTTCTTGGCGGCGGTGTACATTGGGGTAGCTTCGGCATACTATTAAGATCTGTCCAAGGATTCGGACATCTCCCTTCTATGCCCTTATAGACACGCTCGTCCTTATACACACTATCCTATACTTATACTTATGATAATACCATGATTGGGTGCTAGTGTTAGGTGACTTGAACTTCAAACTTAAAGCACGCCTGGAAGACCATGTAGAATAGTTTATCATGTCGGGTGCACACGAGATCATAAACTGGGATGCATGGGAACCCTAGTGGACTTTGCGTTTGAACGGATGGACCCGAATTGGGCCCAGTCTAGTTTCTTGAAATTCCTAATGGGTTATACCACGGGCAAGCCTAAGTCTTTTGTTTCATGTTGTGACAGAAGATGTCAGGAGCTCGTGGAGGTCGCAGAGGCGGCCGTGCTGGCGGTCGTGCTGGCGTCTGTGGTGGCGGCGGTGGCTGTGGAAACGTTAATATGACCCAAGCGGAGTTGGACAATCTGCTGCAGCAGCACGTGAACGTAGCCTTGGCTGCATTCCAAGCTGCTCATAATGCTATGGGTGGTAAGTCGATTTCCACCTATTCTACCTTGTTTCAGGGTACTGTACCTTTTCTCGTTATTTACCTGTGTGTCTGTCCCAGGTGGTGCTGTCAATCCCCCTCCACCCCAGTGCTCTTACAAGAAGTTCATGGATTGCAAACCCCACAACTTTAGTAGAACTGAAGGGGCAGTGGGACTGCTCCGATGGCTGGAAAAGGTTGAATCGGTTTTCTCCATGTGCAGTTGCCCGGTGGGCGACCGGGTGAAGTATGCTTCTGCGAACCTTGAGGGTCAAGCTCTGACTTGGTGGAACTCCACCACCCAGATCATGGGTATTGGGGAAGCTCATGCTATGCCCTGGGCAAAATTCGTACAGCTTTTGAAAAATGAGTACTGCCCGAGGGATGAGATCCAGAAGCTCAAGCATGAGGTCTGGAATCACAAGATGGTGGGGTCTGAGATTGAAGCTTACACAACTAGACACAATGAGCTGGCAGTGTTGTGTCCGGATTTGCACACACCGGAATACAGGAGGATTGAGCACTATATTTCTGGGTTAGTGCCGGAGGTTGCAGGATTGGTAGCTGCGGGCAATCTCACAGTTTACTCTGAAGTTGTTCCGTCGGATCACAGGCTGACCAATATGAAGGTAGCTGAAGGAGTCTTGCCTCCCCGAGGCGCTACTGTAAAGGCTCTTGAGAGCAACAAGCGGAAGTGGGAAGGTGTGGGTAAAGGCTTGAGTTCAGCTCAGCCTCAGCAGGTGAAGAGGTCTGATGTTGGGGGATCGTCGTCTGAGCGACAACCGGGGGTTTATGCCGGGAAGTTGCCGAAATGTGATCGGTGTAACTATCACCATACTGGTCCTTGTGATGATAAGGACCGTTGCCGTCGGTGCCATAAGATTGGGCACCAAACCAACGATTGTAGGTCCAACCCTCTGGGAAACCGTAACCCACCGGTTACGCCAACCCCAGTCCCTCAGGTTGCTACTCCCCAGGGAAACCAGGGAAAATAGGGGTGTTATAACTGTGGCGAGCTTGGTCACTACAAACGTGACTGCCCCAAGTTGAAGCAGGGCGAGGCTGGGAAGAATGGATCGGGTGGTGGAAACAACGGGGGCGGAGGCAGGAATGCTCGCGCCTTTGTGATTGGTTCGAGCGGGGCTCGACAGGACCCTGACGCTGTTACCGGTACGTTTCTTCTTGATAATCGCTATGCTTTGGTTTTATTCGATTCTGGTGCCGATAAGAGTTTTATATCTCTTGGATTTAGTCAATTTCTTGATAGGGTACCTACACCTTTAGAGGCTAAGTACTTTATAGAATTGGTTGATGGTAAGAAAGTTGAAGCAACGCACGTCCTTAGGGAGTGTCGCCTTGAATTGTCGGGTTATTCTTTTCCTATTGACCTTATGCCGGTGTCCTTGGGTAGTTTCGATATTGTTGTGGATATGGATTGGTTATCTCTGTATCATGCTGAGATAGTTTGTTTTGATAAAGTCATTCGACTTCCTCTCCCCGATGGAGAAATTATGTTGGTGCATGGTGAGAAAAGCGGTGTCCCTTTTAGTATCATTTCGTGTATGAAAGCCTATAAGTATCTTCGAAAGGGGTATTCTGCCATCCTGGTGCTTGTTTCGGTTTCGTCAGAGGAAGAGAGGAAGATGGAAGATATTCCCGTCGTTTGTGATTTTCCCGACGTATTTCCTGAAGATTTACCTGGCCTTCCGCCTTATCGTTAGGTCGAATTCGGTATTGAACTTGCTCCAGGTGCGGCCCCTATTGCCCGAGCCCCATATCGTCTTGCACCTCCCGAGATGCAGGAGTTGTCTAACCAGTTGCAGGAGCTGTTGGAGAAGGGTTTCATCCAACCTAGTTCATCCCCGTGGGGAGCCCCTATTCTTTTTGTCAAGAAGAAAGACGGAAGCCTGCGTATATGTATCGATTACCGTGAATTGAACAAGGTTACCATCAAGAATCGTTATCCTCTTCCTCGCATCGATGATTTATTTGATCAACTTCACGGTTCTAGTTTCTATTCGAAGATTGATTTGAGATCGGGGTACCATTAGTTGAGAGTCCAAGAAGCTGATATTCTGAAGACCACTTTTCGAACTCGTTATGGCCATTTTGAATTCTTAGTCATGCCTTTTGGTCTCACCAATGCGCCCGCCATATTCATGGGTTTGATGAACCGTGTTTGTAAGCCCTATCTTGATAAATTCGTGATTGTGTTTATTGATGACATTCTAGTCTATTCCAAGAAAGAAGTGGACCACCGGGAACACTTGTGTCTTGTCTTGGAACTCTTGAGACTGGAACAGTTGTACGCCAAGTTCTCTAAGTGTAGCTTCTGGTTGCGTGAAGTTCAATTCCTTGGTCATGTGGTTAATGAAAAAGGAATTCATGTTGATCCAGCTAAGATAGAGGCCATCAAAAACTGGGAAGCACCGAAGACGCCATCTGAGGTGCAGCAATTCCTGGGTCTTGCATGTTATTATCGTCGTTTCATAGAGGGATTTTCGAAGATCGCTCAACCCCTCACCTCGCTTACCCAGAAGGACAAGAAGTTCGACTGGGGTGATTCGCAAGGGTCAGCCTTTCAGATGCTAAAGGCTAAACTCTGTTCTGCTCCTATCTTGTCCTTGCCTGAAGGCACGGAAGATTTTGTGGTATATTGTGACGCTTCTATCCGGGGTCTCGGTTGTGTGTTAATGCAGCGCGAGAAGGTCATTGCCTATGCTTCTCGTCAGCTCAAGGTTCATGAGAAAAACTACCCCACCCATGATCTAGAGTTAGGTGCAGTAGTCTTTGCTTTAAAGATCTGGAGGCATTACTTGTACGGTACCAAGTGCACCATTTATACCGATCACAAGAGCCTCCAGCATATCTTTGATCAGAAGGTGTTGAATATACGACAGCGTCGCTGGGTCGAGCTTCTTAATGACTATGAGTGTGCTATAAAATACCATCCTGGCAAGGCGAATGTTGTCGCAGACGCCTTGAGCAGGAAGGAATCCGCTAAACCTTGTCGTGTTCGAGCCCTTCAGCTCACTATCCATTCTGGTTTACCTGACCAAATCCGTTCGGCGCAGCAAGAAGCTTTGAAGGAGGAAAACCTTAAAGCTGAAACCATGCCTGGTGCTGATAGCCACCTTAAACTCAGGTCCGATGGTCTACACTATTTCGCTGAACGTGTTTGGGTCCCTTTAATCGGGGACTTGCGGGAGCTCGTTCTTGACGAAGCTCACAAGTCCCGGTACTCTATTCACCCTGGCTCCGATAAGATGTATCAAGACTTAAAGATACTTTATTGGTGGCCGAATATGAAGGCGGATGTAGCTTCATGTGTAAGCAAGTGCTTGACTTGTGCCAAGGTCAAGGTTGAATATCAAAAGCCATCCGGCCTTCTGCAACAGCCTGAAATTCGCGAGTGGAAGTGGGAACGGATTACAATGGACTTTGTGACCAAACTCCCGAAGTCGCCCAGTGGTTGTGACAAGATCTGGGTGATTGTCGATAGGTTGACAAAGTCTGCACACTTCCTCGCTATCAAGGAAACTGATGGCCTTGAGCGTTTTGCTCGTTTGTATCTTAAGGAAGTGGTTTCTCGGCACGGGGTGCCTGTCTCTATTATTTCCGATCGTGATCCTCGGTTCGCCTCTAATTTCTGGAAATCCTTGCATAAGGCTTTGGGTACTCAGTTAGATATGAGCACAGCTTATCATCCGCAAACTGACGGTCAAAGTGAGCGGACGATTCAAACACTAGAAGACATGCTTCGGGCATGTGTGATTGACTTTGGCAAGGGGTGGGAGAGTCATCTACCACTGGTGGAATTCTCCTACAACAATAGCTACCATTCTAGTATCAAGGCGGCTCCGTTCGAGGCTCTTTGTTGGGCTGAGGTGGGTGAGAGCCAACTCACCGGCCCGGAACTTGTGTACGAGACTTCTGAGAAGATCGTACAAATTCGTAACCGCATGGCAGCAGCTCGGGATCGTCAAAAGAGCTATGCCGATCGTCGTCGCAAGCCTTTAGATTTTGACGTTGGCGACATGGTTTTATTGAAGGTGTCTCTGTGGAAGAGCGTTATACGTTTTGGGAAGCGTGGCAAATTGAATCCTCGGTATGTGGGACCGTTCGCAATTCTGGAACGGATTGGACCAGTATCATACAGGCTTGATCTGCCAGCTGAACTCAGTAATGTTCATAATGTCTTCCATGTCTCTAACCTCAAGAAGTGTCTGGCGGATGAATCTTTGGTTGTTCCTCTCGAAGAGATCAAGGTGGATGATCGTCTGCGTATCGTGGAAGAACCGGTTGAGATTCTCGATTATAAGATCCGTAGCCTTCGTCGGAGTAAAATCCGCAATGTTAAAGTTTGTTGGAACTTAAACCGTGGACCGGAGTTCACGTGGGAACGGGAGGATCAGATGAAAGCTAAGTATCCTCATTTATTTCCTAAGCGCGCGTTCGAATCAAGACATGTCTCTGCTGAAGCTAAATGAATCTCGGGTCGAGATTCCCTTCAACAGGGGGATGATGTGGCAACCGAAAATTTTTATTCTCTTTCGTCTCTTCCTTTTTGACCTTGGGCAATTTTCGGGACGAAAATTCTTTCAACAGGGGGATGATGTGACACCCGGCAAACTCAGGTTAGTAACATCGACTAAACTAGTAAGTCTACCTTAGCGAGTCATGCATATTACGTACTTAACTAGGTCAGTCGAGTCGTTACGATGAATCGGGGGAATCATCGGCAGTCGGTCCATAACCATGTGTACAAGGATTGGTGATTCGTGGAATCATCGCGTTTAACGCACGCACGCAAGTCTCGAGTCCCGGGAATTGGTGAACGGACGTAAACGTGTTAGTTATCGTGCATTATATATTTGTAATCATTATGTGACTTATCGGTATGTGAATACGTGTTTATATATGTTAAAATAGTGTTTAACGTGCCGAAAACCCAACCTGGTGTGCTATAGGCGATTAGGAACCAGAGGGTTGCCTAATCGCCAGTTCTATAGGCGATTGGAGAGGATTAGGGGCGATTGGAGTCCCTAATCGCCTATATATAGGCGATTAGGCTTCCTAATCACCTAATCTGCTCTCCCTCTTGCCTGACCTGTTATGCACGAGTCAAAACACCTATAAATACAACCCTTGACTCCCCAAACACCCTTAGTGCAATCCTAACAGATCCTAAGCCTCCCACACACCTCAAAACACTTCTGGAACTTGTTTTGCTTCAAAACTCACCATTTCCAAGCTAACACACCTTTCTTTGATAAAATCCAAGGTGCGTTCTTCATCCCAAACCTTTGTAATGTTATTGTTTTGGTTCCCCAAAAGTCCAGACCTTGGTTTGCTAAGTATGTGTCTTTAAAAACCTTTGAAATGAGTTCTAAAACAAGTCTACACCATAATACTTGCTATATGTGAAGTATTTATGCATATGATGATTTTTGGTGATTATAACATGAATGTTTCTATGAAATTGATTTACTTCTAATGTGTAGGAGTTATTAGGATGATTATCTAAGGATTTGAGCTATTGTTATGGTGTTTCGATGAAAGTATGCATTTTGACCCATTTGGATGATTCTTGAAGAATTAGGATGTTATAATATGATTCAATGATTGTTGTTGTTAGGATTCACATTAGGATGATATTATAACAAAGGGTTGATGATTTGCAAGGTTGTAGGTTGTGTAATCTGATTATTGCCATTTAAGGAAAGATTTCATAGTTAATGAAACCTAGTACTTTTGCCATTTTTGGAAATAATCGCACCGAGGCTGTTAGATTAGAGATAAATTGGGGGTTTTCACTTGGAATGGGTTGTTTAATGGTTTAGGTTTGATGTTGGGTGTTTTTACATGTTTTGGATCTGATTTGGAGGGTTTAACTCGCGAAAATGCGGGATAGCACTACAGGGGGCGAATAGGATTCTAATCGCCTGATACATCAGGCGATTACAGTCTAATCGCCTGATGTATCAGGCGATTACCACCCCATTCACCTGTTGACTTCTCCTATTCACCAGTTGACTTTTCATAATTGCATGTTAGTTTCCTAATCGCGTGTACTGCTGTCGTAAGCGTATTTTGACATCCCGGAACATGACTTGACACCTAGGAACATGATAGGAACCCCGGGATGCGTCCAATGACTTGGTAACACGTGTTCGGACTTATTTATGTGTTAATTGAGCGTTATGCTAGACTAGGTGAACTCTTGCGCGTATTAAGTATTTAATTGCATATGTTGCATGATGTCTTGTATTCGGCTAACACGTGAGATGTCGGGTCACCAATGGGATGTCGAGTCTTGTCTGGTACGGTCGGTTTAACAGTCAAAGGTGTTTTCAAACGTTTATAGTTATGGTCTGGACATTCGGGGACTAGTTAACCTGCGGGTTATTAGTCCGGATACTTATACACATCTTATGATAGGTCGCCGCTATTTGGGGTTATCATAGCATAATTACTTAATTGTTTTCAAGTAACGCAATCTAAGGTGAGTGTCACAGCCCCACTTTTACCGTTTTGCTTTCGGGGGAGAAACATGCTACTTACTTATTTACTCATTAAAGGTCATGTTAGACTATGGTTACTTCATGTACTATGCGGCTTTTATGGAAAGTCCCAGGGGAAACCATGAATGTGCGGGGATGCACAACGGGGGAAATGTGGATAGATCTATTGGGCCTTACAAACCCCACCCGACGGCTGGGAGCCGGGTGGGTGCATATTGTCTCTAATACTTTGGGGATTGCCGAGGCATCGGTAATCCCGTCCGTCTGGGCTGGCTTCAACACTTTTACCGGTTTAGTAATGGGTTCCCAACCGCAGTAGTAGAAACACTTAACGTCTAGCTAACGTTCTCATAACATAGTAGTAACAGATATGATCTTTCCAAACTTACAACAACACTTTTATAAAAGAAAACCTGTGAACTCATCAGCATTATATGTTGACATTTTTGGCATGTTTTCTCATGTCGCTAAGGTAGCAGTTAATGGACTAGGCACACGGAGTCTGCACAACGTCTAGAATTTTGATGCATATTAAACAATGTTTTGTAAACTATAATATGCCTTTTGGTTGTAAACAAGAAATGCTTCCGCTGCTGGTTTACGGCTCAAAGCATGATGTTTTGGTTTTAATATATATATGTATGCATGTTTGTTGTTTGTTTATTGTGATCGTTGACTGGGATCCTGGTGTGTCACGCGCCTCGCGGTAAAACCCCGCATGTGGAATTTGAGGGTGTGACAACAGTAGTTACTTTTCTTGCTTTGCTAAACCACATATCCAGATATCAGGTGAGTTTCGTGGCCCCTTTTACTGTTTTATTGTTTTACAACTTCAGGGGAGAAACATGCTACAGACCAACATATATACATGACAACAATATGTGTTACATGAGTTAGACCAACAATTATCACAGATCAACAAAAATTCCCCGGACAATCATAACCATTAGCTTAGCAATAAGCCGTGGATTATATGAATAGTACTATTTGGGTTGACACCCCCTTTCACTGTTAGTCGCGCTAACACATATGAATGCATATTATCCATTACTTTACAATGTCCCGTGATAAGGCATTGGGGCAGGGTGAACCTGAACGTCGTGGTTTGGTTATGGTGCTCATGGTAACTATATTCTGCATGGACACAGACAACGAAACTTTCTAAGCAACAAAACTGTTTTATCGAGTCAACAAAACCTACGGACTCACCAACTTTTTAGTTGACACTTGTACGCATGTTTTTCAGGAAATCAAGTAAGGACATTAAGGAGCCAAGTTTAGGACTGCATAAAGAAGGCCTTGTTTTGTGGTTTTGACGTAGCTGTTTGAAACACTTGTTAGGATTTGTAACTTGTATTCGACTATGTGACTTATGTGTTGATGAAATAAATGACATTTAGTATTTCTCATGTGAACAATGTTTGTGATCACCATGTTCGTCTCACCTCGCGTTTCCGCCTTAGGCGGGGTGTGACACGTGGGTAGTTTAAGATTAAATAAATCAATTAAATTACACTAGCCGGCTTGAAAGGATGAAAGCTAAAAAGGTTCAAAAGGTAACAAGTACTGCCACCAAGCAGAAAGAACAAAATCAATGACATGTCTTGTCATCACTTTTCCTCGGCTGACTCCTCCAACTGCCCACACCCTGCACGTGGAAGAGTTACATCCCATTGACCGCAGGTCCTAAGCCTTTATCGACTTAAGTGGAAAGCCCCCAAGTTGTTACTTGGATCAAGAGTTTACCAATTCCTCAAATAGAAGATTCCTTCCCTATAAATCAGACACTCTATCAGTGACCTGATTACACCTTACACACTCATTCTTCTATTCTCTTCTACTATCACACTTCATGTGTGATACATTCTCTAAATCACATAAAACGTCACTAAAAGCTATGAACAATATTCTGACTTTGAGTTCTATCTCAAATCAAAATCATAACAATTAAAACATTAAAACTCTTAAACCTCCCATCTACATTTAACAACGTAGTGGGACACCACAACCTGCGTTTGGTGAAATTAAACCCTTCAACCCTTTTACCATTGTGAGACTTTTTACAAACGTTGATTCGATATTTGTTGTAGCAACATTCCCCATTAAACCCACTTGTTATTAGGTTCCCCATTCAATTTAAAATGTAAAAATTTATTATTATTTTTTTAAAGCATTTGCAAATAAATGTATGTAGAAGCATTTTTAATAAAAAAAAAGTTTGAAAATAGAAAAATAAAAAAAGCTTAAAATGAGTTGAAAAAAAGGTAAAAAAATTATTTTAAAAAAATACTATTTTATTGGAATGGCTTCTAATATGAAAAAACTCTAAAAAAATATTTGAAGAAAATAATATTTTAGATGTTAACTTGATTTTTTTTATGATAAATTTAATATGTTAAATAAATCGTTCCTCACTTTTTTTAAGGTGATCCGTCTTTGGTGTCTTAAGTTATACGGTTTAAAGGTAAACCAAAATTTCTTAAAACTTTATTCACCACAAACCCTAGGTTATTCCTAACTAGTTCAACTAGTTTCATTTATAACAACTCGTATAACCTTCTGCCCATTCCATAACATGTTCCATCCTTTCATTGCATTTACAAGAAAGTGAGAAAATAAAATTTAGGGTTTCAAAGCAAGTAGAAAGAACAGCTCCATTGGCTGCCATTTGGGGGGTTGTTGTTCACCATTCTATATCAATCAAAAGAACAAAAATCCAAGAGACAAGACAAGTACACACATGCACATACAAACTTAACTTCATGCGTGAAAAGTATGGGTCTCAAAATCCATGTGTGGTGATGTTAAGTCACGACCTTGAGAAAGCTTTACCACATGTTTGAAAGTGACATGTTGTCTTGTTTAAAATTTAACAAACTAATAATCACATCCTCATCAGTAATTATTGGTTGTAATTATTACAAAGTCATTGATAATCACATCCTCATCACTAGTTATTACTTATATTCGTGAACTAACACAACACAATATTAAATAGGTTCGACACAACATGAACGACTAAGAATATCGATATTAGGGTTGAAGAATTCAACTAGCCAACCTGATACGATTGACACCCCTGTATGTGTGTATCAAATTACGTGGATTATCCCTTTGCTTGGCTGAAATTTCAGTATGTTTTGGTACGTAAATTTGATAAATTATAGCTCTAGTCTCTATTTTTTTATAGGGTCGTCCTTAAGAATTCTAGGGCCCTGTGCAAGTGGAAAAAAGGATTGCCGAGCTTGAAAAACTACCAATAAGCCAAAATTGAACATTGGAATTAGAAATTTTAATGAATCAAACTCTGATTCTGTTAAGTTAAATAATTAGGCTCAGGCGTACTATGCCACATATTGGCCTATCTACACCCTAGTTTCTTGCATTGACGGATTCTTGATTGTTACTGTTTTTGCTTGATTATGTAAAACTTTTTGAGAACAAAGCTGGGAAAGTGGTGTCTCTATTTTTTGTATCTCATATTCTTTCATTTTGTATTTTATTTCCATGTTTTAGGATGCTCAATCAAATTGAATGTTATGCATGCTTTAGCTAGTTATGAAAATAGGAGCCGTTTTATGATTCAATTCTCTTTTTTCCTAAAAATAATATAAAAAATTGCGATGTCTGAACATATTTTTAAATTAATTAAGTCAAAAATGCAATAACATTTATGTGTACTTTCTAATTTCTCATAGTTTCTGAAATAAACTAGTTGTATAAAATCACGCGTGTTGCGTGTTTTACAGTCGAGATTTAGATGAGGTATTAATCAATCAATGAATTATACAATCAAGATTCCATTTTAGTTGTAAACATTAAAAAATAAAGAAATCTACACATAAGGTAACACATGAAATTGGTAACGAAATTACATAAGATTATGTTATTTATATTAATAGTATATAATATAATAAATTTTTTTAATAAAATAATATGAATAAAATAATAGTATATAATATATTAATAGTGTATAATATTATAAAGTTTTTGAATAAAATAATAGTATATAATATATTAAATAGGGATGAGCATACAAGGCCGAATACCGATCCCTTTCCGTCCCGATCCCGATACCGTAACGAACCGAGTGGTTTCGGGATCGGTATCGGTACCCATATTTATGGATTTTCGGTTTCGGTGTTATCAGTATCGGTACGGGATCGGTATGGTATCGGTATTTTAAGGTAAAATACCGATACCATATCAGTACTGTATCGATACCGAACCGATACCATACCGTTCAGTATCGGTATTGTCGGGATTGGTATAATATATTAATAGTATATAATATAATATATTATTAATAGTATATAATATAATAAAGTTTTTAAATAAAATAATAATATAAATAAAATATTAATAATTTTACTATTCATTTTAAGTACTATTCATTTAGTTTGATTATTAATATTATGTAATGTAATGTTAACCAAATAAAAAATAATCGTCTTTGAAATACGTAAATAATGTATTTTTTAAAATATCTAAATGTTAATTTTAACTATATATAACTATATATAAATCCAATTTATAACAAGCTAAAAAAAGGTTATTTTAATAAGGCTAAGATTTAGCAAACACGACATTTTTATGGGGGGTAGGAAGCCGACCGTTGAAAGACATCCAAACAGCCAAGAATTGTATTTATTACGTCCATTTATTATTACACTAAGACCATGTGTAGTGGTTTAAGTTCCTTAGGCCATGGGGTATACCTTCACACCAAGAGTGTTAACGGTGACGTGGCATGTTAACTTTTATTGTGCACCACTCCCTTCCTATGTTAAGGAGCATTAAATTGACACTAAGTTAACATGTTAACATGACTTAAAAGAGAGAAAGTTAAAGAATGAGATAGAGTTAAGGGGCGTTAAACCATTTCCTTGAAGTGAGCTAGTGTGAAAAGAGACAAAATGAAGAATGTGGAATCTAGGTGGAGTTAAATATAGCGTATACCCCATGGCCTTAGGGGCGTTTTCTGCCATGTGGATGCCATGTCAACAAGGAAATTTTTAACCAAAAAAATGGTGTAGTGGTTCAAGCTCATTTCATGCCCTTCAATCATTACCACTCATGATTAATGTGTATTATATAGAATAATTTTAATTAATTAAATTAACACTCATAATTAATGCTTTATGTTCAGATCAAACGCTTGTTTTGTGTCCCTAGAAATGCATTTAATTATTGAATTAAAGATGGGACTTGGGAAGCAAAATTTTATGGCGTGAATTATACAACGCCTCTCGTAATTTATCTTCATTTAACGCCTACATGTATTGGTTTTAGGGCGTGATTAAGCGTGAAATAAGGTAATTAACGCCCCATTACATGTAGTCTAATAAGCTCTGGATAAAGGTAATAAATTAACTTAGGGCATAAGGGGCGCTCCACTGAATATGTTTTCACTTCACTTATTTCTATCAATCCTGCACTGACACATCACTTCACTGATTTCTTTCACTGAAACACTTTTTTGTAAGCAGCACTCCACTGATTCTTTACCAAACTATCAATTATTTTCACATATAATAATAATAATAAAACAAAAATAATAATAACAATATAACAAACTAGTTTGTTCTTGAATATTCTGAGTAATAAAAAAACAAAAATAATAATAATAAAAAGGGGAAAGTGAATACAGTGCTGTTAGGCGTGTAAGCTTACACGCTAAACCCATCAAAACTACGTCGTTTTGATTAATTTCACTAAACTAAAATTTAACGCTTTTATTTCCCATTGTGATTATCCCTAGCAAACTGAAAAAGAAAACAAAGATCTAAAATTCAAACATGCGTGAAAAAAATATTTGTGGGAATTGGACAACAATAAAGAGAATCGTGTACCTGTTTGATTTAAAGAAACAAGGAATCTTTAACAACTATGTTGAATAGGAGGATGAACAAACCTACTAAGCTATAAACCCTCTTCTATCTTGGTTATCTACGGCAACTAAGTTTTGCATATCACACTTGCCAACAGAGACTTGTTCTTGAGCAACTTCGACGCTTCCAGTTAGTCCAGACACTACAAGAAGCAAATAAATCATGAAGTAAATGTTTTAAATTATGGAAGATAACCTTAAAGGATAGATAGAAATATTATTATAATTACACTTGAAGCATATTGGTTTCATATCGCTTTCATATCGGTTCTTGCAGCCTTGCAGGAATAATAGTATTTGATATGAATCATTTTTACATGTTTATGTCATGTGGACACTACCCTCTATTCGAACAATAAGGACCTCATGATCAAACTTAGAGAACATGATCAAACTTGAAGTATGTTGATCAGACTTAGATGGCTTTTCGTTGGCTCAAATATCGGACGAATGGGTCTGGGACGGCTGAGCAGACGGGGTTTTTTCGGTGGCTGCTTGCAGAGAGCTACTGTCTAGATTTGTTGTTCTGTTTTACCCGTTTCAGTGGGTAAAAGGGGTACCAAAAAAGGTTTGCATCTTTGGTTGGCGAGCGATCTAGGACCGGCTGCCGACTCTTGTTGGGCTCAAGTAAAGAAGAATTTTACACGGGTCATCGTTATGTAGGTTGTGTGGCGAAGGCGAAGAGGACGCGGATCACCTACTCACTTCATGTTTTGTGGCGTCTATGCTTTGGAACAAAATCAGTCATTGGGTCGGCATAACTCCGATCTTCGCTTTCAATGTGAAAGATTTATTAACAGGACATGAGTCGGCAAACTTGACAAAATCACCATATTGGTCATGTCAGTACTGCTCGTATCAATATTCCAAATATTAACAGCCAAACCAAAATGAGTTTTCTTTGTTGTAAATAGAGTTTGTACATGTTGAATGATTATTATTTTCACATTAGCAGCCATACTAAGGACAAGATATCAATATTCCAAATATTAACAGCCAAACCAAAATGAATAAGCTAAACTAGTTTTTAAATCTTGTAAATATATCTTCTTAAAGGACCGGAGATATGCGAGATCGACTATATCTTGTAAATATAATCCAACTGCTACATTCTCAAACTACATGAGATCGACCATATTTTGACTCGTTTCATTGTAGTTCTCCGTTTTAATTCACTATACTTTGATAGTTCTCATTTTTTAAACCGTTTCATTCTAGTTCTCCATTATTTAACCCGTTTGTATCTACTCATTATATTATGATCCGTTTTATTCTATTTTGACCCGTTTCGTTGTAGTTCACTATATTTTGACACGTTTCATCTTAATTCATTATATATTATAGAAATCTAAGCGGAAACGATTTTCTATTTGGTTTTATTTCAGCACTGTTTGAGCCCTGCATCGGGAGGGCTGCTCGGTTTCTAAACGCCAACGACTCTCAAAATGGTTTGGTGGATTTTGTATAAGAAATGTAGAGAGAATATGAAAGATGTTATTTTATTATAATGTTTGGTTTGATACCTAACAAGGAGTAAACAAACTTCTATATAAATACATGAAGAAAGTGTAAAATGAGGAAATGACTAAACTTTGGGGCATAATCCAAGGAGGCTAGTCTTGGTCAATGATCAATAATGTTGGTCAATGGTCAAAGTCAACATTATTGATCACTTGGGGCACAAAGCAAGCAAGACTTTGACTACTATACTTTGACTAGTCAAGTGGTCATAATCTCCAATACTCCCCCTCAAGTTGGAGCGTGAAGGTTATGAACGCCCAACTTGCCAAGTAATATTTTTTTTTTTTGAACACTCCTCTTCAAGTTGGAGTGTTTTTTTCTTTTTTTGCGGGCTTATAGTTTTGGACCCGACTTTTCTTCTTGCGGGTTCAAGAAAACCCGACTTTTCTTCTTGCGGGCTCAAAGAAACCCGACTTTTCTTTTTCTCGCGAGTCAAACAACCCGACTTTTCTTCTTGCGAGTTCGACGAACCCGACTTTTCTTCTTGCGGGCTAAAAGGAACCCGACTTTTTCTTCTTGCGGGTTTAAAGAACCCGACTTTTTCTTCTTGCGAGTTCAAAGAACTTGACTTTTCTTCTCGCGGGCTCAAAGGAACTCGACTTTTTCTTCTTGCGAGTTCAAAGAACTCGACTTTTCTTCTCGCGGGCTCAAAGGAACCCGACTTTTTCTTCTTGCGGGTTCAAAGAACCCGACTTTTCTTTTTCTCGCGAGTTCAAAGAACTCAACTTTTTTTTTTTTTTGCGGGCTCGTAGATTTGAACCCGACTTTTCTTGCGAGCTCAAAGATTTGAACTCGACTTTTCTTCTTGGTCTTCGATTTCCTCCATCTTGCTTCCACCCCCCTCATTGTCTCCTTTATTTTATTTTTTATTTTTATTTTATTTTATTTTATTTATTTTATTTTTTTGAGCATGATCAGGAACACTGCTCTGATACCATATAGAAATCTAAGCGGAAGCGATTTTCTATTTGGTTTTATTTCAGCACTGTTTGAGCCCTGCATCGGGAGGGCTGCTCGGTTTCTAAACGCCAACGACTCTCAAAATGGTTTGGTGGATTTTGTATAAGAAATGTAGAGAGAATATGAAAGATGTTATTTTATTATAATGTTTGGTTTGGTACCTAACAAGGAGTAAACAAACTTCTATATAAATACATGAAGAAAGTGTAAAATGAGGAAATGACTAAACTTTGGGGCATAATCCAAGGAGGCTAGTCTTGGTCAATGATCAATAATGTTGGTCAATGGTCAAAGTCAACATTATTGATCACTTGGGGCACAAAGCAAGCAAGACTTTGACTACTATACTTTGACTAGTCAAGTGGTGATAATCTCCTATATATATTGTCACCTTTCAATTTATTTCACTATATTTTGACCCGGCCTTTTCATTTTACTTCACTATTTTTCGACCCATTTGACCTTAGCTGGGTAAGGTATGTTATATTTGTTTGTGTGAAACGAAGAGAGTGTCAATTAGAGGCTTACACACTTGTTGTGCTAGAGTATGTCACCCAACACCAACATATAAACAAGGACTTTAAACGATTGTTTATAAAACCCAATAATATTAAATTTGAGTTATGATTTGACCTAAAATCATATCTGTCTTATTGGAACTAATGAAATGAGATATATGTATACTGATTAACTACATATCTGTCTTATAACACCCAGTAACATTGGCTTCAAATTCTTGACGTAAACTTTCCTGGAAAAAATAATAATATATATTTGCTGCTAGTTTGATTTCATTAAATATCAAAAACCATTGAAAAGATATTCTCAAAACTACAAAAATAAATTTATTTCTAGTTTCTACAATACTCAAACAGGTGCCACCATAAGTCATTACAAATATGCAAAACTGCCAAATCTTCAAACCAATTCGGATATCATCCTTCTCTTTCTTGTAATGACTCTTCCGCCTGCAAAAACTAATATAAGTATTGTACTAACACCAATTAAATATTATTATATGTATCTTACCTTCTTTTTCAGACAACTGCTGATGTAATGACCTAGTAGCTTGCAGTGAGAACAAGCTCTCTTTTTTGGTGCTTCAAGGGAAGATTTGATTCTAGTTGCACTTTTAGGGCGACTTTTAGTATTTGTATGGACTAGTGGATCCCGAACAGAAATTTGAGGTATCATGTTTACTTGCGAACTTCCCGCATTAGGATCTTGTGAATGAATTTGAGATTGTTTGGAATATTTTTGAATGCTTTGCTCTTCTAAAAAATTCACCAACATAGAATTTAGTTTTTGTATCTCATGTGGGGAGTCTCTTGAATGTTCGATTGCTTTTTGAAAATTTGATTGAGCACACCATAAAGTTAACGCACTGACTTCATTTCCCCTGTGTATGTCTTCAAGCCCAATAGTTTGATTATCCAACTTATATCTAGCATGAAGTTTCCACCTAGGTAAAATATAATGATCAGGAAGGGTTTCAACATGCTTCTTCTTCAACACATATAATATATGCTTGCATAAGATTCCATATGTTTCGAACTTTGCACATGAACATGTGACATCTATCTTATTAGCGAATCGAAAGTTAACAGTTCTCAAGTAAATTTTATCAATATCTAGCTATCCAACCTTATATATGACCTCTTCTGAACTCTTGCTTATTTTCATGTGAGTTAAATTAAACGTCGCTTCGGTCCATTCTTTCTTGAACACATCAAAGAGCTTTCTAGTGTACCGTGAACTTGCTTTTACCTCTATTAAATTAATAGATGACATGATTGGCTTGGAATTCATGGTTCTGAAGTCTTCGTCTTCTTCGGCAGCCCTTCGTGCTTCAACAGCTTTGTCATACTGGATTACAAACTCATTCAACATAGTCTTTGAATTAACATATCCATCAAAAAAATGAATGAATGCTCTCACTTCTTCCACTTGATGTCATGCCCGCAAAAAAACAATCTTTTAATAAGGCTTTAGCCCAATATTTGCGTTGGTTATACATCTTTGTTATCCAATCGCCACTTTGAAAATTGTATTTAGCACATAATTGTTCCCAACGAGTTTCAAATTCTTCAATTGTATTACTCTTTACCCATTGTTTGTATGACTCTTCAAAGTCACTATAATGAACTTTAAGTGATCGAAGATGTTCAATCTCATGTTTCTTAATATGCCATGAACAAAAACGATGTCGACTTTCTAGAAAAACTTTTTTGATAGCGTTACCAATAGCTCTATCTTGATCTGTAATTATCGCCAATGGATACTTATCAAACATGCATTTTAAGAATGTTTGAAATAACCATTCAAAAGTCTCTTGTTTCTCATTCTCCAATAGTGCACCGACGAAAAGTATGGTCTGGCGATGATGATTCACCCCGACAAATGGAGCAAACGGCATCTTAAATTTGTTGGTCATGTAAGTGGCATCAAACACAACAACATCCCCAAACTTTATATACGAGTCTCTTGATCTACCATCAGCCCAAAAAATATTTCTTGGGGATCCATCGTCAAATAAATCCACAACAAAATAGAGGTTGCGATCTTCTATTAGCTTATCTTGGAAATGTTTAATAAGCCCATAGAACTCCTTGCCTTTGTATTGTTTTCGTTCGACAGCTATGATATCAACACATTGTTTTGAGGTAACATCATTTTCACATGGGCTTTTCATGGTGTTTACGACCTTCCGGATTTGACACAGTCTCAACCCAGATTGACTAAGTTCCGAAATTAGAGATTTGCAAGCTTCTGAACGGTGGAACTTACCATGAGACCGATGTTTCATAACTTTGGTCGGGGTAACAGTTAGTTCATGATTGTGTGAATCATTAAATTCATCAACTAGCCATTTCCTATCTTTACCTTTTGAAACTCTAACAAATGCTTCACATCCGGTCCTTAAATCCCTACGACGTTTGATATCCCCTTTAGAACTATCTCGCTTTAAATCTTTAAAACCCTGTTTGTTGCATACGTATTTCCTTCGATAAGGCTCATTTGTTGTCTTATTTTTAAAAGTCGAACAAATACGTATTCCAAACCCATGTACAATTGCATAGCGATTGTAGAAGCCATATGCCTCATTAAGAGTATCGAAAACATGTCCGATTACATCGTTAGCCACTTCTTTCTCAAACTCAAAATCTATGTCTAGGTCTTTTCTATTCTCTAGTTCAACATCAGAATCACTATTTGTGACTAAATACCCGTTTGCATCAATATCGTCAATTAGATTCGCTCCAAAAGCTTCCTCCTCTGGTTGAACTTCTGAATCTATTGGCCTGTGCATGTTTTGCATTAACAAAAGTAAAAAAAAAATATGAGAAACGGAAATTGATGATCACCATACATGTTATGCATCACAATAAATTAATTGAATACATGATCTTTAAAAACATCATCAATAACCACGAATGATGATGTTTAAATTAATTGAACACATGATCACAATGGGATATCTTTAAAAGCTTCCTCCTCGTGGTTTGATTAATTGAATACATTATTAGTTAGATGAATACCTGATAAACCAACTGAAAGTAGAGATTGTATACCTGATTCTCGAAGATGGTGATCAATTAATTGATGGATTGGTGAGAAAAAGATGGGAGGTATTGGCGTCAGGGATAATCCACGTATCTTTGTTTTCTTTTTCAGTTTGCTAGGGATAATCACAATGGGAAATAAAAGGGTTAAATTTTAGTTTAGTGAAATTAATCAAAACGACGTAGTTTTGATGGGTTTAGCGTGTAAGCTTACACGCCTAACAGCACCATATTCACTTTCCCCTAATAAAAATAATAGAATCAAACCACTCAATATTTCATTATAACTTTCCTTCTCTTTTTCCTCTTTCTAGACTATACCATCTCAAACACCCTGCAACTACTCATCACAACTGAAGCCATCACCCCCATACCTGTTGAGCCACACCAAACTATAAAGATGATGGATCCATACTCATGTTAAGGTAAATCAAGACTTGATTTCTCGTCTATTCCATTTATTTGTCGTTTCTCGCAGATCCATCTTCTTCCCCAGATCTCCGGCTACCGCACCGAAGGTGATTGTTCATAAAAAAACATTGAAGGTGATGTTGATTTATTGAAGTAAAAGATAAAAAATAATTAATTTGTGTGAAAATTTGTGCCATAGTCCGTTAACCAGCACGGTAACTAGAACCCGAATTTGGTTCACGGGACCGCTACCAGCATGGGTGGCGGCGGTGTTACCGTGCTGGTAGTGGGGTACCCGTGACCAATTCTGGTAACGCCCCGTCCCCCCTTACTTACTCACACACCCGTGTGCTATTCACGCTCCCTATTTAGATAATTTATTTACCCTTTTGACTTGAGACAATGTGTTATGGTTGACTCAGCACTTTTTCGAATAATATTGTGTCATGTAGGCGTTGATGTGTCACTGACTCGCGACCGCGGGCTGGTAGCTTGATCCCGTTGTGGTTCAAGGTGAGCGGGTATTTGTTTTTACCAAATAAATTAAACATTTACCAAACATTTTTTAAAAACATAAACATTAAATAAAAAATACATTGCCTTGAAAAATTACAATAAAAAAACATTACACTAATACAAAAAACATTACACTAAAAAAAACAGTACATTAATAAAAACCTAACGTAAGGTTGAAGTTGAGCGTAACATTGGCCACATCGAAACGTGGTGAAAGTCATGCCCAACCTCTGAAAGGTACTCCACGTGTGTAAAGGCGAGGAGCACATCTTCTTTTCCCCCGGGGAGATCTCTGTTAACCTTTTTGTAGGCGATTTCGAAGTTTTTACACTTCGCCTTCAAATCCGCGTACTTGTGAGAGATGGAGTCACAAGTACGGTTGGTACCCCCGACAAGGGTACCAACCTCCTCTAGGACCTTATGCCACTGCGGTCTGCGGCTACGAGATCCTCGGCTTGTTGAAGCACCGTCACCATGCACTTGGTTATAATTGGTGATCAATGCTAGTTCTTCCTCCTCGATCCATTGCACCATGATTGAAGGTTGATTTTGAAGATTGAGGGTTAGGGTTTGAAGAATTTGGTGAAGAATGTTGATGGTTTTGTGAAGAAGGAGGAATTAATTTATATAGGTAAATTTTATAGTTGGTTAATAAATGAAAATAGGTAAAACAAAATAAATTTTTTTGAATTTCAAACATTTGGAACCCGCTAATGGACGTGAGAGTACGCCTGTACTTGCTCGCGACAGCTGTTATGCGGGCGTGTTACCGTGTTCGCTTGCCACATGGATCAAGTTGTGGCTCGCGACAGCTGGCTCGCTAGCCACAACACAGAGTCTAACAATATACATTGAGTCTTCTATTTGTATGGTACCCATGTGACTTTTTTATTTGTGTTATTACAACAACGAAGATGATCGGGTTTAAGGTTTGAGACGGCTTGGGTTAAGAGGGTTTCTACGCTCCTGGATCGATCTGCAGAAAGAAGCAAACACCGTTAGTCTCAATGCAGGAGGGGACCTCCTGCGTTCGGACTCTGTTGTGAGAATAAGTAGGTATTCATTTTGGAGTTGGGAAATATGAAGGTAAGAATGAAAAAGTGAAAGAGTTGAGTGAGAATCAGTATGTAGGATGATAACTTTAAGGATCTCCTTATATAGGTAGTAAGTTCCCGTCAAGGAGTTTTCGTAGGGAAGCCATCCTACTATACCTGGTAAACTTTGACCCTTTTTCTTTATCCCTGCAGACAGGTCTCGCCCTTTTGGTATAAGACCATCTTTTGCTAGTTTCAAGATCTGATTTATGTTGATTGATATGAATAGCATTTATCAGAGCAAAAGTTGACATACCTTTTTAACTTTTCCATAAAATTACTGTTCACCTTTTCAGTCATGAGCTACTCTAAGGCAGCTTAAAGTTTCCTAGGCTGCCCTGTGTTAGCTTCTCAGCTGCACTGGGTCAGGTGTCTTTCGTGCTTTATGTTGCTTTAGTATTTAGTGAAGGACTAAGTGTGGGGTTCTAGGACCCACGTCATCAGGCCCCCAGTTATAAGATTTTGTAATGAAGTTATAAATGTTTATGACTTATGAGGCTTCTAGTTCCTAGCCGGTAGTGAGAAGCTTTTAAGTCTAGGAATTGTTCCCGGAGCTTCCCTATGGAAGTTGATTTTCTTTTTAGCCCTTAGGGGATTTTTATATTCAATATGGTGATCCCTCATTGTCTAGAAGGGCCTTTCCCTATTTTCCAGTGGTCATTATTACCTCCTCGGAAGAAGCAGCTAGTCCAATCACCTGCTGCAGGCTAGGCTATTATTTGAAGGGTCCTCAGGTTGACGTCAGCCATAAAGAGGGACAACTATGTGGGCGGTTACAACCTAGAAATCGCCAACTGCTGCTTTGAATTTGAATTCTCTCTATAAAAGACGGTTATAACTTCTTTTATCTTGTATTTCACCTCATTTTTAGACAAAAATCTCTTTTTCCACATCTTTTCTTCTTCGCCGGCGCTGCACCCCCTTTTCCTCTTTATAATCGGTAAGTCTTATCTCTTGTTTTCATTTCAAGTCTTGTTATGGGTTCAAAAAGTGATCTCCTTTCCCAGTTATCTCGTCTCTCCAAGCCGGAGGCTAAGCAGTTTTGCACTGATCATTGTATTCCTTTGTCATTTCAACCGATTGTTCCAAAAGGTAAAAATCCTGTAACCGTTGTTCCTCCTGGTAAGATAGTCGTGTACACTTGGCAGTTTGATCAGGCGAATCTTCGCTATCCTTTTTCAAAAATTTTCCTTAATATTCTCGAGTACCACCAGTTATCCCTTGGGCAGTTGTATCCTATGGGTATAGCCTGGATTATTCACATTGAAATCGTTTGTCGATGTTTAGGTCATGAGCCCACTTTGGCCACGTACCGTCGCTTCTTTCGATTAGAAAAGAATGAGAATTGGTTCATTATTGAGAAGACCCAATGTGAACCTGCGCTAAGTTCTGCCACTATAGGTCTAGTGTCTACATGGAAAGACAAATTCTTTTTTGTTAATGACAACTTTCTTCCCTTCAAGTCTCCTTGGCGCGCTTATGATGCTTCTTTAAGTGAGAAGGAGCCTGATCCAAAGAATCTTGACCAAACCTTGCTAAAAAAGATAGGTCTTTCCCCACCTGACTTCGAACCTTCCCTGAAGAATTTTTGGTCATTTTGGGTCTTAGTACCAAATGGGATGATGCTGCCACTGAGCCTGTGATAACTGTTGGTGGGGAGGGTATGTGTTGTTGGATATGTATTTGTTTCTTCTTTTTTTGGACAAGTTCTTATAAATTAGTGTATTATCTTTCTTGCAGATATGAGTACCTTGGATTTCCTTACCCTGCGTAACACCCTATCCCCTAACCCGGATAATTTAATAGATAAAAATAGGCTTAAACATAACTTGGCATCATCATACCATTAATTTTTTTTTTTTACATCAACTAGATCAAAATATGTGTTTTAGTAGTGACCACGTGTATCACGTTAATTACGATAATTACATAAAAAAACAAAGTTTAAGCCCTTGAAACATGAGATTCGCGGAAGCCATCAAGACATATCGTTCGGTCCTTCAAAACATGCTTGATCTTCACTCGAGCTCAACCTAAACGTACCTAGGGTCAAACGACATTAAACAACCCGTTAGACGGTTAAATAAAACAAAACTGAATGGGAAACTGAATTCTAATAAACCATGCTAGTTTTAGGAAAAATCCTCTAGTCAGTTTTCCCCTAGTCTAAACAACCCAATTTGACTTTTCAAGACATCAATATAGCATCAAACATTCTATCTCGAGGCGAACATTAATCACTACAATGTAATACCAGATTTTGTAAGATGACTTACCTTTAGGCGTGCTCCTTTCCTAGGTCCTTCTTCGTCCCTTGGACACTTGAAGATGCGTTCTCCTTGCCTATTTTGTCAACATTCATTAGATCATTCATATTCTCAAACCTTAACATGGATTCTCTTGTTAACATTTACTTTATCACACAACAATAATGCTATCATTTGCTAATCTTTCTAACAAAAGTCTGACTTAAGCATTTAATCGAGCACCTGGTGTGCACCAAAATACATATTCAATCTCATGGATGATTACAACTAGATAACACCCAATTTACATATACTACAATCACTTTCAATCAATTACATGCATAATATCACAACTACAAGAAAATTAATGTATGATAACCAAGAATCATGCCATGGATGATGAGCTTTGCCTAACTTCACAAAACCCATTTCTCCTATATTGATAAACCATCTCAATACAAATCACAACCACTCAACTAAGAGATTTCTTGTTAATTTGTCACTCATAACAGTAAAGGACCATCAAATGACCCACAATTTCTAATGATTACAAGCCCATTTTATGTATCCTCACCATAAGAATACAAGACACTTCAAAAACATAAATTAAAAGTTATCTTAGTGCTTATCACCTTCTAGATGATAAAACCCAGCAACATGCATAAGTTTCCCTAGTGATTTGGCCTTGATTATGCTTGAATTTGGTGTTTTATTAAGGAGGAAGGGTTTGGGGGAGATGATATCCTCCTCTGATTATCGATACACACACCTACCTTGTGTTTGTAAATCCCCTTCTCCTCTTAATAACACTCCATGTTTCCAAAATGTACATATCTGGCCCTTACACTTTTGTCATATGCAAAAAGTCTAGTTATTATAACTAATCATGATAGGTTTTTTATGTTAAATTATTATGGTGCTCTTCTAATCCGATTAATGGGCTTAGTCGGTTTATTAGAAAACAAATTACCCGTTTCATTAGCTAACCTAATAGCATTAGCTAGCGTCACACAATATCATATAATATCCACATAAATAAATAATAAGACTAGGGGCGTTACACCCTGGATGACTTTTGCGATGTTAAATTTGAGGCTCATGCTGTTAAGGAAGGGAAATGGAATGTTATAGTTAGAACCGGGAATGTTAGGTTCCAGGTTGGAGAGTATACTAGTGTGGTTACTTCTACTGTTTCTGCTTTCGAACCTTCGGGGAAGAAGGCAACCATTCTTCGTCGATCTAGCAAGCGAATGAAGACTTCCTCTTCTTTTGGGCTAGGGAAACAACCTTCTGCATCTTTGGTCCTAGAGGATGATGATAGTGCATCCCTTATTGCTTCAGCAACTGGCTACACTCCTTCTCAAGAGAAGGGTAAACTTACACTTTCCATTCCTTCCCCGAAGAAGGATGATGATGTTTTCAAGAAGCCTAAGAATGTGGATGTTGCTGCTACAGGGAAATCAGCTACTAAATTGCTGACGTTGAAGGGGGAAGGAGATGAAAGCTCTAGTGTGATTGTGAATATGGAGGGTGGTTCTTCTGTTTAGTAAGAGAAGGTTAGTGAGCCTGATCAGATTATCTTTATTCCTAAGTGGAACATAAAGAACAATGATACCGTGAAGAAGGCGTATGTTTTTCAAAAGTTGATTAGGCATTGTTTTCCTTAAGCTGAGAAGAAACTTCTTGAAGACTGGATGGACAAGGATGTGATGAAGAGGATGTATTATCACTTTGGTTAGTTTCTTTCCTTGTTCCTAGATGGTATGGAAAGATGGGGGGAATTGTTGGGTCATCGTGAACAAGTGGCGACCTTTATGAGGAACATGAGGCTGAGTTGGTGAAGGCTTATGAGGAACATGAGGCTGAGTTGGTGAAGGCTTATGAGGACTTGAAGAATCTAGGCACACGGGAGAAAGATCTCATCCATGAGCTTGTTGTTTCGCGTACTGAGGTTGGATTATGTGACACCCGCCAGATTTCTCGGTCAAGATCCGTTCACACTCTAATCCACGCAACACAAGTTCAAAAACAAATTAACGCATGACATTGTTATGGTGATTGACAAGCTAACACAAACGTATTGGCCTTAAAATGATGAAACTATCACTAAATTACACAACATCTAGCTATATGTGCACTTATTCATGGATGAGGGGTTCATTCACAATCAACATAATCCAAGCCCATGCCAAATAATATATGGATATACCTATAAATGTATACACATGAACAAGTCCCAAAAACACACGTGTATGAATATCTATACATACATGCAATCCATATAGGCAAAATATGAGCATTAAAATTTAACAAAAACACTCCCACATACTCACACAAGTCCACGACTACATACACATAAACAAACACCATCCAAAGTCCTAAGAAAAAGCACATTACCTACAATGGAGATACACTAAATATGCACTTAATACATGTGAGTCAACTAGCCGAAAACTATCCTAATCTTTCCCTAGATTTTTGGCCTTTCATTCCCAAGACAAGGGAATGTGTGTATGATTTGGATGTTATCTAACTCACACAAGACATACACAAAACCATACATATGTATACATATATATGGCCACACATACAAACACAATACATGTTTGAATGTGATAAAACACTCACTTACATACACATACACATACACACACACACACACACATATATATATATATATATATATATATAACCAACCATATACACACACATCCTCATCATCATCATCATCATCATCATCATCATCTACTCACCCTTCTTATCTTGGATCACCAACATCTATGCCATATGCCAACTTAGGCTCTAACTTTTCACACCCCTAATTTCCATGCTAATTGACCGTCTAAAACAATCTAAGTCCCTTCCTAATGTTGTCCTAGGGCCGCCCTACATGCACCAACAATAATATGAAAGTCAACTCCTTACCTAGTTTGGAAGAACACCTTTAAGCCACCATGGAAATGAATATGTTGACCTACCATGTATGTGAACCAATCTAACCCATCCATTTCTTGTTTATATATCGACTAACAGGTGGAAGAACAACACATTCACAACAAGAAACTCACTAACATATTGATAGATCCCTCTCCCTTGGTAAACCCCTCGGCCAAACCCCAAACCACCCAACCCGACCCCATCATCGACCAAACACCCTCACCACAACTTACTCGACCCACTTCCAAGCTCTAGGAGGTTGAAGGTGGAAGGAAAATTGACCATATATCACTCTCATCTTCATTCTAAGTCATTTTAAGTGTTATATGTTAACTAACTATCTATGCATCGATTTTATCTATGTTTTGGCCCACATTACACTCACTCGGCTAGTGTCACCACTCGCACACATATATATATGATAATGACAAGTTGTTATTAATCAGTTATGGTAATCACAATGCCGAGATAGTTGTTAAATAAGAATATTTATGTAAACACCTACATGTGGTATGTATGTACACGAACAAACACACATATATAGACGTACACACTCACACACACACACACATACAAGTATATGCGTGTGTGTATAGGGTCGATATAAAGCCATAAAAATCGTTTTGGAACTTAAAGTTTGACATATATACATAATGGTGATTTTGGAACATACTTTAAAAGCCAAGAAAACATATGTTAAAAGAGTTTTAAATCAAACACACATATATAGACGTACACAGTCACACACTCACACACACACATACGAGTATATGCGTGTGTGTATAGGGTCGATATAAAGCCATAAAAAATCGTTTTGGAACTTAAAGTTTGACATATATGCATAATGGTGATTTTGGAACATACGTTAAAAGCCAAGAAAACATATGTTAAAAGAGTTTTAAATCAAAGTTTTTAGAAAAATACATGTTTTTCTAAACTATTGTAAAACATGGGAAAACAACATTTTACATAAGAACGACCCAAGACATGTGTCAAGATGCCTTATTTGGTACAAATAAGTGGCACATACCACATGGTGACATAAACCAAGACACCAATTTTTGCCATAAATGGTTAATCACAAACACAAATAACGATAAAACAAGCTTTTCCAACACACACAGCGTGTGACACATATGGACATCCGCACATAAACACACAGTCCATAAAGTACAAGTCGGGTGAGCAATTTCATGGTAAACAATACAATACATAGACTTAAGTTGTCCTTATGTGAATCTAGGGCACTTTTTCGGACATTTCACATCAGATTGAGTCAGTAGTTAGCACTCAGACATCAGGTGAGTTCCCACGGCCCACTTTTACTGTTTTCATACTTTTTTTTTTGGGGGGGGGGGGGCATGCGTACAAGTTCAATTACATTTTTCACTATTATGTGATCATGAGACATAAAGGTTCAGAGTACTCATAAGCCCTCGTGTCATATATTTTACTGTGACCATCAGCTATGGACTTAGCCATGAAACACCAAAATAGGTCTATTCGGTTGACGCCCCCACTCTTGGTTAGTCACTTTAACCAGATGACAGATATCAAAAGAGTGCTTGTATTTCACATTACATTCATTATCTTTAATGTACAATGGGCGAGGTACAACATTCGTCAAGGTTTGGTTACGGGCTCATGACAGTCACACAATGATTATTGTCTTAGCTAGGCAATGATCTAGTCACCCATGGTTTACACAGAACTCAAAACCCGTGACCTAACGACTTAATTGATGACATATTTTAATTTCATGTTTTTCTAGGAAATTAGTTGAGTAACATGGAACTTGGATTCGCGCACGAGCATCTCGGGGATATCATGAACCTTATTTTGAATAAATGATTTTAGACAATGTCATTTTAATTATGGTTCTTAAGACACTGTTATTATGGTTTTTGTTAAACAATGACGTCTTTAATATATTTCTTATTTTATGAAATTGATGCTTGCGTGACTTGTGTGATTGAAGACCTTTCGAAGTTACATCTCGCATTTCTTCCTTGGCTGGGTGTGACAGATTAGAGAAAGAGAAGTTTGACAATATGCTGAAAGGTCTGAATTAGGAGAAGGCAAAGGTTGCCGAGAAAAAAAAAAGCCAATTTGGCTAAGGTAAAGGAGGAGAGGATTGCCATAGAGAAGGTGGGGGTTGAGCTAAGGGCTCAAGTTGATCAATTGAGTGAGGAGAAGGTCTAGTTGAATTCTAAGGGTTTTTGTTCGTGTTACAAGCAATCTCCTTCACTCTCAGGAATTAATGCTCCCCTCGCTGAGATTTTTTCCAAAGCCATAGCTTTTGGACGTCATGGGGGTTTTCAAGCTGGTTTAAGGCAGCTGAAGTATGTTAGAAAATTGAAGAGATGGTTTAATGCTCCCCTCGCTGAGAAAATTGACGTCATGAGGATGGTTCCGCCAATGAAGCAGACAACTCCCCTACTCCATGAATTTGATGTTCTTAACTTTAATACTTTTGTTATCTAGTTTGTAATGTCACCCTCTGTGGTTGTTTAACTTTAGATCTTCAATGACTTTTCTCCTCCACTAGGGGTGATGCCGTTATATTTAACGTTTGGTTGCCTTTGTTTATTCATCTTGTCTTATATTTGCAATGTCTATAACATTTCACTAAAGTTGGACATTGCAGTCACCAAACTTAAACTATTTCACCAGAGAACCGATGCAAACTTATCCTATCAGCTTCTTTGTTGCAAATCGTACTAGGTTTCATTTTATTTGTTCGTTTCTTTTACTTTGTTGAACATGTATGAGCTGTCTTGTTGTGAGGAGCTCACCCTCTTTCATGAGTTTATTTCTTGTTTTTAACTTGCCCATAAAATAAGTGACAAGTTGTTTGACCTAACATAAGTCTTTCATTTCATATCATTTTTGGATACATGATAAAGTTACAACAATTAAACATAAAATCTTTTCAAGTGTTTGTCACTCCAATGTCTTGGGACCATCTTCCCATTAAACATAATTTTTTTTGCTTTCAAGTACCGGAACCAAATCAGAGACGACTTTTTTTTCTTGCCCGAACGTCAAAAAATTGAATTCAGATGAGGCCTCTTCTTTGGTGGCACAATTTTATGTTGAGGACGTGAAGGAGGCAATTTGAGAGTGTGGTAGTGATAGGGCTCCGGGACCATATAGTTTTAAGTTTGGTTTCATTAAGAATTTTTGGGATATGTTAAAGGTGGGCATTATGAAAATGATGGCCTATTTCTTTGAAAATGGGGTCATTAATTGTGGTTATGGCTATTCCTTCATTACGCTTATTCCTAAAGTCAAGGACCCGCTTAGTTTTAATGACTTCCAGCCAATTAGTCTAATTGGTTATATCTCTAATATTATATCTAAAGTGTTGGTTATAAGAGTCAAAAAAATGGTTTGGTTGTGTCGGAGTATCAGTCATGTTTCTTGGCGAGCAGGAACATCTTAAATGGTCCCTTCATGTTGAATGAAGTAATTGTTTGGGTGAAACATATAAAGGTTGAAGCTTTCTTTCTGAAAGTGGATATTGAAAAAGCTTATGATTCGATAAGATGGGAGTTTATTGACAAGGTTTTGCAACAAATCGGCTTCCCAAATTTGTGGAGAATGTGGGTGCGGGTAATCTGATTTTCTTCTAGAGCTTCGGTCCTTATAGATGGGTATCCGACTAGTGTGTTCCAATGTTTTCGTGGGGTTCGTCAAGGGGATCCTCTATCACCTTTTATTTTTATAATCGCCATGGAAGCTTTAACGAGTTTTATTAATAAGGATAAGGAGATTGGGATGATTAGGGGCATTTGTCTTCCTAATAATGGGCCTGTTTGACACGTCTCATGTATGTCGATGATGTTGTGTTTACGGGAGAGTGGAGAGAGGGCAATATTTGCAATATAAATCGCTTAATGAAATCAATTATAATAAGTCTATTTTGTTTGGCCTTGGGGTGGCGCCTCATGTTGTAAAAGGTGTGGCGAATATGGTTAAGTGTAAAGTTGGAAGCTTTCCGTGAAAATACTTGGGGATCTAGTAGGTGCAAATATGAACCGTATACAAAGCTGGGATGGTGTAGTGAGTTGCTTAAAGGCTAGATTATCAAAGTGGAAAGCTAAATATTTATCGTTCGGGGGTCGAGTGGTGTTGTTGAAAGCGGTTCTAGATAGCTTACCTTTATACTATTTTTCAATCTCTAAAGCTCCTAAGACCGTACTTGACGCTTTAGAAGCGCTTAGACATCGGTTTCTGGGGCGAGGATGAGGAGAAAGCCAAAACGAATTAGGTTTGTTGGGAGAGGGTGATAGGTCCAACAGATAAAGGTGGTCTTGGTTTGGGTTCTTTAAAAGCGATGAATGAGAGCTTACTACTCAAATGGTGGCAACGTTTTAAACAAGAGACTTTGGCTCTATGGCATAAGGTGATCGTTGCTATCCATGCTCATGCTAACTCTTGGTCTTATCTTCCTATTAAATTTGGTGTGGGTGGTTCTGTATAAATAAGGTAGAAAGAGAGTTGTGGGACTTGAACGTGAATGCTAAATGCTTATTTAAAGGTGAAGTTGGTAGTGGTGATATTATAAGGTTTTGGTTAGATAAATGGGACGGGGAGCAATTTCTAATGGATCAGTGTCCCAATCTCTTCGCTCTTCAATTTAATAAAAGTGCCACGGTTGCAATGCGTTGCAATAGTTTGTTGTGGAAAAGAGATTTAGGTAGTACTACTGAATTGACTGGGTTTCAAGAATGCAATCATATTATTGGCGTTGTAAACCTTAATTCGAATGCTAACAAGTAGAAGTGAGAGCTTTGCGGCTGATGGTGTCTTCTTGGTTTCAACTTGTCGCCAGGTTCTTGCTAAACCTTTTTATCCTTTTGAATTGGTGTACGGAGTTCCGAAAAAATTAAGTATATTTGGGTGGAGGGCCGAGCAAGATAGATTACTAACATTGAAGGGGCTCCATAAAAGAAATGTTCTCCGTGGTTCAGCTATATGTAGGTTTTGTAATGAAGGGGAGGAGGACACAACTCATCTGTTTACTTCTTATTATGTGAGTTCAGTGGTGTGGGAAAAGATTAGTGCTTGGTGTAATGTTCCTCAGGTTTCTGCGTTTACTGTTAGTGACTTGCTCTCTAACTATAAATTAGTGGAGACATCTTAGAAGAAAGGAAAGATCATAAGAGTTGTGGTTTTTGCTGCTTGGTGGGTTTTGTGGTAGGCTACAAACGAAGTTATATTTGCAGGGAGGGGTTTCAATATCGGTGCCATTTTCAGTATGGTTCAAGCTTTGACATTTATATGGGTCAAACAACGTTTAAAACAGAGCGGGTTAACTTGGGAAATTAGGTGAGCGTTAATTTGTTGGAGGTTTCCATGTAATTATGCTTTATAGGTGTGTTGAGGTGTTATACAAGTATTTCACTGAAAAATTCTGCTATATTTTTTTGTGGAATAAGATAAGTTCTGCTATATACGTTATTCGAGCTGAGCTTTTGTAGAGCTTTTTCATTCCACCTATGATTGTAAATGAGCCGAGTGTAATCTAGGAGGTGTTTTGTGATAAGGCTAAGAAGGAATTGTAACCATTAGATGAGTGTAATCTAGGATGTAGATTGATTGGATGGAAATCTTGTAATTAATGTTATAATTATAACTAGGTTAGAGCCCCGCGTGTACACGCGGTACATGTCCATGTCAAATGAAAAAAATTCTATAAAGATCGTAGTATGTAAATTTTATTTATTGAAAGTTACGTAATATAATTCATATGAATTTTGGTTGATTGTAAATTATCATAAAAAAGTTTAATGTTACCCAATAACAGATATATGAATCAACAAATATTCCATTAGACGTGATTTAAAAACAAATAATGAAGTGAATAACCATATATTTATTGTAACGGCATTAAATTAAAAGTAAATAAATGTAGTTTAACAAATTATACAACCAAAAAATGTAAAATTGTAACTTTTTATTAACACTTATGGAAAAATTACATCAAGATAGCGGGTAGGCGAGCAACAAGCTGCGCTGCCACCCCTTTCTGGACGGCAAACCCTAACCTACTAAAAACGAACCCATGCCCCCTGGAGTCGAGACACTGCTATGAATAACCCGTTGGACTCTGGTCAGGAAACGGATAGCTTCTGGTGCCAAGGAGCCAAAGGTATCAAATGCCAGGGGAACGAAAACGTGTTGGTTCTCCTCACAAGCTTTAGCATGCTTCTCAACCTTCTTCGCCTCTGCTTTCCGCACTGCTTGTCCTGCTACAAAATCACTATCCCTCAAACCAACCAAGGGAGATACACCTGTTAGGTCGACGCAAGCGTGTTTTCCCCTGGCCCACCCAAAGACAAGCAGGTCTGCTGGACGTAGAGTGGATCTCCCGTCTGCGGGGTCCGAGAGGAAATTCACATGAGCCTCCTTCTTGGCTGAGATCCCAGCCCTTCTTAAAATGTCCCAAAGAACGTCTCGGACCCAGTCATGCCTAATTCGGTCAAATTTTGAGTAATGTCAATTTATTTCGGTCAAATTTATGTGTAAGTAAACTCATAATATTTACAAATTATGAGTAAGAGAATAGTTTTATTCAAATTATGACTTATAAATAAATTACACTGTAAATTAACATGTAAGTTACAATATTTATCACAAATATTATAAATATTGTAATTTAATGGTTGGTCTTGATTTAGGATTTAGGAGAAAACCAATTAAATTATGGATTTATAAACAATTTTATCTGGATTTAAATAAAAATATTGTAATTTGCGTTCAAAAACACATTTATCACAAATTTAGTATTTGGTAAATTGACGTTCAAGTTTAAATATAGTAGGAAAAATCAGCATTATTGACACAATAACATTTTTCTACATTAGTCGGCGGTGACTTTTAAATGAGGGATTTGTTTTGAATGTTATATATATATTGGTTTTTTAATGAAGCATGAAGTTTACATGTGATATTGTGGCTAAATAATACTTTCACAACATTTTGCCCTCTAAAAAAGTATAAGTATTTGTATAATAATCAATGACATTATTTATTAAGTCAAAATAACATTAAATAACAATCATTAATATGTTAATATAAATTCGGTAAATTGTTAAAAGATAATAATAAATGTCATTAACTTTGGTCAATATATAAATTAATGTAAATAAATAACTTTCCTTCAATATTTAAATTCCAGATTAAATGACATTAAGATCAATCAACTGTTATTAATGTAAGTAAATAACAATAATTCTGAATTAATGTCAATAAATTCGGTCATATAAATAAATGACATTAAACAAAATTTCGAAAACCGTTGAATTATTACAATAACATTAATCATAAATTCGAAATACAATAATTTAAATAAATTACATTAAAAACATTAAAAATTGATATGTCAAATTTGACACGTCAAAAACATAACATTAAAAAATAAAGAATAATTTTTGAAATTTAAATAGGCATATGTACATGAAAATAACAAACATGCCAAAACTGTTGCCGAAGGGTCATCCAATACCTTGAAGAATTGTGAACCATTATGATAAGACTTAATAACTTTTGTGTGTTCAGATCAAATCCTGTTTTTCAAAATGTTAAAACATATATTATTAACTAAATCCGATATATATATATGTATATATATGAAAAAAAACTTGATGACAAAACCAAAATTACCACAAACGCCATTGAATACTAAATCCGATTCAAACAATAACAAAATCCATTCGATATATATGTTTTTTATGTTGCTTTACATTCTGTTTTGGTTTTCAAATAATCAAAATTAACATACTAGGATCAAATCCGGTTTCTTGTGTCATATTTTGAATCGAAAGATTCAAACGAATACAATAAATAAACAGAATCGCTTCACTCTTAAAAAGGATTTAGACAAATGAATTTCTGAAACAACAAACTAATACAACTCCAGTTATATCAAACTAATACATTTAAAAAAATCAGATTCATTTAAATAAAGAAAACAGAGTAAACACACGATTTAAATAAATCCTTTACAATCTTTCGTCGCAGATATAACTGCATAAATCGATGATATATCTGGATAAATCAGAAATAAAACTGCATAAATCAGAAATCAGAAACAAAACAAAAAAAATAAGATGACATAACTGCACAGATCAGAAATAAAACAAATCAGAAATCAAAAACAAAAGATAGGATGATATAACTATATAAATCAAAAATCAAACAAAAAAATAGGATGATTTGAAGAAATAAAACGTTTGATGTTTTATTATAATGTTAAGAATAGAAAATGAGTAAAACTGATGCAAGATTACCTCAAAGAAAATGAAAAAGAAGAATGAAGAATGGAAGAATTCTTAAGGAAGATTGAAGATTGAAGGAAGAATGAAGAAAAAAACATTATGGCTTTTATAGATACAAGCTGGAGCTCCATATACCTACTTGGATCCTAGAGGCCCTCTCTAAGGTCTCCATTCAACCCGAGAGTTACTCAATTATTATACAAGTAGATGATGAATTAGATGTATTAGGGGTATAAAGGTAAAATAGTCACTCTTTTTAAACTACAAAAGATTAATTGTAAATAATTACCTCCATTATTCACGCGCCTTTCCAAAACAAAAACCCCTCCAAACTGGCAACAACAATCTCGGCAATCATGGAATCCGATCTAACATACAAGCGTAAGTCCACAACATTGTCATTTATTTTTTTCATATCGGAGAAAACGGAATTGTTGAAGTCCAAACATTCATATCAGTGTGTTTTTGTTGGGGATCCCAATCTGACTGAACCTGTTTTATGTGTAACAAGTGTCTGAATAAGTAAAACATGAAATAAACATTTTGTTATAGGCATGTATGCATGATTATGGTTTAAAGTCCTTATATCTTTTGAAGAAAATTTGGTTTTTGTCATTTGAGAAACAATATTATTTGAAAAAGGCACGTATGACCCGTTATAATTAGAACCTTTTTAATAATAACTTGTTGGTCTTTAATAGTTGGTTCATACGCGGATTCTCCGCGGCAATACGCGATAAGAGAATACTAGTTTTATACCATTCATCAACTATTTATATGAGCATATTAAAGAAGATTACTAGAGAACCCCAATTAAATAAAAAAAATTACTATGGCAATGATTTAACCATAAATCATAACTAATATATTCTTCCTAATATTGCCTTACCAATTAGAGCTAGTTAGTATAAACCAAGCTATGTTCAATTGCTTCTCAATGATTCACAAGGATTAAGATGTCTACATAAATACACAAGAACGTAGTAAAAGGTGGAGAGACATATTCTCTATTTACATAAATGTATTTACTACTATAAAGATGATTTTTTTGACTAGAGGAAATTAAGCAAAGTCTTTGTGACTTATTGACTAATACCCCCCATCAATGCAAGGATGGAGATGGTCTGATGCGTAGCATTGAACGAAACTTGTCGAATAGCGGTTGAGGTAGACTTTTGGTGAAAATATCCACGACTTGTTGATGGGTGGAGATGAATTTGGTGTTGAGTCGACCGGAGGTAACCAATTCCCGAACAAAGTGATAATCTATATCAATATGTTTTGCTCGTTTGTGGGAGATTGGATTTTGACTTAGGAACAAAGCACTCTTGTTGTCGCATAATAATGTTGGACGAGTTGAAGGTATAGCTTGAGTTCACGTAGGAGGTGTGTTATCCAAATTATTTCTGCAGCAGTGTTTGCCATGGCCCTATATTCCGATTCACACCTAGAGCGAGAGACAGTAGGTTGTTTCTTGGCGCTCCAAGAGATTAAGTTGCCTCCCAAGTAGATACAATAGCCATAGGTAGATCTTCTAGTGTCGAGACAGCGAGCCCAATTTGCATCAGGAAAACCTAGTAAAAAAATGTTAGGTGGTCGATCAAAGGTTAAGCCATGAGATAAAGTGCCTTTGACATATCGAAGAATCCTTTTCAGTAAATGAAAGTGTGTGGTGGTGGGTTGTTGAAGAAATTGACTAGCTTGATTTACGGCATAGGAGATGTCTGGACGGGTGATGGTGAGATATTAGAGAGCCTCTACGAGAGATCGGTAGAGGGTAGGATCATGGAACGGTTGCCCTTGGATGGTTAAAACTGTGACACCCGGCAACTTTCGGTAACTAACTTTTGAAAACTTAGTAAGTCTACCTTAGCGAGTCGCGCATACGTTACACATAACAAGGTCGGTCGAGTCGAGTCGCACATCATTAGGGTTTTAACATACACAAGTCTCGGGTCCCGGGAATTGGTGATCGGGCGGGAACGTGTCATTTATCATGTATTATATGTTTACAATCATTATGTGACTTGTCGGTATGTGAATATGTGCTAACATGTGTTAAAACGGGGTTTAACGCGCAAAACACACCAACTTAGGGGCTATAGGCGATTAGGCTTGGTGGATAGCCTAATCGCATGTTATTGGGGCGAGTAGGGGGATGCCTACAGGCGAGTAGGGCTAATCGCCTATACAGTCATGCGATTAGGCACCCTACTCGCGTATAGGTCTGCACACTCGCATGATACGTGCTGGACGACCAAAAACGCCTATAAATACCACCCTTGACCTCCAAAACATCATTTATGCAACCCTAGCCGTCCCATAACATAACCCAACACACAAACACCCTCTGGAACCCGTTTTTGCATCAAAATCACCATTTCCAAGCTTATCCCATCATTACCTCTTGATTACAAGGTGTGTTCTTCAAACCCAAACCTTTAAATGATTATGTTTTACTCCCTAAACGTCCAGACCTGACTTATAAATGTTTTTATCTTTGAAAATCCATTTAAAACCGTTTTTAAACAAACCCACACCTTTACATGTGTTATATGTGTTATATATGTTTAAAGGTAGGATTTTTAGGGTTGAATCATGGTTGTTCTTATGTTATTTTGATGTTTATTGCTAAGATAAGTTAGTATGATGATGTCCTAGGAGTTTGGATGGTTTTGGTGGTGTATTGTTGATATTTGATATTTTGACCCATTTGAAGGATTTTAGATGATTAAGGATGTTATGAGGTGTGTTGTTGATTGAATGAGGTTAGGGTTTGCTCTAGGATGATGCTAGAACAGTAGGATGCTATCGGACAACGTGATTATGTGGTTAAATCTGAATAATTGCTATTTAGGGTAAGTTCTTGCATGTTGATGTGATGTTTACATGCTAAGTTGCCATTTTGGGAAAACGCTTGCATTCGGGACTGTTAGAAGGATGAAAACTTAGGGGTTTTGCTTGAAATATGTTTGTTAATGTGTTAGGATGATTATTGGGTGTTTTTACATGTTTCGGATCTGATTTGGAGTGTTCGGCGCGCGAAAAACCACATCTGCTGCACTATAGGCGATTAGGGATCCTAATCGCCTATGTTATAGGCGATTGGAGGCCTACTCGCCTATATGGAGGCCTACTCGTGTATACAAGGGACGATTGGGGGTCCAATTGCCTTTACTTCATGCGATTGTGATCCTAATCGCTAGTTAAGCCCTGAATTGCATGCCTCATGAATAGGCCTACTCGCCTATAAGGAAGCCTACTCGTGCATATATAGGCGATTAGCCTTTGTAATTGCCTGTTGACCAGCCCTAATCACGTGTTGACTTTTCCTAATTGCTAGTTTGATTCCTAATCGCGTGTAATGCTGCCGTATGTATATTTTAACATCCCGGAACATGATTTGACGCCTAGGAACATGATAGGAACCCCGGGATTCACCCAATGACTTAGTAACACGTATTCGGACCTGTTTATGCGTTAAACGGATATTATGCTAGACTAGGTGAACTGTTGCGCGTATTAAATGTTTAATTGCATATGTGGCATGATTGTCTTGTATTTATCTAACACGTGGAATGTCGGGTCACCAATGGGATGTCGAGTCTTGTCTTACGTAGTCTGGTTGTCGGTCAAACATACTTTTTGGACACATAATGGTCATGGACTGGACTTAGGGACTAATGAACCCGATGGGTTATTAGTCTAACTTGACACATATCTTATGATAGGTCGCCAATAGTTGGGGTTATCATATCTTACAGACGGTTTACTCATATCACGCATACGGTTTACTCTTAAACGGAATACGCAACCTAAGGTGAGTTCACGGCCCCACATTTTACAGTTTTTTTACTTTCGGGGTGAGAAACATGCTTGCAAACTATTTTATGACTTATGACTTGTTATCACGTTATACTATGGCTTACTTATCTTACTATACGGTTCATCGAAAATCCCTTGAAATCACTAACATGGGTATATGGCGGGGAAATGTGGATAGCGCTATTGGGAACTGACAAGCCCCACTCGACGGCTGGAGGCCGTGCGGGTGCATATTGTCTCTAAACAACACAAGGTCTACCGGCGATGACGGTAGCCCATAGGAATAAGGGTAACACTCGGCTTAGTCAGCAATGGTTTCACCCGTATGAGTATCTTATTCTGCGCCTAGCTAGCGTTCTTATAAAGCATAGTAGTAATTGTGATGGTAACGGTTTTTGAAGGATCACTGTAAACATTTAATTAAAACCTGTGAACTCACCAGCATTATATGTTGACTCTTTTAGCATGTTTTCTCAGGTCGCTAAGGTAGCAGCATATGGATAGGCGCACGTGGTCGCACTGGAGTCGTCTCGCGTCTAGGGTCTCATCTGCACGTTTTGGGATTATGAACTTTTGAACTGATGTTTTATTTATGCATGACTTTTGTAAACTTTAAATGCTTCCGCACTGTTAAATGTCGGTTTTAAACTTATGCATGGTTTTGTTTACGTATGCTTTTACATATAGACGTCGTTTATTGTGACCGTTGCCTTGGATCCTGGTATGTCACACGCCTCACGGTAGAACTCCGCAGGTGGAAATTTGAGGGTGTGACAAAAACATCCTTGGATGTTAAAGGAGTGGAAATGGGTTTTGAGTCAAGAAGACCCGCGCGAGAGAGAATGTCATAAGCATATTTAGATTGATTTAAGAAAAGACCAGACGTAGTATGCGTGACTTCCAACCCGAGAAAAAAATTAAGTAGGCCGAGGTCCTTGATTTTGAATTCCTTGTCAAGACGAGATGTAAAGGTATTGATGAATTTTTCGTTGTTACCGGTGACAACGATATCGTCTACGTAGACAAGAAGATACGTAAGCACCTCATGATGATTGTAAACAAATAAGGATGGGTTGGCTCTACTGTTTTGAAAACCAAGACCAATGAGAAAAGTGCTTAGGCGTTGAAACCAAGCTCTTGGTTCTTGCTTTAGACCATACAAAGCACGATTTAATTTACACACATGAGTCGGTCGTTTCGGGTCTTCAAAACCCGGTGGTTGTTCTATGAAGACGGTTTCGTTAAGATGACCATTTAAGAAAGCATTGTTTACGTCAAGTTGACGTAATTTCCAATGATTAATGGTTGCAAGACTTAGAACAACACGAATAGTGGATGACTTTACCACCGGACTAAATGTGTGAGAGAAATCAAGACCCGGTATTTGAGAGAAGCCTTGGGCTACAAGTCTGGCTTTGTAACGATCGATGGATCCATCAGATTTGTATTTAATTCGATAAATCCATTTGGATCCTATGACATTGGTGTTGGTGGGTCGGGGAACGAGATGCCATGTTTGATTACCATATAAGGCATTGAGTTCACTGTGCATGGCCTTGACCCATTTTGGGTCTTTAAGAGCAGTTTTGATCCCTCTGGGAACATGACTTGAAAAAAGAGAATGATGGTTAGAGATTTTGACAAAGTGCTTTGGTTTGAAGATACCATTTTTAGAACAAGTTGTCATAGGGTGTTGGTTGGCAAACTGAGTTTCGGAGGTTGAGCTTTCGGTTTGAGTCGAAGAAGAAGATTGTGTTGCGGGTTGGCTGGTTTGGGGTGATGTAGAGGATTGGGCCATGGGGAAGGATTGAGTGGAATGAGGTGATTGGGCAGTGGTGGATGGTTGAGTGGATGGAGGTGATTGGGCCGTGGGGAAAGATGGAGTGGATTGAGATGATTGAGCTATTGGGGAGGTTTGGTCTGAATGGAAATGGGTGGTTGAGGAGTGGTAAGTGGGTTAAGGGGTGGGTGTGGGATAGGTGTTGAAGGAGTAGGATAGTACTGTGAATAGGTGAGGCGATGGATTTGGTGGTTGTTGTGTGAAGGTCACTAGGGGTGGTTGTAGCTTGTTTGGGTAGGTGCTCTTCAAAGTTTATAATTGGAAGTAAGGAGATATCGGGTGAGGTGGATTTGGTTTGGAAGGGAAAAATATCTTCGTCAAATCTTGCGTGTCGAGTTGTATAGATGCAACCCATTGTGGGATCGAGACATCTAAACCCCTTGTAACGAGGACTATAGCCGATGAAGATACATGGAGTGCTTCGAGGGAGAAGTTTGCTTTTTGGCATAGTCTCTAAGGTAAGGGTAAACTCGACATCCAAAAATGTGAAGATTCGAGTATGTTGGTGGTTGATGAAACAATAGTTCAAAGGGTGAAATATTGTTTAGAAGTTTGGTGGGAAGCCGATTGATAATGTAGGTGGCTGTGGTGAAACCATCAACCGAAAGATTTTGTGGTGCATGGGCGTTGAACATTATGGCTAACCCGGTTTCGGTGATGTGACGATGTTTTCGTTCGGCTCGTCCATTTTGTTCCGGTGTGTGAGGGCATGAAAAACGATGATAAATGCCATTTTCTTGAAAACATGCTTGTACTTGGTGGTTTGTGAATTCGGTTCCTCCATCGCTTTGAAAAACCTTAACATTTGAAGAGAATTGATTATGAACAAATGCTAAGAAACTTTTAAGAACGTTAGGAAATTCTGATTTAGCTTTTAACGGATAAAACCAAGTAAAGCGTGAATAATCATCTATAAAGATGACATAATACCGGTATCCATCGGTTGATGAGACCGGTGCGGGTCCCCATAAATCACAATGAACAAGGTCCAAAACATGATTAGCACGTTTATTGTTTTCAAGAAAAGATAAATGTTTAGCTTTAGCCATTTCACACGAATTGCATAATCCCGGTTTGGGTAATAAAGATGTAACAAAAACATTGTCACACCCTCAAATTTCCACGTGCGGGGTTTTACCGCGAGGCGCGTGACACACCAGGATCCAAGTCAACGGTCACAATAAACGACACTATATGATACGTAAAAATGACATAAGCAAACCATTAAGTTTTCATAAATGATCCATCGCTGCGGAAGCGTAAAACTTTATTACAAACCCAAATGTAAAAGTACGTAAGTCTGAAAAAGCTAAGTAAGATGCATATGAATCCTAGACGCCGTGAGACTCCGTGCGCCTATGATAAGCTGCTACCTCAACGACCTGAGAAACATGTCAAAAGATGTCAACATAAAATGCTGGTGAGTTCACAGGTTTTATAATGAGTGTTTTGTAAATCCTTTGAAAACAGTTACAGTTACTACTATGCTGTGTGAACGCTAGCTAGGCGTTAAGTTAATTACTACTACGGTTGAAACCATTGCTGACTGTGTTTGTTACTGTGTGGTACCCCTCGGACTACCGTCATCCCCGGTAGGCCCTGTGTGTTTGAGACAATATGCACCCGCCCGGCCTCCAGCCGTCGAGTGGGGTTTGTCAGGCCCAATAGCGCTATCCACATTTCCCCGCTACATACCCGTATTAGTGGTTTCCTTGGGATTTAGATGAGCCGTATAGTAATATAAAGATAGCCATAGTATAACTTGAAATCATGTGTTAAAAGTATGTAAACATGTTTCTCCCCCGAAAACAAAACCAATAAAAGTGGGGCCGTGAACTCACCTTAGAATGCGTCCTCAGTAGTACAGAAATCCGATACGTGTGTGATAGCCCCAACTAGTGGCGACCTATCAATGCGTTTACATAAGTGTGATGACCACTAACCCGAAGGCTAATCAGTCCCCAAGTTGTCCAGACCATGACCGTGTATGTTGAAAACATGTTTAAACGTTAAACCGACCAACCCAGACAGTACCCGGCATCCCATTGGTGACCCGACATCCCACGTGTTAGCCGAAAGCAAGATATCATGCAACTTATGCAATTAAACACTTAGCATGCGCAAACATTCACCCTATCTAGCATAACGCCCAATTAACGCATAACAAAGTCCGAACACGTGTTACCAAGTCATTAGACATGTCCTGGGGTTCCTAACATGTTCCTAGGTGTCAATCCGTGTTTCGGGATGTTAAAATATACATACAGCAGCATTACACACGATTAGGAATCAAACTAGCATTTAGGATTGTAATTGCTAGTAAAAGTGGCATTTAGGATTGTATTTGCTAGTTGTTGAGGTGAATAGGGCTCTATTCGCCTATATATAGGCGATTAGGATTTGTAATTGCATGAACTTCAGGCGATTAGGAGCCTATTCGCATGAAGCTTCATGCGAGTAGGATCCTACTCGCCTCTACACCTCTGTAGTGCGTTTTCGCGCGTCAAACTCTCCAAATCAGATCTGAAACATGTAAAAACACCAAATATCCAACCCAAAACATTAACCCAACTATTTCAAGCAAAAACCCCTAATTTATCATCACCCTAGCCGTCCCGAATGCACGCGGTTTCCCAAAATAGCATATCTTGCATGTAAGCATCACATCAACATGTAAAACTTACCCTAAATAGCAAATACTCAGATTTCATCACATAACGACGTTACCCGACATTATCCTACTGTTCTAGCATCATCCTAGAGCAAACCCTATCCTCAAACAATCAACAAAACACAACATATCATCATCAATCCACCATAATCGCCCAAACGGGTCAAAACGCCTAATATCAATATTACACATCCATGAACCTTCAAATCCCAAGATTATCATCATATTAACTTATCTAGATCAGAAACATATCAATAACACAAGAACAATCATGTTTAGACGATAAAGATCCTATCTTGCATGAATACATCACATAAAACAAGTATAGATGTGTGGGTTTGTTTTGAAACCGATTTTAATAAGTTTTCAAAGACACAAACGTTTATAAATCAGGTCTGGACCTTTAGGGATCAAAACAATACTATTATAAAGGTTTGGGATGAAGCACACACCTTGAAATGGTGAGATTATGGGTTGTAAGACTTGAAAATATGATTTCTTGTTCAAAAACGTGTTGCAGAGGTTGGATAAGGTGTGGGGTGGCTTTGGGGTGTATTAGGGTTTCACAAATGATGTTTTGAAACATAAGGGTGGTATTTATAGGCGTTTTTAGTCGTGACCTGCAGTATAGGCGAGTACGCAGAAGCTATTGGCGAGTAGGATCCTATTCGCTAGTAACAACTAGCATTTAGGCCCTACTCGCCCCAAATGGGCCTCCTATTCGCCTTAGTATGGGCATTTAGGCCCTACTCGCCCTAAATGGGCCTCCTATTCGCCTCAGTATGGGCGATTAGGGCTATCCCACATGCCCTAATCGCCTATAGCCCAAGTGTCTAAGCTTTTGGCGCGTTAAACCCTATTTTAACATATGTAAACACGTTTCCACATACCGACAAGTCACATAATGATTACCAACATATAATGCATGATAAATAACACATTCCCGCCCGATCACCAATTCCCGGGACCCAAGATTTACGTGTGTGCGTTAAACCCGGCGATTCTACAGATCACCTATTCATGTTCACGTGGTTATGGACCGAATCCCAATGATCCCGTGGATCATTGTAACGACTCCCGATGATTCCCGGGACCATCGTAACGACTCCCGATGATTCCCGGAACCATCGTAAAGACTCAACTTACCTAGTTAAGTATGTTTGAAAACGTTTTTCGCTAAGGTAGACTTATGTGTTTTATAAAATGCTAACCTAAACGTGCCGGGAGTCACATCATCCCCCCGTTGAAAGAATTTTCGTCCCGAAATTTCCCGAAGTCAAAGAGAACGAAGCGATAAAAAGAAAAATTTTCACGGTCGTCACAAACATGACCGCTTTTATTTAAAGTAGATATAGTGTTAAAGAAGACATTGTAACATCGCGTATTCTTTTCTTATTTGGGTTAATAAAATCACCACTTTACCCACCATGTACTCCTTATACGATTATATTTCTTCCATTTTTAGTCACAAAATAATAATAATAATAATAATAATAAATAATAACTATATTGAAATAATTGTTGATTTAGTCTTAACCCAACCCAACAGCAGGCCCACCCAGACAAGCCCAAACCCACTTAACCGGCCCACTAGTCTTTTCCCCTCCCCTTTTCTGTTTTTTTTTAAAGGAAATGCTCCAGCCGGGTTTCGAACCGGGGCCAACGGTCACAACCACACTCCAACCCAACCAACTGATCTACACGGTGTTTGTGTCAATCTCCCTATCTATTTTAATTATATAATGTGTCTATATGGTGACAGTTGACTCAGAAAGTCAACTGTGTCAAACGGGACTCCATAATCATCTCTATTCCACGCGTTTTTTATCCAGAATTGGTATGGGTTCGAGATTTCCGGCCTATTACAAGTCAAACATACGTTTAATTATCATTAACTCGTACCAATTCATCCATATTTACGCGTATACATTCAAACCTAGGTCAAACATTCCAATTATACGATCCAGACATCATCACTATAAATTGAACCTACCCAAACCTTCACAACTCGCCGAACATACTCCCTCAATCTCAAATTTCTTGTTATTTCAATTGATCTAGAGTTTTTGGTTCGAAGTTGACTTACGGGTTGACTGTTCAATTCGTACACGATACGTCTTTGTAAGTATCTTTTTCTTCATGGGTTTTGACCTTTGGGATACACACAACGATAACCCTAAGGTTAATTGGGTTATCGTTGTGTAATCTGACCAATTGAAATTCTAGGGCTCGATTATTATTTTGGGGAAGAACATTGATTTTACATATGATATTTATTTTAAATAAACTGAAACCAAACACAACCACTGGTCTGGACCAAGTGGTTATGTCTGGTGCCCTCTAACTGAGCCACGCGGGTTCGATCCCCAGCCATGGCAAACCTTTTTCTTTGTTTTGTTTTTAATCAAAACAAACAAGTTTAATTATATATATATATTAGGGCTTGCAATGGGTAACCTATTAAGACACGATAAGACCTGTTTGACTGAAAAGTACACTATTTGATTTTTTGACTTTTTTTAATACTTAGAATTAAGAGACAAAAATCTTTCATTTCCCTTTTTTGGTACATAAAACATAAAACTGTGTTATAAACATGAGATATAAATGAGTTAAACGAGTCGTGTTCATGTTTAGAACTTGATTTGTTCGCGCGTGTCAGAGACCTGTTAACCTGTTAGGGACACGATTTGTCAGCCCTAATATATATATATATATATATATATATATACTACTTGTATTTTATAAATTCGTTTTAAAATATTAAAACTCTTTTAATAATTCTACAAAAATTATTTTAAGTTAATCTAATGAAAAAGTTTAACTTACAATTTTTAGTTTTCAAAAGTTTATTTATTTAATATATATAATAATTAAATCAAGTTTATTCTATTTTATTTATAAAATTCTATAAAAATGTCAAAACAATTTTATAAATTTCCACAAAAATTATTCTGAGTTTTTATAATAATAAACTTTTCTGAAATGATTTTTATTTCTGAAAAATCATTTATTTAATATTTTTAATCAATTTTTGTTAGTTTTAATCATAATTAAATCATAATAAATTCAATTTTTAATATTTTTGCACCAAAATTTTATATAAATTATTTCTGATTATTTAGAACAGAAATATAATTTTTAAACTAATAATTCTTTAATTTTAGTATTTTTAAATATTAAAGTTAAATTTTGATAATTTGTTATAAATAGAATTAATATTCTATTTTAAAGAAAATAATTTTATAAAAATTATTTTTATGCTTAAAACTATTATTGTAACCATCTTTAATTTAAATTTTATAAAAAGACTTTTGATTAATTATTTACCAAATTTCTCTCAATTATCAAGCATTATAATTATTAATCAAACAAGCACTTATCCCCAATTCGAAGCCCTAGAGTATATTTGTAGACTAGAAATACTTAGACATATTTGTTACCTTAATTATAGGGTAATACTTGGCATATTTGGGCAACACCATATTCTAGTTTTCACAAGATATAACATTTTGTTAAGGTGAGTTTACATAGCCCCTTTTCTCTATTTTCACTATTTTTGGGGTGAAACATGTTTAAACATTTTATACTATCATTTACTCATATTTACTTATGATTCAATTACATCATCATTCTATCATTTGACTGTAACAAAAAGACACAGTACAATCATTAACAATGATCAAGTCGCCTGTTTAGATTATAGCGCTATAGGTCTGACAAACCCAGACCCCCGCATAAATTCAGGGATGATCGATAACAGTAACAACATTTAACTAACTTGCGAGTTAGTCATCAGTCGACACAAGGTTTGGTTGTACAAAGACGCATTGTTACATGTCGGAATCATACTCTATCATCATACAACTATGAATGTTGTACAAATTATTGTTATCAATTATATTAAAAAACCTATGTATTCTCACCAACTTTTGTTGACCCAAAATATTTTCAAATTTAACATGTTTCAGGTTCTACTTGCTTGAAGAATTGAGTTAATGCTTGAAGATGTGTGCATAGTATTATTCATCTTCATGTACGAATTATTGTAGAACAATTGTATGTAATTTATTTAAATCATTTATTGAAATTTATTATTCACCATGAGCTACTGAACAATCATCACTACATGACACCTCGATGTTTCCGCCATCGGTTGGGGTGTTACAGATTGGTATCAGAGCCATGGTTATAGGGAATTAGGTTATTAGAAAAATAATCTAGTCTATAACCATAGGAATATAACCAGTATTTGCTCCTTTTACTTGCTATACTCTATCTCACTCCTACTTCTTATCCCTACTTTCATCCTTACAAGAAGGTTGCTCTCTATCATTGGATCTACTCTTAGACTAATAGGACAAAATCCTCAGGTTTAACCTGAACCACCTTGAGATCTCGTCAAAGTTCTAGATTTTAATAACGAACACGTGCAATCTGGAAGGGTGAACGCCTGTATTCTGAGTCTTCTGTCTAGGCTGGCATTGCGCATATATCCCAATCAGACGAGGGACCCGGATGCCTACCTGGGAATTCTCGGGATGAGTGTTTACTTATAGGCTAAAGCATGTCTTCATATGTTATTAGAATCTAAAATCTTTGATAAGTCAACATTTTCGTTTATTCATTTTAATTAATGAATAAATGATTACATTCCTTATATAACCTCATTCATTTCATTGTGTCTCTTACAGATCATGCCTCCACGTCGCAGCACTCACAATAACAATGGTGGTGATCATGAGGAAGGAAATAACAACAATAACAACCACGACGCTAACCACAACAACAACAATAACAACAACAACAATGGTGTTGATGCCCAACTGGCTGCAATCATTTCCCAACAAATGGCACAACAAATAGCAACTCTAGTTCCTAACTTATTGGCTCAAGTCATACAGATGAACGGTAATGGAAACGGCAACGGCAACGGAAACGGTAATGGAAACCACCATGGAAACCACAATGGAAACAGGAATGGTCTCCCAGCTTGCACTCTTAAACACTTTAATACTTGTAATCCCCCTAAATTCAGTGGAGATGAAGGAGCTACGGGTCTTCTGCAATGGTTCGAGGGTATCGAGAATACCTTCATTAACAGTGAGTGTCCCGATAACTTTAAGGTCCGTTATGTTATGAGTGTTCTTCACAAACGAGCACTCACTTGGTGGAATGAGGAAAAGCGCACCCGAGGAGCTGAAGTGGCACTTACTATGACCTGGGATCAAGTCAAGGAGATAATGAAAGATGAATTTTGCCCACATAACGAGGTCAAGAAATTAGAGGACGAGTTCCACACCCTTGCTCAGGATAGTGGGGAAAACCTTGCTTATAATACTCGCTTCCATGAGCTTAGTCTGTTATTGCCCCATAAGGTCACTCCGCTACCTGTAGCCATCGAAAAGTATATCAGTGGGTTGCCCATGCAGATTCAGGACACGGTATGGGGAAGGAACCCTGCTACCCTTGAAGAGGCCAAGCGTTTAGCAGCTACCTTAACTGACAATCACGTAAAGAACGGGACCTTAGTTCGGAAAGGCAATAAAGCAAGTGTTGTAGCCGCGGTAACTACTGAGAATCAGAAGCGTAAGGCCAGGGATCCTGATGTCAACCTCACTACACAAGCTTCCAACAAGAAACCCTATATAGGAAACTATCCATTGTGTAACACATGTAACCGACATCATCCCACTGCTTCAGCGTGTCGCTTGTGCACCAATTGTGGTAAGTATGGCCATCTAGTCAATACATGTCGCGAGACCCCAAATCCTAATGCCAACCAACCCACCAACCCTGCTCAGGTTACTAATCCTAATCGATACAACTATGGTCAATGCTATGAATGTGGAGACCCAAATCACTCCCGTAACCGATGCCCTAAACTAAACAGAGATCAAGACCCTCCAGCTACTTAACAACATGTCCCACCATTCGAACGTTGTTTGCTTTTATTCTATGTATTGACGTTATTTGATCCAAGTAATAAATTCTAGCATTGAAATTTTTGTCTGAGAGTTGTTTACATGGTATAATCATAATACTTGAATGCATGATTGTTTGAATATGAACTAATTATCCAAATCTATACAACTACAAACTGTGCTTGTTATACTTGTAAACTTGCTTGCATAAACATGTTATCAATTTGCAATCTATGTGTCATCATGCCTTTTCATCAGTTGGGAGAGGCCCTACAACCTGCTCCACAACTGGTGGAGGCTATCGAACCTACTCAACGATTGGTAGAGGTCATTATGCCTTTTCAACAGTCGGGAGAGGCCCTACAACCTACTCCACGACTGGTGGAGGCTATCGGATCTGCTCAACAATCGGTGGAGTCATAGAAGGACGCAAAACTTTAATGTAAGGTAAATTGGTGATTGCGGTCCGGAACATAATCATGAATTTACAGGTACATTAAGGTAGTGTGAAATTCTACCAAGGTTATAAACTCTAGTTGTCTGGTAGTTCATCAACCCACACAAAACACGAGACAGTTTATTCTATTCATGCCATGTTATAACCCAAATCACAACTATTTACATTTTTACCCAATCACCTTCAACCCTATGTTTTTAATAAACTTCGGGACGAAGTTTTCAAAAGTAGGGGAGACTGTAACATCGCGTATTCTTTTCTTATTTGGGTTAATAAAATCACCACTTTACCCACCATGTACTCCTTATATGATTATATTTCTTCCATTTTTAGTCACAAAATAATAATAATAATAATAATAATAATAATAATAATAATAATAATAATAATAAATAATAACTATATTGAAATAATTGTTGATTTAGTCTTAACCCAACCCAACAGCAGGCCCACCCAGACAAGCCCAAACCCACTTAACCGGCCCACTAGTCTTTTCCCCTCCCCTTTTCTGTTTTTTTTTTTTTTTAAAAAGGAAATGCTCCAGCCGGGTTTCGAACCGGGGCCAACGGTCACAACCACACTCCAACCCAACCAACTGATCTACACGGTGTTTGTGTCAATCTCCCTATCTATTTTAATTATATAATGTGTCTATATGGTGACAGTTGACTCAAAAAGTCAACTGTGTCAAACGGGACTCCATAATCATCTCTATTCCACGCGTTTTTGATCCAGAATTGGTATGGGTTCGAGATTTCCGGCCTATTACAAGTCAAACATACGTTTAATTATCATTAACTCGTACCAATTCATCCATATTTACGCGTATACATTCAAACCTAGGTCAAACATTCCAATTATACGATCCAGACATCATCACTATAAATTGAACCTACCCAAACCTTCACAACTCGCCGAACATACTCCCTCAATCTCAAATTTCTTGTTATTTCAACTGATCTAGAGTTTTTGGTTCGAAGTTGACTTACGGGTTGACTGTTCAATTCGTACACGATACGTCTTTGTAAGTATCTTTTTCTTCGTGGGTTTTGACCTTCGGGATACACACAACGATAACCCTAAGGTTAATTGGGTTATCGTTGTGTAATCTGACCAATTGAAATTCTAGGGCTCGATTATTATTTTGGGGAAGAACATTGATTTTACATATGATATTTATTTTAAATAAACTGAAACCAAACACAACCACTGGTCTGGACCAAGTGGTTGTGTCTGGTGCCCTCTAACTGAGCCACGCAGGTTCGATCCCCAGCCATGGCAAACCTTTTTCTTTGTTTTGTTTTTAATCAAAACAAATAAGTTTAATTATATATATATATATTACTTGTATTTTATAAATTCGTTTTAAAATATTAAAACTCTTTTAATAATTCTACAAAAATTATTTTAAGTTAATCTAATGAAAAAGTTTAACTTACAATTTTTAGTTTTCAAAAGTTTATTTATTTAATATATATAATAATTAAATCAAGTTTATTCTATTTTATTTATAAAATTCTATAAAAATGTCAAAACAATTTTATAAATTTCCACAAAAATTATTCTGAGTTTTTATAACAATAAACTTTTCTGAAATGATTTTTATTTCTGAAAAATCATTTATTTAATATTTTTAATCAATTTTTGTTAGTTTTAATCATAATTAAATCATAATAAATTCAATTTTTAATATTTTTGCACCAAAATTTTATATAAATTATTTCTGATTATTTAGAACAGAAATATAATTTTTAAACTAATAATTCTTTAATTTTAGTATTTTTAAATATTAAAGTTAAATTTTGATAATTTGTTATAAATAGAATTAATATTCTATTTTAAAGAAAATAATTTTATAAAAATTATTTTTATGCTTTAAACTCATTATTGTGACCATCTTTAATTTAAATTTTATAAAAAGACTTTTGATTAATTATTTACCAAATTTCTCTCAATTATCAAGCATTTTAATTATTAATCAAACAAGCACTTATCCCCAATTCGAAGCCCTAGAGTATATTTGTAGATTAGAAATACTTAGACATATTTGTTACCTTAATTATAGGGTAATACTTGGCATATTTGGGCAACACCATATTCTAATTTTCACAAGATATAACATTTTGTTAAGGTGAGTTTACATAGCCCCTTTTCTCTATTTTCACTATTTTTGGGGTGAAACATGTTTAAACATTTTATACTATCATTTACTCATATTTACTTGTGATTCAATTACATCATCATTCTATCATTTGACTGTAACAAAAAGACACAGTACAATCATTAACAATGATCAAGCCGCCTGTTTAGATTATAGCGCTATAGGTCTGACAAACCCATCCCCCCGCATAAATTCAGGGATGATCGATAACAGTAACAACATTTAACTAACTTGAGAGTTAGTCATCAGTCGACACAAGGTTTGGTTGTACAAAGACGCATTGTTACATGTCGGTATCATACTCTATCATCATACAACTATGAATGTTGTACAAATTATTGTTATCAATTATATTCAAAAACCTATGTATTCTCACCAACTTTTGTTGACCCAAAATATTTTCAAATTTAACATGTTTCAGGTTCTACTTGCTTGAAGAATTGAGTTAATGCTTGAAGATGTGTGCATAGTATTATTCATCTTGATGTACGAATTATTGTAGAACAATTGTATGTAATTTATTTAAATCATTTATTGAAATTTATTATTCACCATGAGCTACTGAACAATCATCACTACATGACACCTCGATGTTTCCGCCATCGGTTGGGGTGTTACAGACATGTCCAAGACGACTATGCCATTTATTGTAAGAAGCACGAAGATGCGACGCGGAGAGAGCGGCAACTAAAGACTTGTGGCTTTGAGTTAGGACATAAAAGCCATTTTCACACGTTCCTTTAGCTAGAACTTCCGCTGTTTTTCGGTCCTGGATTTGAAAATAATTATTAGAAAACAATACATCAACGGGAGAATCATTAGTTAATCTACTAATAAAGAGTAGATTTTTTGCAAGATTAGGAACGACTAAAACATTTTGTAAAGGAAGATTGTTATTAATGTGAGTGTTACCAATGTGGGTAACGGGTAAAGATTCCCCATTCCCAAAGGTAACTCGTGTTTTATCGGTTTGTGGTTTAGAATTAGTTAAACCGAGAGTTGTAGGAAGCATGTGGGTGGTAGCACCTGAATCCGCAGTCCAATCTGAAGTGTCGGTAGCCACATTGCATTGAGCAAGGAAGGCTTCGGCTAGATTGGCATCAAGGGATGTAGCCTTTTTGGCAAAGGAGGTGAGTTGAGGACATGTAGTCGCGTAGTGACCATCGGTATGACACAATTGACAATGTGGTGTTCTTTTTGTATGGGTTGTACCACGTCCACGTGTGGAAGAAGTATGACGACCTCGGCTCCGTGATGTGGTGGTCCGATTGGTATGCGGTTTGGGATGGTTCGCATAAAAAGGCGGCTTGAGGGGTTTGGTTGCTGTGAAGTGTTTGAACAAACATCTCTTGGTCCTTGGCATTAGCGAGAAGGTCACGAAAAGTCGGGGCAGGGCGTATGGTTCTTTGAGATGTTGAAAAATTTTCAAACGATGCACCAAATCCACAAAGAAAATAGTGGCGTTTGTCTTCGTCACTCACCGGGTGTCCGATGGCGGCGAGTTGGTCGGTGAGGGCTTTGAATTTACGACCGAATTCGGACACGGAAGAAGTGCCTTTTTGAATGGTGCGTAGGGAGTCTTGAAGATTGTGCACTCGTTCAATAGAACAATGGCTGTAGGTGTTGGCAAGCGCCTTCCAGATCTGAAAGGCAGTGGAGTGACCGATAGTTTCAGTCATAGCTTCTTTGGAGAGGGTCGAGTTTAGCAACAACAACACCTTTTGATCAGCGGATTTCCAGGAGGTGTACTCTGGATTAACAGTGGTTTGGTTATTAGTAGTGATGGTTTGAGAGGGTGGTGGGTGGGAACCATCGATGTGATTGAGAAGATTAAGGTATGCGAGAACAGGAGTGACCTGTTTCTCCCAAGGTAAGTAGTTTGTGGAGTTTAATTTTATGTTTATGAGATGGCTTAGAGAGTGAAGAGGAATAGCACTAAGATTAGAACTGGTTGACATGGTGAAGAGATTGGCTGAAAAAAAAAAAAAGAAGGTGGGGATGAACAGGAGGCGGCAGAAAGGTTAAGAGGATCGGTCAAATGGCTGATACCATATAAACAAAGCTATGTTCAATTTCTTCTCAATGATTTACAAGGATTAAGATATCTACATAAATACACAAGAAAGTAGTAAAAGGTGGAGAGACATATTATCTATTTACATAAATGTATTTATTACCATTAAGATGATTTGTTTGACTATAAGAAATTAAGCAAAGTCTTTGTGACTTGTTGACTAACTCAGTTGATGCAATTGGATGCATAAAACCTTAAAAAATTATAAAGTGAAGGAAAAAAAAAATATTTCCATAACAATTAAGGATGGCGAAAGTTCTAACCTAAGGTCATAGTGGTAGCATCAAGAGGCATGACATTAGGGTTGTGGTGACATGAGCTACACTGTAGTGGTAGGAGTTGCAACTATGATCGCACATCGGCCGCATGGTGACAAAAGCTACAATTGCAGCACCATGAGCTACTACATTGAATATAACCAAATTTATATATATGTGCGAACCAAGTGTCATGGACACGTGAATGAAAAGAATGGACGAAAACAAAAAGCTAAGAGTCGTATGCCACATAGAATAATGAAAAACTTCGTCATGTATTATGTATTGTTAATCATATATCACAATAAGGATGAATATAAAAAACTAACTAAATCATAATTTCGAACTACATGATAATATAAAAATACCTGTTAACTAACATAAATTCTTTTTATATATTAGTGAGTTGAGATCAAACTTTAACAGACTGAGGTTACAAATTAATTTACAAGCCAAGCTTCACCTCTTGTAAATTAAAAAAGCCAAACTCAAACTCTGTTAAATTCAAACTATGTTTGGCTAGTTTACTCCTCTAGTTTCATTTAGACCAAGTAAATCCAAATAAATAACAAACTAGTTCATTAAATTTCTAATTACAATTTTTTTAATTTATCAATCTATAATTTTTTAAGAGAAAATTGCAGTTTTCGTCCCTATTGTTTGCCTAAACTAACAGGCAATGTTTTTAGAACCGGGCCGGACAGTGAACCGGACGTCTTACTGATTCACTGGTCGGACCGGTTCAACCGGTTAAACCGGATTAAGAACCGGATAACATTTATCAATTAATTTTTTTATATAAAAACGAAAAAGTTACGAAGTAATATATTTAAACAAGATTCTACTTTTAAAGTAATAAAAAAATCTTATACACAAATTAGATACGCACTTAAATTAAATTTTGTAATTAATAAAAGAAAAAAGATAATAAGTTTATACTCCCTGTGTCTTGAGATTATCAAAAAGGCCATAGAAAAATAAAATTAAAAGGCTGAGGTCTGAGGATCAAAACAAAAGTAAAAGATTTGTAGTGTCTATCATCTCTCTCCACCTCTTAACCTTTTGTCTTCCCCAATCCTCTACAACAACAACGGTGAGTACCATCGTAATCTCACCGGAGAATACCTCCCTCAACGCCCATTTTAGTAATGTCCTCGTTTCTATGTATCTGAATCTCTCTTCTCCCTGATGCGACATCTTGTTTCACTTCTGTATTCAAATCATCGACGTCTTAGATCTGTGATTCTAATCGAGGTCCGGTCCACTTCTACGCCGGTTCTCCGGTCCGACCACCGGAATCCGGTTCAACCTGGCGGGTCGATGCACAAGCGGTCCTGTATACTGACCCGGACCGGGGTGACTCACGGTTCCCGGTCCGACCGGTTGACCCGGCCGATCTGGTCCGGGTTTAAAAACAATGCTAACAGGTTCAGCCAGGTTTAATACCCTGAGTACCTGTGGTTTCTTTTTCTAACACTTTACGTCCCTGAGACTAACGGCCGTTAGTTTGTTCCGTTAGTTGTTCCGTTAGTTTGTAGTGAAGTGAATATTATACCCTTAATTTTTTTGGGTGAAATGACTTTTATACCCTCCCATCTTCTTCTCCAACCCACCCACCCACCCACCACCACCATCACCACCACCTGTGTAACACCCCCACCACCTGGCGGGTCGATGCACAAGCGGTCCTGTATACTGACCCGGACCGGGGTGACTCACGGTTCCCGGTCCGACCGGTTGACCCGGCCGATCTGGTCCGGGTTTAAAAACAATGCTAACAGGTTCAGCCAGGTTTAATACCCTGAGTACCTGTGGTTTCTTTTTCTAACACTTTACGTCCCTGAGACTAACGGCCGTTAGTTTGTTCCGTTAGTTGTTCCGTTAGTTTGTAGTGAAGTGAATATTATACCCTTAATTTTTTTGGGTGAAATGACTTTTATACCCTCCCATCTTCTTCTCCAACCCACCCACCCACCCACCACCACCATCACCACCACCTGTGTAACACCCCAACCGATGGCGGAATCATCGAGGTGTCACGTAGTGACGATTGTTCAAAAGCTCATGGTACTAAAATGTAAATATTTGATTATTGAATATTGTTTTACAACATGTGAAAATAAATACATGACAACAAAAATAGAGATAGTTGATTTATGTAATCTAAGTCCAAAGTCCTAGGTGAAGCGTCAAGCAGCTTATCCTGAAACATGCACGAAAATAGATTTTGTCAACATACGATGTTGGTGAATATTACCTAGCTTTGTACATATAGTATAAGTTGAAAAGCGGTACAATTCATGTGTCTAGCATCACCAAGGCATTATGTAAACACATAAGTAACCAAACAAGACAAGATCAAAGGTAAAGTTGGTAATGTAAAAATTGATAATGAGCACCCTAACACGTGTCAAGTCTAAAAGAGCACCATAACATAAGTTATGTCTAAATGAGCACCGTAACATAAGTTACGTCTATATGTAAAGAGCACCATAACATAAGTTATGTCTAGATGTATGATTTTGTACGTAAGCTACATTCATGTTCAAACATAAAGCACAAAGATAAACAAGACACATATATGAATTGTAAATGAAGAAAAATGTATGTGTAAATGAATGTGCAAGTTTTGTATACTTGTGCATGAATCACCCCAAAAGTGTAAAAACGAAAAAGGGGATAAGTAATACTCACATTAGCAAGGTGTTAAGTCTTGTGGAATTGAATAAGTGTAGTCCAACGTTGCCAAGTATCACCCTATGTTTAAGGTAATAAATGAGTTTAAGTTTTTCTAGTCTACAAGTATTTCTAGGGTTCCTAATTTGGGGATAAGAAATTGATTAATTATTAATTAGGTAAATTGTTTAATAAATAAAAGAAATTTGGAGAATAAATAAATAAAAGACTATTTGTAGAGTTTTTATTAAGGATGATCATGTTATAAGGTTTCTAAGTATGAAAATAATTTTTATAAAATTATTTTTTTAAAAATTGAATATTTAGTCTATTTATTTCTATTTGTCGAAACATAACTTTTAATATCTAAAAATATTAAAATTAAAGAAATTTCAAATTAAAATTTACATTTCTGTTCTAAATGAACAGAAATAATTTATGTAAAATTTTGGGATAAAAATATTGAAAAATGTATTTATTATGATTTATTTATGGTTTAAAATAACAAAAATCAATTAAAAATATGAAACGAACGATTTTTCTGGAATAAAAATTATTTCTGAAATATTTATGGATCTACAAGTTTAAAATAATTTTTGTGGAAATTTATAAGAACGTTTACATATTTTTATAGAATTTTAAAATTATAAATGAATAAACTTGTAATATTTATACTATATATTAAATAAATTATTTTTGGAAATCTAAAAATCGTATGATAAACTTTGTCATGAAATCTACTTAAAATAATTTTTGTAGAATTATTAGGACACTTTTGGTATTTTAAAACTATTTTAAAAGATTAATAGGTTAAATATATAATTAAAGAGTTTGAAAAAAAAATGTTTGTTGTTGAAGGGAATCGAACCCGAGTCTGGCCTGATTCGCGTGTTTATAATCACAAGCCCAGACCAGTTGGTCTGGACCCTGAGAACGATTTATTCTCGTTTCAATTAATTATAAAGTCTATTAGGTTAAACTTTATTAATTGAAATTAAAAAGAAAAGGGTGTGCCTGGGTTCGAACCCCAGACCACCTCTGGTTCAATGACGCGTATAACCAACTGATCTGGGAATCAGATCTGTTGTTTTTTCATTTTTTAAAATCTTTATTGAATACAAGAATTACTCATTATCCCCAAATAATTAAGAACAAACCCTAGAATTACACTATGCTTAAAAACACGATTCAGACTAATTAACCATGGGGTTTTTGTTATAGGGTAAGAAACAAGTGTAAATCATAAACAATTACCTGTTACCCGTTCCTAGATGAGCCGAATTAAGAGATTTTGGACTCGGGGTGTGACGAATCAAAACTCAATCCTAGAGTGTTGTTTGGAGATATTGGTTTGTTATTTGGATAGAAAGGGTGCCGAAAACAGTTTTTGCGTAGGTCCTTATATACAGATTCGATCCAAACGTTAGATTTAATTTGGTCAATGCTTCGCGAGGTTAGGGCCGTGATTGATGATTAATTGGATGATTTAAACGCGTATGTATGAGCTTGTTTCGTGCGAAATTATTGTGCCAATCCATTAACATGAATCTATCACGAATTGGTTTCCAAAATCAAGCTCTATAACTCGGTCAATGGTTGGGTTTGACCTGGGTTTCTATACACAGCTCAGTTCGAACAGCAGTGGGAGAAGGGAAAGCAAATTTGGGCCGGGTATGGGCTTGATGGATCCTTGGGGTGGGTTTGGTTTTGGTGGAGCTAACCATGACTTGGGCTTAGGGAGTAGGTTTTGGTTTGGGTTATGTTTAGATTTATAAGAAGTGTTTTGGTTTGGGAATTAAAGAACTAAAATCTGATTACAATTATTATTATTATTATTATTATTATTATTATTATTATTATAATTAAGATAACTAGAAAGACAAAATGCGATGTACAAGATAGGAGATACGAAATGTAAAATATATATATATATATATATAAGTGACGGATGTCACAACCTGCAAGTCTGCAACACCACCACCACCATCTCCTCTCTCTTCCACCATCTCCACCCCACCTGCAACCCACCCCACACATCGTTATTCCCGTCAAACATCCCAAATCTCACCTTCATCTCCTTCATCAAACAAACCCAAATCACAACAATGGAGTTTGAATCAAACAACATTATTATCATAGAAGAACCCAACAATAATCATGGCTAGAAAAAAAGTCACATACCAAAAAAAACAAAGAAAAAAATCCAACAAAACAACAACAACAACAGGTGCCAACAATAATTTGTTCGCCGTTTCTCCTCCCCTATCATCTCCTGCATCACCAACAAAAACTCTGCATCACCGACAAAAACTCTGCACTGAACGGCACCACCACTTGACTCACTGGCACCTGCTGCAACTGCATCGCCGGAATCGGTCACGGAGTTTTCACCGGTATTTCCCTCCCCGGAGGTATTTCCTCCATCGAATTGGTGCCAAGAAGTGAGAGGCTTAACGAAGTCGGAGGATCATTCACCGGAGGAGACGGCAGCATTACGACGTCGAACGGTTATATATAGTGGGGAATGTAGATGGAAGAATATGTGTGAAGTAGTTAAATAAGTGAAGGTGGACAGCTCGAATACAGAGGGAATTTAGGGGATGGAAATTGTAAATTTAATTAATTAATTAATAATTAATAAATAAATTGAATAATAAAGTTTATTTTATAAAAGGAAACAAACAGCTAATGAGGGGTGTTAAATTCAGTGGACTAAACTTATGAACATGGTCTCAAGATGAGGCGGTTAAGATCGATTCAGCCGATTTGGCTGCTTTTTTATCCGATGTGACTGCTTCATACGAGACACAACAAGATATACAGTTAATGAGGATATACAGTTAATGTGGGTTGCAGGTGGGGTGTAGATGGTGGTGGTGGTGGTGGAGATAGTGGTGGTGGTGTTGCAGACTTGCAGGTGGTGGTGATGGTGGTGGTGGGTGGGTGGGTGGGTTGGAGAAGAAGATGGGAGAGTATAAAAGTCACTTTACCCAGAAATTAAGGGTATAATAGTCATTTCACTATAAACTAACGGAACAACTAACGGCCGTTAGTCTCACGGACGTAAAGTGTTAGAAAAAGAAACCACAGGTACTCAGGATGTTAAGCCTAGGCTGAACCTGATAATTTAGGCAAACCGCATGGACGAAAACTGCAATTTTCTCATTTTTTAATTACAAATTAAACTTTAGTACCATTTTCTCACCAATATTTAAACAATTCTTTTAAAAGGTAAGAAAAACTAAAAAGAGAAAGAAGAAAAGGTAAAAAACACAATAATTTGTACCTCAAGTCTAATTTCAAAATCTGCTTGGCGCGTACCAACACAGTAAACACACATACACATACACCCCCTTCATTAATTACCTTTTATTAGACTGTGGGGTGTGGGGTGGGGGAATGCTCGGGAAGACTGAGGTGGCATTTTCCCCGAACGGGAACACCGCCCCCCCGAAATACCTTCGGTGAACTCGGGAGAAATCCCCCGTCCACCCCGTCCCTTTTCCCAATAATTTTTGACCGTTTGAAAGTTTTAAACGTTGGAATTTTTGACCGTTTGAAAAAAAATAAAAAAAAAAAAAAACGTTTTTTATATATATATATATATTAAAACTTCAAAATCCTACCACCAATTCAAACCTACTTCACACAACACTCCATATTTTATAAACTTTACACCCATATTTTATAAACTTTTCACCTAATTTTATACAAGCATGAGTTCGTCGTCAGAAGAGGCAAACGTTGCCAATTTTTTTGCGAGCACGATGGTTGAAACGGCAAAGATATTGTTGGAGTTCGTAAACGACAGTAGTGACGAGGAAACAAATTCGGAACCAAGAACAAGACGCGCCGCATTAAACAGAGATCGTGAGGGTATATTTTATTTCTTATACTTTTTAAATTTCTTTTATTTTGTTATATTTTGTTAATTTTTTTTACTACTTTTTTATTGTATTTCATATCTTATATATTAAAAATAGATTTTTGTTATTATATTTTATTTCTTATATTCTTTATTTTTATCTAAAGGTGCACACGAACGTTTGGTTGCTGACTACTTTGCTGAGGACTGCGTATACCCAGACGAGCTATTTAAGCGTCGCTTTAGAATGAGTCGCCGATTGTTTCAACGAATTGCCAATGACTTGGCTAATTATGATGAGTTTTTCACACTACGATATGATGCTAGAGGAAAACGAGGTTTTACGACTCTACAAAAATGTACTTCTGCGATTCGTCAGTTGGCGTACGGGACTGCTAGTGATTCATGGGATGAATACTTGAGGATGTCTGCTAGAATGAGTCGGGAGTGCTTGTATCGGTTTTGCGAAGATGCCAAGAAGGGGCGAGAAAAGACGTTGAACGGTTATTCGGTGTTTTGACGGCTAAATGGCATGTTATTGGGCGGCCCGCACGTGCATGGCATCCAGAAAACTTGAGGTATATTATGTACGCTTGTACGATACTACATAACATGATAATCGAAGATGAAGGCCGCGCTATATGTGAGTATGACCCGAATGACGTTGAAGAGAATATCGAGCCGGTTGACCAGGGACAACAACAATCGAACCGGTGGGCACTAGAGGATAGTACCGTGCACAACAATCTTTGCACGGATCTAATCGACCATATTTGGAACAATTTTCGGGTCGATGATGTTGGTGACGAGTAGTTTGTATTTTTTTACTTTCTTTAGGTTTGTTTTTTTTTTAATTTGTTTAGGTTTGTTTTTTTTTTTTAATTTGTTTAGGTTTGTAATTTTTTTTTAATTTAAAATCTTTTTTTTATGTGTCATCCGAATTGTTTTTTTTTTTTTGTATTATTTTCGTTTTTTTTTAATTTCCATGTAATTTGTTTTTTAATTTTAATGAAAAAAAAAATTAATGAAAAATAAAGTCTATAAAATAAATCAAAAAAAAAATAATAAAAAAAGGAAGGGGGAAGGGGAACCATTTCCCCTAGAAGGGGGAAGAAAAGGGGAAAATGATGTGGCGCTGAGGTGGACAAGGGGAAGGAAGGGGGAAGGGGAACCACACCCCATAGTCTTATTTATTCACATAACAATTCAAACCCAAAAAACCCACATATGACCGTTTCTCTTTATTCGTGCCACTTTTTTTACTTTTTTCTTGCACTACCTTCCAAACGTACCCAACCAGTTGTATGTATCCTCAACTTCCTGTTCATCATCTTTTCTCTCTCATCACCACATTTTCACTCTCACTTGTAACCCTTCATCAACTCTGTTTTACAATAACAGATGAGAAGACAATTGCACATTACATCACGACATTGTAATCTTTTTTAATCTTGTTATAATATTTATCAGATTAATAAATAATGGTGGCTGGAAAAGTAAAATTAGTCATGGGGTTACAAAAATCACCGTTAAATCCTAAAACAGAAGTGCAGCAACAGCAGCAAAAACATCAACGGCAACGTTCAACTTCTTCTCCGTCACCGTCACCGTTACCGTCACCGTCAGTTGGTTCTACTAACGGAGGGAAGTCTTCACAAAAGAGCGCAGTGTTTTCAAGAACGTTTGGTGTGTATTTTCCTCGGTCGTCTGCTCAAGTGCAGCCACGCCCTCCAGACGTGGCTGAGCTGTTACAGTTAGTGGAAGAGCTGAGAGAAAGAGAGTCGAGGCTTCGAACGGAGTTATTGGAGCAGAAATTACTTAAGGAGTCTGTAGCAATTCTTCCAATGCTTGAGAACGAGATCTCGAATAAAGACGCAGAGTTAAACCGTGCAGGGAAAATGATTCAGTGTTTAGAAACTGAAAACGAGAGATTAAGACAAGAAGTTGAGATATTGGTTTTGAAATTAACTGACCAGAAGAAAGAGTTCGAAATGCGAACGAACGCTTTGGAACAGCAACTGGCTGTGTCCGGTTCGCAACGGTTTCAGTTTCAGCAACTGATAGACAGTTCGAACAAATCTCACATTATTAAGAGCGCTAGACGAGGCAATGCGATTGGAACTACTCAAATCACACGCAATTACAACAATGAAATTGATAGCAAATGCTTTACAGAATCGAGCTCTAAAGAGTCGATTCTGGTAGAAATTGATAACCTACCAAGGCTTTCAAGATGTGATTCGTTAGATATGCTAACGGATTCTGTATCTGAAGCTCGTTCTCGTGTTCCTAGAGTTCCTAAACCGCCTCCAAGGCCGTCCACGTCATCATCTTCTTCATCTTCTGATAGTTCAATAAATAGTTCCTTGGAGGCGGATACAACGGAGCAACAAATTCCAGTTGCTCCGCCACCGCCTCCGCCGGTCGCAAAACTACCTCCTCCGCCACAGCCACCTCCGCCTGCTAAGCCGGTCAGTGCTGCAGCTCTGCCACCGCCACCGCCACCACCACCGCCGCCGGTTAAAAGTGTCAGAGCTGCAGCTCCACCGCCGCCACCACCACCGCCGAGAAGTGTAAAGCAGTTGCCGGCGAAGGTGAGGAGAGTGCCGGAGGTGGTGGAGTTTTATCACTCTCTTATGCGGAGAGAGTCTCGTCGGGAATCGTGTAACGGAGCTTCCTCCGGTGATGTTCCGGCAACTGCTAATACACGTGATATGATCGGAGAGATTGAGAACCGGTCCACGCATCTGCTCGCTGTAAGTAAAAGTGTGGTTAATTACTATTTTACCCCTTGACACGTCAGCTGTGAACATTTATTTTAATAAATGTTGCCGTTTAAAAATAATAGTAAAATAAATAAATGGTTGTTTGATATGACCGTTGGATTTCAAATTATATGTGTCAGACCAAAGGGTAACTTGGACATTTCACGTTATGTACATATCTTGTATTCTGTGCATCGACAACAGTACCTTCCATAACATTATTCAAGTTTTAATAATGTTCGTTACTTTGTGTATTTTTTTTCGTATAAAATTTTAAGTTTTATAATTGTTCTATTTAGGTTATGTGAGTATGTAACGTTAACCGGCTATGAAAAAAAAATCATAACACTGAAACAATATTGAAGTTAACTTGTTTTGCTAATCGGAATGACGTTTGGACTCTTTGTAAGGAACAATACTGAAACTTGGTTACTAGATTTATTAACATACAATGCGTATTAGTTTAAGTTACAGACACAAGTTTATGTTAACCGGCTATGAAAAAAAATAATAATAAGACTGAAAGAATATTGAAGTTAAATTGTTTTTTCTAATTGGAATGACGTTTGGACTCTTTGTGCGGAACAATACTGAAACTTGGTTACTAGATAAAAACGTTACAGATAAAATGTGTATTAGTTTAAGTTACAGACACGAGTTTAGGTTAACCTGTCTAAACCGTTACAGATAAAAACGGATGTGGAAACACAAGGCGATTTCATAAGATCTTTGATCAAAGAAGTAGAGAATGCATCATTTACCGACATAGAGGATGTGGTGCCCTTTGTAAAATGGCTTGATGATGAACTGTCTTACTTGGTTGACGAGAGGGCGGTTCTTAAACACTTTGAATGGCCAGAACGCAAAGCGGACGCTTTGAGGGAAGCTGCATTTGGGTATTGTGATCTAAAGAAGCTTGAATCTGAGGCATCGTCTTTTCGTGATGATCCTAGACAACCTTGTGGTTCTGCTCTCAAGAAAATGCAAGGATTGTTTGAGAAGTATGAGTCTTGTTAATTTTTTTTTTTTTTTTATAAATTTGTATTTATGAGATTTGTTAATGGTTATTTTGTTTGGTGAAAAACAGATTAGAGCGTGGGGTGTATAATTTATCAAGAATGAGAGAATCTGCTTCAACAAGATACAAAGTGTTTCAGATTCCAATGTGTTGGATGCAAGAAACAGGATTTGTAGCTCAGGTACTTGTTTCTAAACTTCCTAATTAGTAACAGTGGCGGATCCAGAGGGGATTCCGGGGGTTCCCAGGAACAGGAACCCCCTCAATTTAGAAAAAAATTGAAAATTTTAGTGGAAAAAGTTGAAAAATTAATGAAAATTAGTGTAAATCTACAAAAGGAACCCCCTGAAAATCATTCCTTGATTCGCCACTGCTTAGTAAGTAGATCTTTAATGTTAATCATATTGTTAAATAGATATAGATGGAACGGGTCAAACAAGTTGAAAGTCACGCAATATGTAAGCTGTAAAGAGCTAGAGTTGTTATTTAATCCAATCGTATTTAAAAAAAAATCCAAATGCAAACTGAACCAAATTCGAATTTGGTTTTTAAGTATTCAAATTGGCTATGAAAACAGATTCAAATTCAGATTTCGTTTTCCAAATCAATTCGTGATTTTGCAATCGAACCGCGAATAACTGAACTCGAATCATGCATATATTTTACATTTGTTTTATTCAATGTCTTATTCGAACCCATTTAGTAAAACAGTCACCTTAAACGTTACTATAAATGTATGCAAGAGCATTTTCAATCGTAGATTGATCAAGAAATTAGTTGTCGTGGTCCCTCAGTGTTTCATGGGGCTCAGTCTACAATCAGACATTAAACAGGATATTGATTTGCTTACAAAATGCCAAAAAAATGTAGCAAAGATTTTGCTCAGTTGACAAGGTCCCCTACCTGTATGCTCACACGTGAAAGTATAACCCCACACCCTATTGGTGATTTATTTGCTTGGATTCTTTTTCCCCCTCTTGGATGTTTGTGACTTGTACATCCTGTAGCAAAGGTTGTACATTTTTCCGACTTGGGTCGAACCTGTGAACATGTTTAGCTAAACGGGTGGATTTGGATCAACCTGGTGGGTTCGCAGGCGGACTCGCCTTTTATTTTTGTAATTTAAAAGATATTTTTTTCTGCAGTAACTTAAACTAATAGAGTATTTATGTCATTTTGTTAATCGTAATTGTGGCAAACTTGCGCTGTTTTTTTTATGAAAATATAGAAAAATTGGATGATAAATGACGATGATTTGCATATTTGTAGATTAAACTTGCATCAGTCAAATTAGCAATGAAGTACATGAGAAGAGTATCTGCAGAACTGGAGACAGTTAGCGGTCCAGAAGAAGAAGAGTTGATAGTTCAAGGCGTACGGTTTGCATTTCGCGTACATCAGGTAACCAAAGTGTCCATTTTGTGCATATAGATTTGGGGTTTGATCAAACTGAAAACGAAATTAGTGGTGTTTGTGGCTGAAATCGTTGTTTTGGGTCAATTATTTGACAGTTTGCTGGCGGATTTGATGTTGAAACGATGAGGGCGTTCCAAGAGCTACGCGATAAAGTAACGACATGCCATGAGCAGTGCCAAAACCAGCAACAGCAGAAGGTCTTGTGCAGGTCTAGTGCTTGCTAAACATTCTTTATCTGTAAGCGAACTCAGCTTCACCATTCGTTAACGACTCTTTTCATGTAAAGGGACTCGTTTTTTTGTGAATAGACCTTGTATTACCATTTTCGCATTCATACATTTCATGTTTCAATATTGGCAGAGAAAATCACAAAAGTAGTCAGTCGTATTTCTAAGTGTGTTATTCGGACATGCTAGGACAATCATACTATCTCTAGCCATGGGTTATGTGACAAAATAACCTTTACCACCACTTAAAACTAGTTGATTCGGATTTGAAAACTTAACTTTCAGCGTGGTGTTCAAAAGTCAATTCGGATTTGAAAACTTAACTTTCAGCGTGGAGTGTCTGGTTTTGAATGTTAAGACTATTTGTATTTATTTTTGAACTTTTTATCACATGGCATTGTGGGTAGTTTTGGTGTTATAATTATGATTTTAGTATTTTGACATAATATATGATAGTTTGTTAATTTTGTATAGAGTTAATTGCCAATTTATTTCTTGAGATTTGTCAAAAATTGTCACTTTCATTCAAAATTTTTTTATCAATTTAGTCCTGTGGTTTCATTTTTTGTCATTTTAGTCCCTGAGGTTTGTTAAAAATTGTCACTTTCATCCAAATATTGTCAATTCACAGGGACTAAAATGACAAAAAAAAAAAAAAAAGATTTGGATGAAAGTGACAATTTTTAACAAACCTCAGGGACTAAATTGACATTTAACTCCTTTGTATATTAAGTTTGTAGTAAATAGTAAGTTTGTAGTAATTTCAAAATCAAAAGTAAATTAACTTATTGTTTAGGTGGATTTGAATTAAATTGAATTCGAGTTTCAAATTCAAAACGAACCGAATAAATCAAATCCATATCAAATACGAATTGAGGTAAAAAAAAAAAAGTTCAAAAAATTCACTTCGTTTAATACCCTAGCATAAAGTAAATGTGCAATGGACTAGAAAATTGAAGTGGCCGGTATTCATGTGATTGCATATTTGCATTCTATACTAATTATATCAAGTTCAGTTCGACTCCATATGATGTTTGACTTTTAATTTTGTCAACAAAACTTGAAAAGCACTTGCATTGTGAACTTGGGTCTTTGAGAATTATAGTTCAGACGGTACGATGGTCGAGCCATGACATCGAACAGAACGTTGTCTTTATGTTTTGTAGCTTATCTTGTAAATTTGAATACCCCATGAACGACTGATGCATGCAGTGGCGAAGCTTGCGAATTCTGACCGGGGGTCGGAAGTCATCGGTCACAGGGGTCGGAACCGTATATACCAAAAAGATTATATACGGATACTATATAATCGAAACTTCTGAGCGAAAATTTCGGGGGGTCAGGCGACTCCCCTTGCCCCTTATATGTTGCACCACTGGATGCATGACTCGGTTGTGTCATCGACCATGATTTCTTTTAATGCTTGTACATGTGATGTATCTTTCATGCGTGAACCTCTTATGTTAATTTATAGGATGTAAGCACAACATATGATAATATAATCAACTTAACGTATTAGCTTACACGATCACAACTTCATCATAACCAAAATAGGTAATTTAAAAAAAAATTCAGGCCTACTTGAGGGTCGGGCCCTGAGCTGATAATCACCCGGCCCATGCTCAGCCCTATGGATGTAAGGTGAGTTTGTTAACACTAAACACTCAAACCACTATACATGCTTGTGTATATGTGTTATAAAACATGATTCAAGAACATATAAACTGAGAAAAGAACTTTATTACTGAAGAAGAAAAACAAATAAAGAACAAATGAAACCCTAGATTCAGAAAGACTCCTGAATCTTTACAAAGACCAACTCTTTACAATACAGAACTCTTAACCTACAATTACAACAAAAAACAAGCCTAAATAGATTCAAGACGAATCTATATTGTAAACCCTAATTTTGATAATCGAGAGAGAACGAAGAGAGTGCAGAACAAAAGAGAAAAGAATCAAAAGTAATAAAGTGAGGATAAACAAAGCTATATATAGCTGAGAAGTGTGTTTGTTTGATCAAGTGGATGGCCAGGATTAAAGGAATCCAACGGCTGAGATGACTTTGTGCTTCTTCACCTGGATCGCCAAATAAGCAAGATATTTTTGTGTACGTATGGGCTACTAGGCCATGGGCCAATCAGTCTTCTGGGCAGGCTTCTCTTCATTATTATTATCTTTGGGCTTGGACCATTAATAATACAATCATAAGCCCAGACTCTTTACTCCAGCCCAGTGTTAAATATAAAAAACTAAACAGCAACTCAGCTACTTAGCAACTCAGCCCAGCAACTCAGCAACTCGGCATCAATAATCACTCTAGCATCAAGCATCAATAATCAACAAACCTACAACTCTTATGCAAAATATTAAAGCACAATACATAACAAACCTATTAGAAATACCAAATTGAACTACTTCTTTTAACACCCCCCCACCTCAATTTGGTATTCCAAATGGGTCAAATAGATTTAAGTAATTGCACAATTCATCATGCTTTCCAGAAAGCAGTTCTTTTGTCATTATATCTGCAATTTGTTTATCCCTATCCACCTTATCTGTTTCGATAACCCCTTTGGTTATATAATCTCTTAAAAAGAATAAATCCAAATCAAAATGTTTAGTCCTATAAAAAAATACAGGATTTGTTGCAATTGCCAATGCTGAGGAACTATCACAAAATAGTTCCATAGGCAACAAAACTTTTTGATTTAATTCTTCACAAATATGTACTAACCATATTATCTCACAAGTTGTAGCACATAAATATCTAAATTCAGCCTCAGCTGAAGACCTAGAAACAGTTGCCTGTTTCTTGCTTTTCCAAGAAATCAAGTTTTGTCCTATGAATACACAAAAACCTGTTATTGATTTCCTAGTTTCTTGGCATTTAGCCCAATCTGAATCAGAATATGCCCTGATTACCAGATTTCTAGTTTTTTTTCAAAAAACAACCCTTTACCAGGAGACTTCTTTAAATACCTAAGAAGTCTAAAGGCTAATTTTAGATGTGCTTCAGTTGGTCTATGCATAATTGACTCAAAAAATGAACACTATAAGAAATGTCAGGTTTGGTGTGAGCTAAATAAATGAGTTTTCCTATTAATTTTTGATAACATGTAATATTCTTTCACACTTTATGATGAGTTTTACATTCTTGAGTTACCACATGATGTTGTTCAATTGGAGTATTAACAGGTTTACAAGCAGACATACCAAACTCACACAATAACTCTAAACAGTATTTTCTTTGTGAAAGACAAATACCAGTTTTTGTCTTAATAACTTCAATACCAAGAAAATAATTTAATTCACCTAGATCTTTAATCAAAAATTTTGATTTTAAACACTCCTTAATTCTAACAATTTCTTTCATATCATTTCCAGTCACAACTATATCATCAACATATACCAACATAAACACTATTTTATCACCTTTAAAACTATAAAACAAGGAATAATCACATTTAGATTGACTAAAGCCTAAATCAGTTAGAACCCCAACTAATTTTTCATTCCACATTCGTGGAGCTTGCTTTAAACCATAAAGTGACCTTTTTAACTTACAAACCTTTCTTTCATCTTTTGAAAAATACCCATCAGGCAAAGCCATGCATACTTCTTCATGTAAATCACCATAAAGAAAGACATTATTAACATCTAGCTGACACAATTCCCAACCATAATCAACAGCTAAAGCTAATATAGTCCTAACAGTTACAAGCTTGACAACAGGGGAAAAGGTTTCCTTAAAATCAATTCCTTGTTTTTGATTGAAACCTTTTACAACCAACCTAGCTTTATAACTTTCTATCTCTCCTGATGACTTATATTTTATTTTGTATACTCACTTACATCCAACTAGACTCCTACCTGCTGGTAAATCTACCATATCCTAGGTATCATTCCTATTTAGAGCCTCTATTTCATCATTCATAGCTGTTATCCAGTTTTGATCCTGAACAGCCTCATTGAATGATTGTGGCTCATACCCTTTGTTTAAAGAAGTGACAAAACACTTATTCTCAAAGGATAAAGCAGAATAGTTTACAACCTTATCTATACCATACTTGACTCTACCACCTAAGACATACTCATTCAAGTTCTTAGGCAAGACTGACTCTCTGGCAGACCTTCTAAGTATGGTTTGAGAATGTGACTTTTGCTGAGAATTTCCCTCAGATCTTAGGTTTTCTTCCTCTCCAGATGTCACACCCTCAGCCCTGTCAGGTCTGTTATCACTATCTCTAGGTTGCTCAGATCCTGAGAATCCCATTTGAGCCACACTAGGTTGCTCAGATCCTGAGGATCCTTGTTGAGCCAATCCTACAGGACTGTGATCAACAGACGACTGTTGAGTCCCATGTGTCTCTGTATCCTTATTTTGACCATTATCATCATTGGGAAGGTCTAACATATTTAGGGTTATGTTTTCATATTTGTCAAAAAAATTTAAGTTTGTTATTTCAAAGTTGTTAATATCATTAAATCTTTTTGACACCTCAGTTTCTTTAAAAGGAAAAATAGTTTCAAAAAATTTCACATCTCTTGAAAAATAAGTTTCCTTATTTTCTAAACTAAAAACCTTATAACCCTTTTTTTCTGCAGAATAACCCAAAAATACACACTTATCTGACCTACTAGTTAGTTTATCAGAATTGTTCAAAATAGTACAGAAACACAAGCACGCAAATAGTTTTAAATGGTCTAAAAATGGTTCAAATGCATACACTACCTCATAAGGAGTCTTGCCATCTAGAATTGAAGAAGGAGTCCTATTAATTAAATAAGCAGCAGTTAAGATACAATCAGACCAAAATCTAATAGGAACATTACTCTGAAATAATAATGCCCTAGCAACATTCAACAGATGTCTGTGCTTTCTCTCTACTATGCCATTTTGTTGAGGAGTATAAGTACAGGATGTCTGATGTATAATACCCTTATCTTTACAAAATCTTTCAAACTGAAAATTAGTAAACTCAGTTCCATTATCTGTTCTAAAACATTTTATTTTCCTTTTAAATTGTGTTTCAATAATGTCATAAAATTCTTGAACATTTAAAAACACTTATGTTTTAGACTTCATCAGACACACCCATACTGCTCTAGACAAATCATCCACAATAGTTAGAAAGTACTTGAATCCCTCTCTACTACTTATCCTATATGGACCCACACATCTAGATGAATAACCTTTCCTAATTCAGTAGACCTATGGTCACTTAATGGGAAAGGTTCTCTATGCTGCTTAGCCTTGAGACATACTTCACATGCTTTGTCATGTTTATCAGAGCTATTAAGATTCAATTTTGTTTTAAATCTACTAATAGCCTGATCTGAAGGATGCCCCAATCTACTATGCCACAAATCTATATTAATTCTAGAACTAAAACACACCTTATCGGTTACATATGAAAGACCACAGTAGTATAGACCATCCACCTAACTACCAGTCACAAGGATTTTCTTGTTGGTTAAATCATGTATGTAACACTTATGTTCATCAAAACCTACAAATAATTTATTGTCTTTTGCAAGCTTATGAACAGAAATTAGGTTTACTGAATATTCAGGTACTACAAACACATCCTGAAGTATAACATCTTTTGCTAATTTAATGTTACCAATTTTAGTTACCAAAGCATCAGTCCCATTTGGCTGTTTTACTCTTATGTTAAATTCAGTAACATCAATACAATCAGTTAAATCAGTTTCATCCCTAACCATATGTTGGTTAGCACCTAAATCAGTAATCCAACCCTTATTTTTATTGTTCATACTACTTGCAAAACAAAAAATAGGTTTAAAAAAACTATTTGCACAAAAAGGAATAGACAAACCACCTGTCACATGACAGCTTTGACTTCCTTCACTTGATTTTTCCCCTATCAGACTTAAAAGTTTATCAATCTGTTCACTAGTTAGAGATTTAAGAGTCATATCTGAATTATCAGAAGTTGAACTTTGATTTGCAATCACCTTCTTATTTTGGTTACCTCTTGGTCTCATCCAAGAGGGATACCCAATTACCTCAAAACACTTTTTAGCTGTATGACCAATTTTTTGACAATGGGTACATTTTAAGTTTTGATTTGAAACCTTATTAGTTCTTTTAAAGTCTAGATTACTTTTAGCTAATAGAGCCATAGAATGAGTTCTTTTACCCCTTGTAACTGAATTCCCGTGGGACTCCTGTCTGGATACCACAGAAAAGGCTTCCTTTACAGTAGGTAAAACCTCTCTTATAAGTAAACTAGTTCTGACTGACTGATAAGTACTATCCAACCCCATTAAAAATTGCATAAGTTTAATTAGATTACTAAAATCATTAAACTCTTTTGTAGCATTGCAGTTACAGGCAGGTAATTGCAAAATTTGATCAAGTTTATGTTCAACTTATGATAATATTCAGACACAGATGACCCATTTTGACTAAATGAATTGATTTTCTGATATAAGTCAAAAACAACTGAACCATGTATTTTATCATGTCTCTTTTAATTCAAACCAAACTTCACTAGCAAGTTTAGAAAACACATGACCCATATAGAGATCCTCACTAACAGAATTTAAAATCCAGGTTAAAACAATTGAGTTACATCTGTCCCACTGATTAGCCAAAACTTCATCAGTTTCAGACCTAACACATGACTTATCTATAAACCACCATTTGTTTTTTACTTTTAATGCAAGTTGTAGAGCATTAGACCAGACTGTATAGTTTTCTGTTCCTTTAAGTTTAACAGTTATGATGCTAAGATTAGCAGAGTCACTAGGATGCAAGTATAAAGGATCACTAGCATCCAATTTACTAATTAATGTAACATTACCCTGCCCTTTGCCCCCAGAAGCAGGACTATCTCATGTCTCCTTATCAGACATAATTCAATCAATCAACAATCACAACTAAAGGTAATTAAAAATCACAGAAAACACAATCCTAAGCAGACGAAACCGTGTCAGTGATCCAGATTCCTGGTTCGTCACTCAATAGGTGCCAGGACAAGTCTTAACACAGAAGTCTGATATACCCTAACACAACTCACGCTACTCAAAACAAAAACAATACCAAGGAAAGATAATCAAACACAGACAACACAATTAATAGCACGTAGTTGAGCCAATACCGGTCCACCTAACCCGGTCAGTGCTCCTAAAACAAGAAATATAAAAGAGTTGAAACGATCTAACCAGAGCACAGCACTCCAAGCCAAGTTCAAGACCTATAACCTTCACTTAAGGTTATAGATCATGAATAGAAAAATAAGCACTCCTCCTTTGAATCTTGAAACAATAACCTTCACTTAGGGTTATTGTTCAAGAACAGGGTACAGCTTCCTTGATAAACCAGATCACCACCAACCCTCAGATAACCTAGGGTTACACCAAGTATTTTTCCACCAGTAAACAGGAAGATCTTCACTCACGGCCTTCGTAATAGTCAGATCTAAAGAGATCAGGACTTAGGATGCACAACAGACAACAGAAACCCTAACCCTAATAATAGATCTCCCAAGACAATCGTATCCGAACTCTGATACCATGTTATAAAACATGATTCAAGAACATATAAACTGAGAAAAGAACTTTATTACTGAAGATGAAAAACAAATAAAGAACAAATTAAACCTAGATTCAAAAAGACTCCTAAATCTTTACAAAGACCAACTCTCTACAATACAGAACTCTTAACCTACGATTACAACAAAAAAAACAAGCCTAAATAGATTCAAGACAAATCTATATTGTAAACCCTAACTTTGATAATCGAGAGAGAACGAAGAGAGTGCAGAAAAAAAGAGAAAAGAATCAAAAGTAATAAAGTGAGGATAAACAAATCTATATATAGCTGAGAAGTGTGTTTGTTTGATTAAGTGGACGGCCAGGATTAAAGGAATCCAACGGCTGAGATGACTTTGTGCTTCTTCACCTGGATCGCCAAATAAGCAAGATATTTTTGTGTACGTATGGGCTACTGGGCCATGGGCCAATCAGTCTTCTAGGCAGGCTTCTCTTCATTATTATTATCTTTGGGCTTGGACCATTAATAATACAATCATAAGCCCAGACTCTTTACTCCAGCCCAGTGTTAAACATAAAAAACTAATCAGCAACTCAGCTACTCAGCAACTTAGCAACTCAGCACAGCAACTCAGCAACTCGGCATCAATAATCAACACAGCAACTCCAGCATCAAGCATCAATAATCAACAAATGTAACACCCCAACCGATGGCGGAAACATCGAGGTGTCACGAGGTAACGATTGTTCAATAGCTCATGGACTAGAAATGTAAATATTGATACATTGACTAACTAATTTATTACATTGAAATTAAATTACAAGAATACAACGTTTAAGAACTAACAATCTAAAATAAAATTTAGTAAATCTCAAGTCTATGTCTAAGTTCCAAAAGCTTAACAGTGATCTCATAACAACCTGAAACATGTACGAAAATAATTTTGTCAATACAAAATGTATTGGTGAGCATACCCTGTTTCAATAAATATAGCAGGAAAAGACTTTCGCAATTCACGTGTTATACTGTCTACAATTTAGTGTTCAAGCTATGTACAAATGTCACCTAAAGTAAAGCCTTAGAGTAGAAATGATATCTAAGAATAATGGGATATCTAGTATATATGTATAGTAGTCGCCCAATAGTATGATTATATATAGTATGCGACAAAGCAAGTAGTTTACACATAACAATAGTCAAGTACTATTTATTGCTATGTGTAACACCCCAACCGATGGTGGAAACATCAAGGTGTCACGTAGTGACGATTGTTCAATAGCTCATGGACTAAAAGTGTAAATTTTGATATATTGATTAAGTAGTTTATTACATTGAAAGAAAAATACGAGATACAATAATTCTAAAGTGACAACTAAAACTAATATACAATGAATCCAAAATCTAAGTAAAAATTCCAAAAACTTAGAAGTCATCTCATAAATAACCTGAAACATGTACGAAAATAGTATATGTCAATACAAAATAATGTATTGGTGAGCATACCTTGTTTGAATACATATAGTAGAAAAGAGTTTCGCAATTCACGTGTTATACTGTCTACAATTTAGTGTTCAAGCTATGTAAAAATGCTACCCAAAATCAAACCTTTGTTCATAGAATCAAGAGTCACATATATATAGTATTCGCTCATAGTAGGCGATGAATAATTGTTCACACATAACAATAATCAAGTACTATTTATTGCTATGCTAGGCCACAGAACGGTTAATGATTCAGGTCATAAGTACACACTATCAGCGAATCAACAAGTAAAACACATACAAGAATTGCGATTGTGAATATAGAATAAACCATGATTAAGTGAGTGAAGTAATAAGCATACACGAGTCACCCCAAAAGTGTAAAACATGAAAAAGGGGAAAGATATACTCACAGTTTGCGAAAGCGATCAAAATCCACTTAAGCGGTCGTGAGCTAAGTAATAAGAATTCCGAGGAATTCAACCTATAATGTGTAAGAATACTAATAAGGAAGTGTCTAAAAAGTCTAAGGTAACTAGGGTTCTAAGGCATTAGGGTTTGCTATATTGATTTGGGGAATTAGAGTTTTTATGATAAGTCGCGTTAATGTAAAGTTGTATATCACAAATAATATATGAAAGGTTGTAAATGTGGTTTAGGTAATATAATTATTACCTATTGAATATTTAGATAAATAATATGTTTGAATAATTAAGACAAAATAATTTAGTTAATTACTTTAACTAATTATTGAAATAATTACAATAATCATAAGTGTTTAAATAAATAATTATGAGTTACACTATAATCCAACAAATAATAATAAATACTTTAAAACATAAGAATATTTCTATTCTATAATAAAAGTATTTATAAAATAGATGTTTAATTAAATAAATAAATGATTAATTATGTCTAATTAAACATAAATAATGCTAATAATACAAGACATGGCCCAAAAATGCTATTTTTATAGAAAATGGATGCTTTCTGATGTAAATTAATGAAAATAATTTTCCCATAATTTTTATAAACTTATTTATATTTAAAACTGATTTAATGAGATTAAATCATGTTTAAATGATTAAAAAATAGGAAAATTAATAAAAATAAGTGTTTTTTTAACCAAATATTTTTATTTCAGTTCATAATTATTAGAAATAATTTCTCAAAAAGTTTGAGATTAAAATCATTAAAAACGAATTTTAATCAATTAATTATGATTAAAAAAATTTAATTCAATAAAAATATAAAAATTAGACATTTTCCAGAAAATAAAAATATGGTAATTTTCTATGAGGTGTCAAGAGTCTACCCCTAAATTTTCATTTTTGGATCAAAAATGAATTTATTATGAATATTTCAAATTCTATATTCTATATATTATATATACTAAAAAAAATAAGAAATGGAAATTCAAAAAGAAACATAACAAACCAAAAAAACAAATCTGAGTCCAAGAGGACTCGAACCCGCGTGGATTATAGGAAAGCATCATTCAGAAACCACTACACCAAGTTACACTTTTGTTAGTTTTATTAAAAAAGAAATTTTATTAAACACACTCAAGGTTCATCATCTTCTTCCCCAAAACACACCTAAACCCTAACCCTAACACCCGATTCAATAACCTTCAATTCAACCATGATAATCAACGAAATTAAAGGGCTTTTAACTAGAACATCATGCGGATCAAAATGGCACAAAATAATCGAACTCACATCGCGTATAAAGGTCGAATAAGAAGGGTGCAGGTTCGCTAACAAGGAGACCGATTACGAAGCTTCTTGGACGTGTTTTTGACATGTTTTTTGTGGGTTTGCAATGTGTATGAGTGCAGAAACAAGATGGAGGGTTCAATTTATATTGAGGACGAGTAAAACGAGCGTTTTGAAGCTTCTTTATGTCCGATCGGTTACACTCTTTAAATGCGATTAAAAGATCATTAAAACAGCGTTTAACGTACGATTAATAGCTCGAAACTGTCGTTTAATGATGAAGAAAGGGTTTGAGATAGTTTAATTGCTTGAAACGGACCCTTAACTGGCGAAATGAGATTCGCCGGAAAACAGGCCGCCGCCGGCGAGCCACTGGCCGGAAAAACGGTCTGGTAGCTGAAAGGAGTCTTTTTTCTTTTTAAACATTCATATTTTGGCAGAAAATGTCCCTTAAGTATAACTAAGTTAGTTTATTTATAATTTAGTTAGTTTTTTTTTCTATATAAAACATAACCAAGTTAAGTTTATTTAACCAAAAATTTCTAAAACTTTATAAACTTGAAAGTTTTATAGAATCCATTCCGAAATACGTTTCAACATACACATTTGATTTAAACCTATACCCGATCCATAAATAAATATAAATGATAAAATTTTAGTTTGCTCTAAAATTAAATTTGAAAATGACGAAACTTACAAGGACTATAATGGAAATATTTGAAGGGCTAATATTGTTAATTTAACGAAAGACGAGGGTGACGGATGTCACAGTCTCCCCTACTTTAGAAAATTTCGTCTCGAAATTTCTTTCAAGTGGAGGTTTCTATGAATCAAAAAGGCGTTGTAGAAATCTCAGTTATGGTTTGACCAAAATTTAAAATAGTTATCTAATATCCCAAAGTAAAAGTTTCAAAATCTTAGACAGTTGACCCGAGATTAAGAAATTGAGAGTTTAAATGTGAAAGGCTTTGGGAATGTGTAACTGGTGAGGGGCAGAAGTACTCAAGATGCAATCTCCCCTACTTTAGAAAAGTTTTTTTGACTAAACGTTATTAGAGTATGCAGCAAGTATCCAAATAATCAAGTGTGTAAGAGTATATAAAATTTGTGTTTTCTGTGTGGATGGTCAAGACAAAGACTCTAGGAAGATGAATTGAAGCTCGTGTAAGAACGTTCTTATAAAAAATGCTAGCTATTAGTCAACGATCTAATGAAGAGGTAATCATAATGTAATGGGTAGGTTCTTGGTCAGACTCCTAGTCCGTTTCCGCAGTATCGTTTATTCTTATATATAGGGTGTACCGCAGCTAACCCACCACACTCCCGATACTTTGGACTCGTACTGATTGTATACCAACAGCCTAAATAGAATTACACACCACCCTCATGCACCTGTAAACCCATGATTGCGTTCCGGACCGTAATCATCGATTTACCTTACACTAGGGTGTTATGCTTTTCCATAACCCTAACAAGAAATATATACGTGCAACCAGTATGTATTAGCCACTGTAAAGAAATAATGACATGGTTAGAGGTCCTTCCCTTTCGGGTTTACCCTTTAACCGTAATGAGAATAACATGTAAGTAATAGACATGGTTAGAGGTTCTCCCCTTTCGGGTTCACCCTTAACCGGCAACTTCTGTTCACATCGTTGGCTCTAAACACTCATATTGATAGACCCTGAGGTTTACACCGTTCCCCTCGGATTGAAGAAATACTCTAATCCGAGTCGTACGTGGGCACTGGCTTAGATCTCATATGAGTTATCAACTAGTGTGTTCATCGACTATGAGGATGAACAAAATAATGTAAAGTATAACAGGGTTTTGCTCAAAATAGGAAAAGAGAAAAAAAATATATGTATACCTAATATGCGTTCATGTAAGTATATAAGTATAGCATAAAATTTCGATTGAAAGAATAGTATAATATAAAATGAGTAAATCGCACAGTTGCGCAAAATGAAAGTAAACGAGTTCAACTCTTGCAAATAAGCAGTGTGAAAAAAATCACAAATAACGTGTTAGAGATAACTGTGATGCAAGAATAAGATAATGAAATTTTCGGCAAATGAGAGTGCACAGAATAGGTGTATAGCCTACTGATATGCGAGTTAAAATTTAGTAACTTTACATATATGCATTATACGATAAAAGACATCTAGCAACATTCTAATAAGAGGATATGTTCTTTGTTTAAACCAAAAGTTTTGCAACTGAAAGAGTACACGTGTAAAAGATAAATTTTCGCAGTTTACTCGAACTTTGTGATATAGTTGAAAGAATAGTAGTAATGCATGAGAATAACTTTTTAGAAATCAAAGTGTGTTTTAGATTCAAAACAGGTTCATTTGAAAAGATTTCATAAGTACACATTTTCATGTGTTTACGAGAAGTTGAGTTGAAAAGTGTTATAAGGCATATTATTAGTTGCAAGTTTCTCCCGAAAACAGATATTAGATCTGTTATATGAAAACAAGCAGATTTACATTTGATTTGTAAAATATGCAATACAAGTTTATAAAATGCAAAATGAAACCATTGCATGAAGTATGTGTAAATCTAACGTGTTTTAAAAGACCAAGATTTAAAATGACGTGAATGATAAAAATCAACGTATGTAATCCGAATAGATTACCAATATTTAAGAAAATTCGTAATTTATCATTTGAGTCTTTAAAACATAAATATCAATATCATAAAACATTGAGATTGTTTCCATATGAAACTTTGACTAACTAAAGTAATTGAAATGTTATTAGTGACTTGTGGGGGCGTACTAGAGCCTATAAGTGAATGCTCATCCCAAGAGTTCCCAGGTCGGCATACGGGTCCCTCGTCTGATTGGGATTTATGTGAAATGCCAGGCCTAGACCGAAAACTCAGGATACAGGCGCTCACCCTTCCAGATTGCACGTGCCCCATCACTAGTATATTCCAAAACTTTAGCGAGATTAAAACGAGATGCAAAAATAGATCCTTGAGATGTGGATTTCACTCCTAACTCAAAGATGTATTTCAAAATTGAAAACGATTGTGGAATGAAACCAATCACTAAGTTAAGGATATCACTCCCAGCTTAATGGTTAAGTTCCTTTTTGAAGTAAATACTCTTTGAGGTGTTGATGTCACTCCTATCTCAAAGATATATTCCTAAGATAATTATCATATAAAGGAGTGAAACTAATCACTAAGGTATGGATATCACTCCTAACTTGGTGATATCGTTTCGTTTGTGAAATACGAATGTCTTCTACTCCAAGCAAAATACCAAAAGAATAACGAGAAAGAATCATAGCGAAAATATCTTGAAAGAAAATATAAGAATAAAGAGAAATATACACGAGAGGACTCGTGAAAGTAAGCTTAGTTATAGACTAGGCTAAAAGGCATTCTAATAACCTAATTCCCTATAACGATGGCTCTGATACCAATCTGTAACACCCCAACCGATGGTGGAAACATCAAGGTGTCACGTAGTGACGATTGTTCAATAGCTCATGGACTAAAAGTGTAAATTTTGATATATTGATTAAGTAGTTTATTACATTGAAAGAAAAATACAAGATACAATAATTCTAAAGTGACAACTAAAACTAAAATACAATGAATCCAAAATCTAAGTAAAAATTCCAAAAACTTAAAAGTCATCTCATAAATAACCTGAAACATGTACGAAAATAGTATATGTCAATACAAAAAAATGTATTGGTGAGCATAGCCTGTTTGAATACATATAGTAGAAAAGAGTTTCGCAATTCACGTGTTATATTGTCTACAATTTAGTGTTCAAGCTATGTACAAATGCTACCCAAAATCAAACCTTTGTTCATAGAATCAAGAGTCACATATATATATAGTATTCGCTCATAATAGGCGATGAATAATCGTTCACACATAACAATAATCAAGTACTATTTATTGCTATGCTAGGCCACAGAACAGTTAATGATTCAGGTCATAAGTACACACTATCAGCGAATTAACAAGTAAAACAGATACAAGAATTGCGATTGTGAATATAGAATAAACCATGATTAAGTGAGTGAAGTAATAAGCGTACATGAGTCACCCCAAAAGTGTAAAACATGAAAAAGGGGAAAGATATACTCACAGTTTGCGAAAGCGATCAAAATCCACTTAAGCGGTCGTGAGCTAAGTAATGGGAATTCCGAGGAATTTGTGACACCCGGCAAACTCAGGTTAGTAACGTTGACTAAACTAGTATGTCTACCTTAGCGAGTCATGCATGATACGTACTTAACGGGGTCAGTCGAGTCGGTATGATGATTCTGGGAATCATCGGGAGTCGTTACGATGATCCGCGGGGTCATCGGGAGTCGGTCCATAACCATGTGTACAAGGATTGGTGATTAGTGGAATCGCCGGGTTTAACGCACACACGAGTCTCGAGTCCCGGGAATTGGTGAACGGATGTAAACGTGTTAGTTATCGTGCATTATATGTTTGAAATCATTATGTGACTTATCGGTATGTGAATACGTGTTTATATATGTTAAAATAGTGTTTAACGCGCCAAAAACCCGTTCCAGCATCACAGGGGCGATTAGGAGCTGGGAGAGACCCCTAATCGCCTATGTCTTAAGCGAGTAGGCTGAGTTGGGGCGAGTAGGGGCCCTAATCGCCTGAATAGAGGCGAGTAGGAGCCCCAATCGCCTAATTGAGTCTGCTACTCGCCTATACTGCTGAACTCGGGTCAAAACACCTATAAATAGAACCCTTGACTCCCCAAACACCATTTGTGCAACCCTAACTGATCCTAAGCCTCCCACACACCTTGAAACACCTCTGGAACTTGCTTTGCCTCAAAACACACCATCACCAAGCTTATACACCCTTCTTTGATAGAATCCAAGGTGTGTTCTTCATCCTACACCTTTGTAATGTTATTGTTTTGGTTCCCCAAAAGTCCAGACCTTGTTTTGCTAAGTTTGTGTCTTTAAAACCCTTTGAAAAGAGTTCTAAAACAAGTCTACACCATAATACTTGCTATATGTGAAGTATTTGTGCATATGATGATTGTTGGTGATTATGACATGAATGTTTCCATGAATTTGTTGTACTTCTGATGTGTAGGTGTTGCTAGGATGATTATCTATGAGTTTAAGCCCTTGTTATGATGTTTAGGTGCAAGTATGCATTTTGACCCATTTGGATAATTCTTGAAGAATAGGATGTTATGATGTGATTCATTGCTTGTTTATGGTTAGAAATCATGCTAGGATGATGATATAACATAGAGATGATGAATTGCAACTTGTAGGAGATGAAATCTGATTGTTTCCATATAGGGAAAGATAAGGTTAGTTAATGAAACCTAGTATTTGCCATTTTTGGAAATAATCGCACCGAGCCCGTTAGAGCAGAGATAAATTGGGGGTTTTTGCTTGGAAAGGGTTGGTTAATAGTTTAGTTTTGATATTGGGTGTTTTTACATGTTTCGGATCTGATTGGGAGTGTTCGGCGCGCGAAATTGCACTACAGAACTGCAGAGGCGAGTAGGATCCTATTCGCATGAGGCTTCATGCGAATAGGCTCCTAAATGCCTAATGTTCAGGCGAATACAAACCCTAATCGCCTATATATAGGCGAATAGAGGCCTATTCACCTCAACAACTAGCAAATACAATCCTAAATGCTAGTTTGATTCCTAAATGCTACTTTTACTAGTGATTACAATCCTAAATGCTACTTTGACTAGTGATTACAATCCTAAATGCTAGTTTGATTCCTAAATGCTACTTTTACTAGTGATTACAATCCTAAATGCTACTTTGACTAGTGATTACAATCCTAAATGCTAGTTTGATACCTAATCGCGTATAATGCTGCTGTATGTATATTTTAACATCCCGGAACATGATTTGACGCCTAAGAACATGATAGGAACCCCGGGATGCACCCAATGACTTAGTAACACGTGTTCGGACCTGTTTACGCGTTAATCGGACATTATGCCAGACTAGGTGAACCATTGCGCGTATTAGGTGTTTAATTGCATATGTTGCATGATGTTTTGTATTTACTTAACACGTGGGATGTCGGGTCACCAATGGGACGTCGGGTCTTGTCTGGTACGGTCGGTTTAACAGTCAAAGGTGTTTTCAAACGTTTATGGTCATGGTCTGGACATTCAGGGACTAGTTAACCTACGGGTTATTAGTCCGGATACTTATACACATCTTATGATAGGTCGCCGCTATTTGGGGCTATCATAGCATAATTACTTAACTGTTTTCAAGTAACGCAAACCGAGGTGAGTGTCACAGCCCCACTTTTACCGTTTTGCTTTCGGGGGAGAAACATGCTACTTATTTTGATTACTCATCATAGATCATGTTATACTATGGTTATTTCACGTACTATGCGGCTTTTACAGAAAGTCCCAGGGGGGAACCATGAATGTGCGGGGATGCACAACGGGGGAAATGTGGATAGATCTATTGGGCCTTACAAACCCCACCCGACGGCTGGGAGCCGGGCGGGTGCATATTGTCTCTAACACTTTGGGGGTTACCGAGGCATCGGTAATCCCGTCCGTCTGGGCTGGCTTCAACACTTATACCGGTTTAGTAATGGATTCCCAACCGCAGTAGTAGCAATACTTAACGTCTAGCTAACGTTTTCATAACATAGTAGTAACGGAAATGATCTTACCGAACTTATAACAACACTTTATATAAGAAAACCTGTGAACTCACCAGCATTATATGTTGACATTTTTGGCATGTTTTCTCAGGTCGCTAAGGTAGCAGTCAATGGGCTAGGCGCACGGAGTCATGCACAACGTCTAATATTTTGAAGCATATTAAACAATGTTTTGTAAACAATGATATGTCTTTTGGTTGTAAACAAGAATGCTTCCGCTGCTGGTTTACGGCTCAAAGCATGATATTTTGGTTTTAAATATATTTATGAATGCATGTTTGTTGTATGTTTATTGTGATCGTTGACTGAGATCCTGGTGTGTCACGCGCCTCGCGGTAAAACCCCGCACGTGGAATTTGAGGGTGTGACAGATTGGTATCAGAGCCAACGGTTATAGTGAACTAAGACTGCATGTAGAGTCTAGTCTATAACTGAGTCGCACACACTAGACGGTCACAAATAGTCGAGTCTTAACAAGTGGATAACAGCATGACTTGTCGGGGGTGTCGGTGTCATCATCTTCTACGCTACATCATCTGTTCACTCTTTATCATCCCATTTCTTGACTCATCCTTATTGTGATTCGATGGCGAACGACATACTATTGAACTTTCTTGGCGGCGGTGTATATTGGGGTAGCTTCGGCGTACTCTTGAGATCTGTCCAGGGATTCGGACATCTCCCTTCTATGCCCTAATGGACACGCTCGTTCTTATGCATACTATCTTATACTTATACTTATGATAATACCATGATTGGGCGCTAGTGTTCGGTGACTTGAACTTCAAACTTAAGGCACGCCTGGAGGACCATATAGAACAGTTTATCATGTCGGGTGCACACGAGATTATAAACTGTGATGCATGGGGTCCCTGGCGGACTTTGGGCTTGAACGGATGGACCCGAACTGGGCTCGGTCTAGTTTCTTGAAATTCCAAATGGGTTATACCACGGGCAAGCCTAAATCTTTTGTTTCATGTTGTGACAGAAGATGTCGGGAGCTCGTGGAGGTCGCAGAGGCGGCCGTGCTGGCGGTCGTGCTGGCGGCCGTGGCCGTGGGAACATCAATATGACCCAAGAGGAGTTGGATAACCTGATGCAGCAGCATGTGAATATTGCTTTGGCTGCATTCCAAGCCGCTCATAATGCTATGGGTGGTACGTCGATTCTCACCTAATTAGTATATGTAATTAACGGTTTAAGTACATGTTTAAATTAATTGGATTAATTTAACCGATGCCATAGAGAATAGCAAATTCCCCATATGATGCATAGGAATGCACACGTTTAATGATGAAGCATGATAGGATCATGTGCGAATAAACTTGTCCGGTACGGACGTTGGTGATTACCTGGTAAAAAATTAAATAAACGAAGAGGATCCCGGACACCCAGGATATAAAATAAAGGGTATTTTCACAAAATATAATGTGTTTTGGAACTCCAAAACCTTAAGTGAAAACTTTACATACAAATCTCCCGGTAACGAATAAAGTGCGCGTACCGCACCCGGTACGCGTAAAACTTATAAATTCACCCAACAAGAGCCTAATCAACCAACTAACACTTAAACTAGGCTATGTTTAAGGGTTATTAGAGGCTATTATAATGTCCAAATAACGCGTAGCTAAAGTCCGAATAATGCCCGAACGACACCCGAACGTTAAAGTATGAAGCTTAACATATTAACTAGCAAATGTTTTGTGTTGTGGACCCCACCAAAACCCAACCCCAAACCGTCCCCAACCCTTACCAAGCTTAAAATCTCTTCTTTGTACTAAATAATCTAGGAAAGATTGCAACCATCATGTGTGAGATTTTAATGGATTTTTGTAGAGATTTTGTGTGCTTAAAAAAATGTTATAAGATCTTGGCCAACCCACACATATCTCCCAATATTATTTGTTTGTACTACTAGATATGAGAGATACATGAAAGATTATAAGTGTTGGGTATGGAGATCTTGGGATGGATTGCATGTCCTTAGAAGATATATAAAAATCCTTCATTTCCATGTGAAGAAATCGGCCAAACACCCTCTAAAAATATATCCAAGATTCATTCTAGTACCATATCTCTATATTATAAAGGATTTGAAATCTTGAATTGGATATTATGTATCTTATATAATCTTGGAAAGATTTATAAATATATGACATACAACACATGTCAAAAACATAAAAGAAAAATCTCCACTTTTCCTTCCTCTTTGTGCCGTGGATAAACAAGAACAACCACACACTTTCCTTCAAGTTTAAACACTCCAAATTTCCTTCATAAACATCCATCTTCCAAACCCCCATTGTGTTTTTCAAGCTTGGAGCTTAACCACATAGGAAGAACACACTAAACTCCATCAAAATCAAGCATTTTTAGCTTCCCTAGCGTTGTGCTAGTTGTAAGTATTCTTGATCTTGTTCTTGTCTTTAAAAGTTATGTTTATTAGCTTTAAGCAAGTTGTACAAGGGGTTAACTTGATTAAGCTTTTCATGATAAAACATACGATTTCAAAGACTAAAATGGCGTTAAGCTAGTGTGTAATGGTCGAATTATGGTGATGGATGTTAAGTATTCTTGTAGTTTTTTTTTTATAAAGTTCATGAATACTTGAAGAAAATGGTGATTTAAATATAACTTGTTACTAGAACTTGAATAAACTTAAAAATGATTTAAATCATTTTAACATAAGCATATAAGACTTGTTATAAGGTTGATTTTGTTAGAAAACAAGTTATACAAAAACTACATTATCAAAGTCTACAAACTTGAAAAATATAATTTGGACATGTTGGACAAAACACACTAATTACACTTATTAGTAGCCTTAATAAGATAATATGAGACTATTAAAAGTGTTGAGATGTGAAAATAAACGAACATGACAAAAATGATCCATTAAAGTCTACTAGTTTAGTAGAAAATTGTTATTCTTGAAAGATAGAATGGAAAAATGCAACTTTTATAAGTTAAAGGACTATTTTAGTAACTTTAAAAGTTGAGGGACTTAAAATGATATTTTTAGAAACTTGTGTCTAAAAATAAGACTATGGAAAGTTTAGTGTCAAAAGTGTAAAATGGCAACTTTTCAAGGTGGATTTGGTAAATACTAGCAAATATACATATGTATCTTGTATAAAAATGTATTTTTATAAAATGGAATTTTATAAAAATATAGATTCTCTAACATGTGGAAATATATAAAAATAAAGGTTTTTATAAAAATGTTAGATAAAATAAAAGCTTGGTGGAAACTTATATAAAAATGAACACTTTTATATAAATGGGGATATAAAAGTGTTGGAGCATTTTTATACATAAGTTACCAAGTCTTGTGTTAAAAATACAAAGGTATTTATAAAACTTCCAAGTAATATGTGTAGGAAATTAAAGAGGTAAATAATTTTCCCTAGAATACACATATTGGGAAACTTGGGAAAAATTAACTATATATATATATATAAGTTAAGTAATCGGACTTGGACGTGTTAACGAACTAAGACGTAAAAACGGACGGACGAGAAAAGCATCATTACGTCAAGATAAGTATAAATATATTTTAAGGATTTAAAATATATGATTTGGGTGAAAAATACATAACACTTTCCTAAGTGTTGGAAAATATTCGTGGGAGAAAAGTAACGTAAATAATCTAACGATTAAACGGTAAACAAGTGTATGGACTTAACAAGGAATATATATATATTCGACTCGACGAAATCTTAGTATATTTATTTAATGGGAAAGTAAATATACGGGGAGGTAAGTCGAGTCGAGTGCAGAAAACAATATATATATATATATATATATATAAATATATATAAATATATCGAATCGACGAGATCCTAGTGTATTTACTTAATGGGAAAGTAAATATACGGTATGGTGAGTCGAGTCGAGCGTAGAAGACATATTATCGAACGACAAGATCTTAGTATATTTATTTGAATGGGAAAATAAATATACGGTAAAGTGAGTCGTGTCGAGTGGTAAAGATATTATATCAAACGACGAGATCTTAAGTATAATTATTTAATGGGAAAATAATTATACGTTAAGTGAAGTTGAGTCTAGAATAATATTATACAAGTTAATTAATATTCATGAAAGTATAAATGTAACTTGTAACAAGGGTAATCCATCACCAACAGACCTAGGACATATGTTTAATTAAACGGGGAATTATATGTAAATGGTGGTGTTGGGAGTTGGGTGTACAACTTGCCGGAAAAGCACACGCTATAGACTTAGTGACTTACACGCACTAGGACGTTCGTAGGTGCTTGACCACGGACTTGCTATTCTCTGCTATTTGAGTGTACGCTGTACATCAGGTGAGTTTCACGGCCCCATTTTACTGTTTTAACTGGGGGAAAGATATGTTTGTCAAAAGTTATCACATGTTGAAATGTTTTCAAAGGTTAAAATGTGATGAGTGGCATGATGAGTACTTGAGTTTTTGTTCGCCACTCGGGGTTGAGTCCTCGCTACTGTAACCATTAATTCAGGTAAATGAAACCGAAGGAATATTTGGATAGTACTATTGGTGCCTGACAAGGCCCACCCATAATCGATAGCGTCGATTATGCATCGGCGTATGCCAGGGGTGCACGTATTCTGAACTTAAGTCGTTGGGTTCCGAGAAACGACTTAGAGCGGGGCATATTTATTAGTCTTGGTTTGGTTATGGGACTCAGGGGATTGCTCATCATCATAGTTTATAGGAGCTAGCTACTCCTTACAAAGGCCACAAGTTGTGCAGGTTTCGCACATGTTGTAAAAAACGAAATATCGATCGACAAGATCCTAGTATAATTATTTAATGGGAAAATAATTATACGGTAAAGTGAGTCGAGTCGATGGTTGTGAAAATGTTGTTATGAAACTAAAACCTGTGAACTCACCAATATTTTATATATTGACGTCTTTTTAAACATATCTTTCAGGTAACTAAGTGCTGAATAGATATGGGGCTAGTGCGGTGGAATTCGGGATGTTGGATACTGGTCGGGGTTTCATTCATTGTTACCATCGGGTTGGAACATAAACGGAAATACCCCCACATTGAAACTTAATGTTCATCGTTTTATGTAATGCTTTGTGCAATATTGTAACGAGATACTCATTTTCGACATCCTAATAAATTGATCTTTTCTAATTAAATATAGTTTGTGTTAATCTTGACTTTGATATGCTTTCGAGCATTGCGCCACATGTTTCCGCCATTGGCGTGGTGTGACAGAAGTGGTATCAGAGCCAAGGTTATAGCGAACTAGCATTTTTGAAAAATCTAGACTATAACCGGTTTCGGCTCGAAGACAAAGTTTTCAAAACTAAAACACAACAAAATATTTTTTTTAGAAAAGAAAGAAATTTGTACATGGGATGTACAAGGGGAAATTCCGACCGACTAGCCATGTGTGTCAATATATGAAGTATTAGAAAATACGGATAAGATGTTTATGTTGCATAGGAATCCGATTTTCTAAGATTAGTTAATACGTATACGTAGTATGGATATTTTGCCAATAAGGATGTTGTGTCACGCTTCACCTTAGTCCGCACTCTTGCATCGATCACCAGTACCATCAAGTAGGATGGATGTTGTGGTCTACGAGGAGCTCACTCGCTTACCTGTAGACGGGATGATTGGAAGGACTAATCTCTATCGCGATAATGGATGTCGCCGCGTTGGTTATGATTTGGAGGCGAAACTAGACCAAGTCTTTCGTTGTATGAAATCTTTGTTTTGGGACCAGGAAGCTCGGAACTAACGGGCAACAAGATTACCTGGCAACGCAAATGATTATTACGGGTGCACACGTAATAATAGTTTGGAGTGCACGGTAACCTTGGTGGGCGCTAGGGCCGGGATTGGTGGTCACTCCTTGTCTTGTTTGTTCCTGTTCTTTAGATTAAGTCCTAGTTTTTGATTGGCCAACGAGTTAAAAGGGAAGACTCGTTAATGTCCCTAGAATTCGATCCTAGCTAACCCAATATTACCTTTATGGTACGAGCATGGAAGAGCTCGAACGTCTATTCATATAAGTAATCTGACGCAAACCCTCGCTCCAGATAGGAACGGGAGATGAAAGCTTTCTTGTGTAGGAGTTGAATGCCTCCGCCACAATGTTCTTCCAAAGGAGCGGACGTACAAAAATACACGGCCTACCGAAGCAAGAAATGTCGAGTACGGTACGTGGAAGGTTATACCCAGAACCCAGTGAAGACCGAGGGTGCGTCCCTGCTAGACCAGTGCGTTTTGAGAACGGGACCCTGCGTGGATCAGATATGAGACTCGTGGTCGTGTGCTGCTGTGCTGTCATGGTAAATAAGACATGTTCGATCTTAAACATGCCCAAGTTGTCTTCAAGGGTCGAGTATTTTCTTCTCCTTGTGGAGGTTAGAATCGAAGTTGCTGAGTTAGGAAGCTTGATCATTGTTATCCTGAAGGCTCGATAACCCTTGTCTGAATCGACAGTATTGGTTGTTCCCATGCAGTCATGGACTGATAGTGAGATTAGCATGCCGCATTACACATCCGCGAGTCATAGGGCTTTGCTAAACTTCGATGGTGTCAAAAATTTCGGCCACTAATCACGACCGCGGCATCGTTGCCAGTGTTAGGATGACGGCATGTAGTGGAACAGCAAGCCCCGATTGGCGTTTTGCTATGGACTCACTCGGAAGTGCATAAGATTAACTCATGGGAAGCCACTGCTCGAGGTACTGAGTGTTCAAGTATGGATTAACACCCTTTGCAATAGCGCTGGATCGTTTTCCGAAAGATGATCTGTGATGGGCTTAGCATATTGGTGCTTGTATCATACTACTTTCTTGAGGGGCAAAAGTCATCGTAAGACTCCTCTATCTATCTCCTGCTTATTTTTCAAGGATTATTGGTGATCTCGCTTCAGTCGATGAACGCCAGAGTAGGTTCGATAAGTGTGTTGTGCCTAAATCCGTTATGAATCTGGAACCACACTTTGGGAATTGTAATTGTAAGGGTGTGTTCCGTAATTATCAAATGTCGCAAGACGCTTTTGCTGACATTAAAATCCCCCTCGAAAATCAAATAATGGACTACTGGAAGTGGTCACGTTATTCTGTTAAATTAAACATACCTATGGGACGACAATTCCATTGCTTTTGTTGCAATAACACTCGTCACCCTCGTCACGACGTCGAGAGTAGTTATATTTGTGGGGTGAAAATTGATGCAAAGTGTTTTCCATCAATCCCCATAGATACTGAGACGTTGCGTTCCCTCGTCATGATAGTTTGTAAACTAAGGTCGCGAGATCCATTGGTTATGGACAGTGTGACCTGTCTAATCTCTTGTCGTATTTCGATACTCTCACTGCGTGGCCTGTCATGAAGAAAGTTCACTGGCCTCGCTTAGGTGGCGGAGAGGCATTTCAGTTGATGGCTATCATTGCTAAGGCCAAAATAATATGCAAGAGGACCCTAATGAGAAGGATGACTCGGCTGGGTTGCCAGAGTCGGTATCATTTTCACTTTATCTAGGTGTCTCGATAAAACGTGATCCTTCCATCTCTACTTTCGTGGTGACCACTATCTCTGATATTGGGATAGACGGTGGTGGGTTTCTAGGTCCTATGGATACTAGTTATCACACATATAATAACTACGACGAGTCTAAGGCTCCGGCCGAGCCTGATGTCGCGGCGGCTGTTATTGATCTACGGCTCAAGTAGATCCCGATGTTTTTGCTAAGTGTGTAGTTCTTGCTGAGTCGGTTGTTGCCAGTGATTCTGTAGCAGTTATCGGGCTTGATGCCATTGTATCCATGTCTGTTGCTGAGTTTATTGTTGTCGTTGTCTCTATAGTTCATGTTGGGCTTGATAATATTGTTTCTATGGCTCTTCTCGAGCTGATGTTGTTGATGTATTTGAGGCTCCTACAGAGGTGAATGTCGTTAATGAAGACGTCTCTATGACCCATGCCAAGCCGCTATGACCATGTCTGTATCGCTGTGGAGTTCGATGTTGTTAATTCCATTTTCTTTGAGGCTTTCATTGACTCCCTCGTTATCATTCCTTGGGCTCTTAGCAAACCTAACATTGTCGATGGTTATCAGGCCTCGGTTGAGGCTGTCGATGTCACTGTTGCTATCATTTGAGTGACTCATACCAAGCCTACGGTCGTTCTCTCTATGAACAATATCGGCTTGGGAAATCAGCTAAATTATGTGGAACCCGTCGTTCCCATTTAAGTTATGACGACTGATGCGCCGACCAATCTAACCACTCCTACCATTGAGCCTGTGGAGGTTAGGCTCGAGGTCGAAGGTACAGATGCAAATCCCACCTCCACAAGTGATCTGAGACGCATGGGGATGCGTGCTCACCATAACGGAGTTTTCTGTTGATGTGGACTGTGGATTTTCCATATTAAGCATTGTATTGACGTGTGCATTCATGCTGCTGGGTTACCCCCAGCCATTGTGCATGCTCGTTGTTGCATTACTTTTGCTGATTGCGTATCCATGTGGTTGCGCTGCATTGCCGATGATGCATTCCTATTGTTTACTGCTCCTGCAGTAGTGTAGCCTTGCTGTCGTATTTCTCTGTGTCGTACGGTTCCTGTTGCGGTGTTGCCTTGTCGTCATGCTTCTCTGTTGTCGTGTTGCTCCTGTGTGGTGTTCCCTTATTGGTGTGTTTAGTGAATGTATTGTTGCGGCTGTTGGATTACCTTGATGACGTAATAACTTGTCGTTTGCTTCACTCTTGGTTCCCTCGGGATGGAGACATCACCTAAACCCCTCGTTGCCGTCATTGGTCTGTTTGTTGATTGTGTAGCGCCGACATTAAGTATGTAAGATTTCGGGTGCTCAGCGGACTTTATGGAAGTCATACTAAGACACTCTAGTCTGAGTGTTAGCCCATGTATTCCTTTGAGTCGCGTGGTTGTTTGAGTAATTGACCGAATCATGTGTCGACCCCTTGATATGCTCACGCATTTCGTGAGCGGTACATCATCAGAATCTGAGGCATCAGTGACGCCGTGTCCAGCCTTAACCTTTTGCATGCATTTTGGTTGACTAACCACACTCAATCTTGTCGAAAAGAAATCCCATGATCCACACATGACGAGGCGAGGCTCGTCTTTGTGATAAGGGATTTCGAATACATCTCGAACCTGAAGGTATCGAGTGATTGTGAGCAATATTATAACCCATACCTTTGGGACTAGCAAGAGCTGAAAGACTCAATTCATTTATTGCTCATCCCAGTGGATTCGTTTGATGTCATACATGCCGACGTGTCATACTGATGATTATGGAAATACCATTATGGACCCACCCGTGGGCATGCATCGGTGAAGTCCTTGGTGCATGATCTCGGAGGTTTTGTGAAACCCTGAATCCAGAAGGGCGTGTAGCGTTGTCAACTCTATAAGAGTGCTACCCTACCGTTATGAGATGGTCAATCAACTCAGCCCTTCGACTAATATTGTTATTCCTCTGATGGTGGGTTTGTCTTGTCTTGGTGTCGTTGCGTAGTTGCTTGGGATAATGGAACCCTTTCGAGCTTGGGTCGATAGTGGTGTTCCCAGTTGTCCTTAGGAAGCATTGCTCGCGTTAGAGCAAAATCCCTTGTCTTTGACATACACTGTTGGAGACACCATAGTAATGTGAGCTACCAGGTCAGGGCGTATGACTAATCAGGATGAGCTTGAAGGTTTACATATTACGCCCATATGTGTGACTAACTGGGTCGTTGAATGGGATACCTTATGGGAAGACTCAGGACTATTGCTTGTGGTGCGATCTCAGTCGTTCGGTTGTTTTAAGTAACGACTTGGGCGCGTGAAATCGTCAAGCCAAATGTGAAATCTATGCTAAATACATGAATCTATGACTCGATTTCACCATTTACCTCGAGAGATTCCGAATGGATGGAACATTCGATGAGTGAGAGTTCCGGTTTCAGGACTCCCTTTCACTCAAATCTCTGCATGAGACCCAATAGTCAATTCGTGGGCGTGTGACCGGTATTATTCAGAATTGACTTACTAGGTTGCTAATGGCAATAGGACACCAGTGCCGTGAGGCACGTCTAACAGGACAAGTACTGAATAGCCTTATTTTGGGTGGCTACCGATTCTCTGTATACCGTTTCGGTAGAGAATAGTGTGTCAAGATATTGACGGAACCCTGTCCCCTGTTTGTTGCGGCAAACATATCACGAAGAATCATATGCATCATGCTCGTGTTGATCAATGTGACGAGGTAACGTGAGCCTCTAGTCATTGTGTTTAAGTCGGCTTCTAATTCTCACAAATTGTGGAATCGTACGGCCCGGGTGTCGTATATACACTACTTATTGTCAGGGAACTGAGGGGTGAAAGCGACGCAAAAACTTTCGACCCCCGTCAATCCCTACTAGACGCCCTAGTACTATTAACCACAATTGCTCGGGTGGGTAGTAGCAAATCAGTACCTAGAGGATCCTACGGAAATAAAGTCCCATTTTGAATGTAGTTGTTCGGTCGACAAGAACCTAGTGTATTTATCTTAATGGGGAGATAAATATACGGTAAATTGAGTCGAGCCAAAGAAAAAAATAAAATGGAGTACCCGACGAGGTTTCCAAGGGGACTTGTATGACCATTATGGGGTACGGTAAGATCACCTGTTTGACATTACCATGCCACCCGAGGTGTCCTGTGGTCGGGATGTGACCCGAGCGATGATTGAGTGTTGCCTGGAACCCTCTCATTCCTTACTCATTCGTAAGCTCTGAAATGAGGCATATGGATAGCTACTTATACTCTTGGAGAGTCGTGGCTAGACACTGGACTGCTGACTTCCATTACATCGGATTGTAGTAGTCACTCTACCTCAAGTTCGACAAATTTTATACGCAAGCATGTGATACTCTATTTGCAATGAGTATGGCTCGTCATTCTCGAACTAATTGAACGTACTTGACGGAACTGCTCCGCGTTGACATGATTGATGTTCGTGGCACATTGAATCCATGAGCTTCATCGCCAAAATTTCCTATGTGATAGGAATTATCATCCCAATGTTCAGGGTGTACTACTCAAAGTCCTTAGAGGGCATACGTGTACATCTCCAGTACGTCGAATGACAGACGGAGATAAAGACATAACTGGGTTTGAGTTATTCGAGAGATGGCCATTAAATCTTGCAGTTTAGAGACTGCTTGGATGAGATGCGAACCTATTAAGAAGTCATACGAACAAGGCGTAGGCCTTAAGGACTTCGAACTAATAATAGGTTTACACTGAGAGTCATACTCTGGGAGAATGTTGGTAAGCATAGAAATTATAGTAGGCCAAATTCTTGATACTCCAATGGCACGAAGATATCGATCAAAATTGGTCTAGTGACTATTAAGCTCGAATTATCGCAAGAGCTTAATGGGGCTCCTGATGAATCCCGCAAGTCTGCCCTGAGGAAGCATTGTCAATTTCCTCGACCGACGGATGTCCGCATGACGTTAAGCTCTACTATTTCGGGAAAACGATAGATGCGTCAGAGTGGGATGCCCAAGAGCTTAGTCGTAGTTGGACTGTGATATTGTGTTTGTTAGAGCACTAAGCGTGAACCTAGCATGAACCTGGGTTCACTAGGAAAGAAGAGATCTCGTGAAGCGCAAACACTCCGCCCTGTTCAAGGATACTATCGTGATGGATAACTTGAATTGAATTCCGGGACGGAATTCTCTTAACGGGGGGAGAATGTAACATCCGGCAAAAATCGATATGTTTCCGTACGTAATTAGTATATGTAATTAACGGTTTAAGTACATGTTTAAATTAATTGGATTAATTTAACCGATGCCGTAGAGAATAGCAAATTCCCCATAAGATGCATAGGAATGCACACGTTTAATGATGAAGCATGATAGGATCATGTGCGAATAAACTTGTCCGGTACGGACGTTGGTGATTACCTGGTAAAAAATTAAATAAACGAAAAGGATCCCGGACACCCAGGATATAAAATAAAGGGTATTTTCATAAAATATAATGTGTTTTGGAACTCCAAAACCATAAGTGAAAACTTTACATACAAATCTCCCGGTAACGAATAAAGTGCGCGTACCGCACCCGGTACGCGTAAAACTTATAAATTCACCCAACAAGAGCCTAATCAACCAACTAACACTTAAACTAGGCTATGTTTAAGGGTTATTAGAGACTATTATAATGTCCAAATAACGCGTAGCTAAAGTCCGAATAATACCCGAACGACACCCGAACGTTAAAGTATGAAGCTTAACATATTAACTAGCAAATGTTTTGTGTTGTGGACCCCACCAAAACCCAACCCCAAACCGTCCCCAACCCTTACCAAGCTTAAAATCTCTTCTTTGTACTAAATAATCTAGGAAAGATTGCAAGCATCATGTGTGAGATTTTAATGGATTTTTGTAGAGATTTTGTGTGCTTAAAAAAAATGTTATAAGATTTTGGCCAACCCACACATATCTCCCAATATTATTTGTTTGTACTACTAGATATGAGAGATACATGAAAGATTATAAGTGTTGGGTATGGAGATCTTGGGATGGATTGCATGTCCTTAGAAGATATATAAAAATCCTTCATTTCCATGTGAAGAAATCGGCCAAACACCCTCAAAAAATATATCCAAGATTCATTCTAGTACCATATCTCTATATTATAAAGGATTTGAAATCTTGAATTGGATATTATGTATCTTATATAATCTTGGAAAGATTTATAAATATATGACATACAACACATGTCAAAAACATAAAAGAAAAATCTCCACTTTTCCTTCCTCTTTGTGCCGTGGATAAACAAGAACAACCACACACTTTCCTTCAAGTTTAAACACTCCAAATTTCCTTCATAAACATCCATCTTCCAAACCCCCATTGTGTTTTTCAAGCTTGGAGCTTAACCACATAGGAAGAACACACTAAACTCCATCAAAATCAAGCATTTTTAGCTTCCCTAGCGTTGTGCTAGTTGTAAGTATTCTTGATCTTGTTCTTGTCTTTAAAAGTTATGTTTATTAGCTTTAAGCAAGTTGTACAAGGGGTTAACTTGATTAAGCTTTTCATGATAAAACATACGATTTCAAAGACTAAAATGGCGTTAAGCTAGTGTGTAATGGTCGAATTATGGTGATGGATGTTAAGTATTCTTGTAGTTTTTTTTTTTATAAAGTTCATGAATACTTGAAGAAAATGGTGATTTAAATATAACTTGTTACTAGAACTTGAATAAAATTAAAAATGATTTTAATCATTTTAACATAAGCATATAAGACTTGTTATAAGGTTGATTTTGTTAGAAAACAAGTTATACAAAATCTACATTATCAAAGTCTACAAACTTGAAAAATATAATTTGGACATGTTGGACAAAACACACTAATTACACTTATTAGTAGCCTTAATAAGATGATATGAGACTATTAAAAGTGTTGAGATGTGAAAATAAACGAACATGACAAAAATGATCCATTAAAGTCTACTAGTTTAGTAGAAAATTGTTATTCTTGAAAGATAGAATGGAAAAATGCAACTTTTATAAGTTAAAGGACTATTTTAGTAACTGTAAAAGTTGAGGGACTTAAAATGATATTTTTAGAAACTTGTGTCTAAAAATAAGATTATGGAAAGTTTAGTGTCAAAAGTGTAAAATGGCAACTTTTCAAGGTGGATTTGGTAAATACTAGCAAATATACATATGTATCTTGTATAAAAATGTATTTTTATAAAATGGAATTTTATAAAAATATAGATTCTCTAACATGTGGAAATATATAAAAATAAAGGTTTTTATAAAAATGTTAGATAAAATAAAAGCTTGGTGGAAACTTATATAAAAATGAACACTTTTATATAAATGGGGATATAAAAGTGTTGGAGCATGTTTATACATAAGTTACCAAGTCTTGTGTTAAAAATACAAAGGTATTTATAAAACTTCCAAGTAATATGTGTAGGAAATAAAAGAGGTAAATAATTTTCCCTAGAATACACATATTGGGAAACTTGGGAAAAATTAACTATATATATATAAGTTAAGTAATCGGACTTGGACGTGTTAACGAACTAAGACGTAAAAACGGACGGACGAGAAAAGCATCATTACGTCAAGATAAGTATAAATATATTTTAAGGATTTAAAATATATGATTTGGGTGAAAAATACATAACACTTTCCTAAGTGTTGGAAAATATTCGTGGGAGAAAAGTAACGTATATAATCTAACGATTAAACGGTAAACAAGTGTATGGACTTAACAAGGAATATATATATATTCGACTCGACGAAATCTTAGTATATTTATTTAATGGGAAAGTAAATATACGGGGAGGTAAGTCGAGTCGAGTGCAGAAAACAATATATATAAATATATCGAATCGACGAGATCCTAGTGTATTTACTTAATGGGAAAGTAAATATACGGTATGGTGAGTCGAGTCGAGCGTAGAAGACATATTATCGAACGACAAGATCTTAGTATATTTATTTGAATGGGAAAATAAATATACGGTAAAGTGAGTCGTGTCGAGTGGTAAAGATATTATATCGAACGACGAGATCTTAAGTATAATTATTTAATGGGAAAATAATTATACGTTAAGTGAAGTTGAGTCTAGAATAATATTATACAAGTTAATTAATATTCATGAAAGTATAAATGTAACTTGTAACAAGGGTAATCCATCACCAACAGACCTAGGACATATGTTTAATTAAACGGGGAATTATATGTAAATGGTGGTGTTGGGAGTTGGGTGTACAACTTGCCGGAAAAGCACACGCTATAGACTTAGTGACTTACACGCACTAGGACGTTCGTAGGTGCTTAAACACGGACTTGCTATTCTCTGCTATTTGAGTGTACGCTGTACATCAGGTGAGTTTCACGGCCCCATTTTACTGTTTTAACTGGGGGAAAGATATGTTTGTCAAAAGTTATCACATGTTGAAATGTTTTCAAAGGTTAAAATGTGATGAGTGGCATGATGAGTACTTGAGTTTTTGTTCGCCACTCGGGGTTGAGTCCTCGCTACTGTAACCATTAATTCAGGTAAATGAAACTGAAGGAATATTTGGATAGTACTATTGGTGCCTGACAAGGCCCACCCATAATCGATAGCGTCGATTATGCATCGGCGTATGCCAGGGGTGCACGTATTCTGAACTTAAGTCGTTGGGTTCCGAGAAACGACTTAGAGCGGGGCATATTTATTAGTCTTGGTTTGGTTATGGGACTCAGGGGATTGCTCATCATCATAGTTTGTAGGAGCTAGCTACTCCTTACAAAGGCCACAAGTTGTGCAGGTTTCGCACATGTTGTAAAAAACGAAATATCGATCGACAAGATCCTAGTATAATTATTTAATGGGAAAATAATTATACGGTAAAGTGAGTCGAGTCGATGGTTGTGAAAATGTTGTTGTTATGAAACTAAAACCTGTGAACTCACCAATATTTTATATATTGACGTCTTTTTAAACATATCTTTCAGGTAACTAAGTGCTGAATAGATATGGGGCTAGTGCGGTGGAATTCGGGATGTCGGATACTGGTCTCATTCATTGTTACCGTCGGGTTGGAACATAAACGGAAATACCCCCACATTGAAACTTAATGTTCATCGTTTTATGTAATGCTTTGTGCAATATTGTAACGAGATACTCATTTTCGACATCCTAATAAATTGATCTTTTTTAATTAAATATAGTTTGTGTTAATCTTGACTTTGATATGCTTTCGAGCGTTGCGCCACGTGTTTCCGCCATTGGCGTGGTGTGACACCGCCGGCGAGCCACTGGCCGGAAAAACGGTCTGGTAGCTGAAAGGAGTATTTTTTTTTAAACATTCATATTTTGGCAGAAAAGGTCCCTTAAGTATAACTAAGTTAGTTTATTTATAATTTAGTTAGTTTTTTTTTATATATAAAACTTAACCAAGTTAAGTTTATTTAACCAAAAATTTCTAAAACTTTATAAACTTGAAAGTTTAATAGAATCCATTCCGAAATACGTTTCAACATACACATTTGATTTAAACCTATACCCAATCCATAAATAAATATAAATGATAAAATTTTAGTTTGCTCTAAAATTAAATTTGAAAATGACGAAACTTACAGGGACTATAATGGAAATATTTGAAGGGCTAATATTGTCAATTTAACAAAAGAGGGGGGTGACGGATGTCACACTATGCTAGGCCCACACCGGGTTAATGATTAAGGTCATAAGTTCACACTATCAACGATCAACAAGTACAACATATACAAGAATTTCGATTGTGAATATAGACTAAAGCATGATTAAGTGAGTGAAGTAATAAGCGTTATGAGTCACCCCAAAAGTGTAAACATGAAAAGGGGAAAGATATACTCACATTCGCTAAGTTGAATTATCCTTTAAGCGTTGTGAATGTATGTGAGGTGAATCCCAAAGACTCAACAACGTAGCTAGTCCAATTTGAAGAAATAAAAACCGAAAAAGGAAAGAATATCAAACTTTTTTCAAACATTCCAAAATATATCTTCCATACACAGTTATTACCTTGTAGACTGCAGGTACAACAAAACAAAACCAAAATAAAAAAGTAATAAAGGTAAATATGTTTAGGCTAAGATATAAAAAAATGAAATTAATTTAAAAGTATCTCCTCATCTGTTAAACCATCCCAATCGAGTATTGTTCATTTTGGAATTTGACATCAAGTTTCCTCAAAGCCAAAGTATTTCTAACCTTGAGTGTATAATCATTTTTTTTCTAACATCAAGGTCCTTAAACATAATGACATTTATTAGTTCAATTTGATTGTATTATAAAAAATGATTGTGTAAATTAATAGCCGGAAAATAAAGATTGAAACGAATTAGTAATGCAAAGACTGTTTAGATATTGCATTTCTCTATTGAAGTAACTTGAAAAAACAAAGTCAATGAAGATTTCAATTAATTATTTTTCATATATAAAACATATTTTATATATCAAGCTATTATAATACGAAAATAGCCAAACATATTTAGTTTTGTATTGAATCAAATATTTATTTAATGTGGATTGATTTGTTTTATTTTATTTGTTTAGAATATTGTAAGAAATATAGTTTTAAACTTAGAGTGAAAGACCACATATTAAAAACACGTTTTTTAAGGTACACGATTTAAATTTAATAACATATAAATACATTATCTTAAAAAAAAATTTAATAAAAATTACTTTTGTTAGTTCATAAACATTTTCAAATTATGTCTATTAATTTATTTCTAATTTTGTATTAAAATATAATTATATTAATTGATTTACAAAAACATAGAATATATATATTAAACTGAATTCTAGTAATTATATTAATAATTATAGTTGTAACAAATAAAAACTGAATAAGTAATAATTATTAAATAAAGAAACAAATTAAAATAAATGTATTGTTTGAAATAATAAAATGGGAGGCTTTATAGTGGAGTTCTATGTACTCCATGTGTTGTCGTTTATTACTATAGATAAAATCGATTAATGTTGATTGATTTTTTTATTTATTTGTTTTGAACAATATAAAAGTCTCACAAAAAAGCTTGACTAATTGCATTGTGTTATTATTAATTTGTTTATTTGACTTTTGAACTACTTTAAGCATTTAAAATTAATATGTATTTGTTGAACATAGTTTAACATCTAAAACATTGACCAAAATAATAAAACATAATAATCATTTGTCAAATATTGTAACAAAACTAATTTTAAACTTAGAATAACAGATTATTTTTTTTTAAAAATGGGTTAATTTAAGGTACATGATTTAAATTCAAAGTTAATAATACATAAATATAAATATGTTATATAAAAAAGAATCATGTGTTTTCTTTTATTAATGATTTCAGTTACAACTATGATTATTAATGTAATTACTAAAATTTAATTTAATAAACTTATATTTTGTAAATCAATTATTATAATTAAATTTGAGTTTAATGTATTAAATAATAAAATGAGAGAATTCATGAGGGAGTGCCATGTGTCCCTCATGTGTTTTCTTTTATTATATAGTGTAGATGTAGATGTAGATGTAGATGTAGATGTAGATGTAGATGTAGATGACTGGATAACTGGATAGTAAGATTGGAGATTTAAAATATTGAATATGGATACATTAAATTGTGCACACTTGGTCAAAATAAGTAAATTCCTTAGGCTACAGTAAATCAAAATTTGCGTTGACAAGCAGCACATGACTGATTATGTAGTTGTTGCTGTACTTCTGTTAGTATTGGTTAACATATTGGCTTAATTAAAAACAAGTTAAAAACATACAATTTTTTTTATAAAACAACATAGAGAAATAAAAGTGGTAAAAAAGTGTAGAAAGGAAGGAATAACGTTATATTAGTAATCATAATACTTCTAAAAGTTTTTGTAGATATCCAATAGTTTTTTTCCACTGGTATAACATAGGCAAATCATCAGCATAACTCATTTGGTGTCATATCGGTTGCAGGCTAGGATGATTGTGTCTATGTTGGTTGAGAATCATTTAATATCGGAGTCGCTGTTTATATGTTCGTTGCACAAGATTGTGTTTATGGGGGCCGACGGTGGAGTGTTAGTTGGTTGAAGTTTTTCTTTACCTTGCGTTATATTTCATGTTTTGGTGGATTTCGCTGGCAACGATGAAAGTCTAGTAGTTATATATCAATTTACTTTGAAATGTGTTTTAAGTGATTTAAACATTTATTGGTAAGGTGTATATAAAAGGAAACAGGTCAAGCTAGTAAAAGGTCACTCCAATAATAATTTTAATGGGTAAAGTTATAAATAGAAAAGTAACTTTTTTGGAGAAATAATGTTTTAGGCCAACACGAGTCGAGTCTACATGAAAAACAAATACCAGTTGACGCCCATTTTGCTAATGGGTTGTATTTGTGCCCATTGGTTGTCTTTGAAGTATGAGTTGGTCAACGCTAATTTTGTTGTATCTGGAAAACAGGTGGGGGTGTGATTAGTGATGTACTGATGTGCCTACACCAAAGAAGATCAAGTTTGAAGACTACGGTGACTTAGGGCTTGTAACACCCCAACCGATGGCGGAAACATCGGGATGTCACGTATTGATGATTGTTCCAGTAGCACATGGTATAAATTGAATTTTAAATAATTTATTCATAACATAAATATCCAAAATAAAGTGATGTCTAGAAATCCAAATACATAATATCAAATAAAGCAACAACTTCAAATAACTTCAAACAAAAACTTCATGATAATTCCTCATGCATACTCAAGCCTCAGCTTCATTGTTACCTGAAACATGTTAATTTTGAAAATATTTTTGGGTCAACAAAAGTTGGTGAGAATTACATAGGTTTTGATAATCGAATAAAACTTGTACAATTCAAGTGTCATGGCAAGTCTAGTCCATATGTGAAAACATACTAGAAGTAAATCGAGTGCATAATCAACCCTTGTGACTGTTATATTGTGGTCCATCCCATACGCTCATGGTTCACTCGATTATGTTATGCGATAACAATCACCCACGCTACCTTTGTAGGAGGCACGTATCCGGGTGGGATTGTCAGTCCAATAGATCTATCATTGTATACCGTCAGCTAATCAATGTTAATGATTATGCTAGAATATTGTGCTTACCCTAGTCATGTTTAAGACATAATGCAACATAGAAAAACACATAGACACTTTATGATTGAATTGCATATAAAATGTTGTAACATGTTTCACCCCAAAAATAGTGAATAATAGAAAAGGGGCTATGTAAAACTCACCTTAGCAAAATGTTATGTCTCGTGAAAAATAGAAAATGTGTTGCCCAACAATGCCAAGTATTACCCTATAATTAAGGTAATAAATATGTCTAAGCCTTTCTAGTCTACAAATATATTCTAGGGCTTCGAATTGGGGATAAGTGCTCGTTTGATTAATAAATAAAATGTTTGAATAATAAGAGAAATTTGATAAATAAATAAACAAAAGTCTTTTTGTAAATTTTAAATAAAGATGGTCACAATAATAAGTTTAAAGTATGAAAATAATTTTTATAAAATTATTTTCTTAAAAATAGAATATTAAATCTATTTATTTCAAATTGTCAAAATATAACTTTAATATTTAAAAATACTAAAATTAAAGAATTATTAAATTAAAATTGTATTTCTGTTCCAAATAAATAGAAATAATTTATATAAAATTTTGGTGCAAAAATATTGAAAAATGAATTTATTATGATTTATATATGATTAAAACTAACAAAAATTGATTAAAAATATTAAATAAATGATTTTTCAGAAATAAAAATCATTTCAGAAAAGTTTATTGTTATAAAAACTCAGAATAATTTTTGTGGAAATTTATAAAATTGTTTTGATATTTTTATAGAATTTTATAAATAATATAGAATAAACTTGAACTATTTATTATATATATTAAATAAATAAATTTTTGAAAACTAAAAATTGTATGTTAAACTTTTTCACTAGATTAACATAAAATAATTTTTTGTAGAATTTATAAAAGAGTTTTGGTATTTTAAAATGAATTTAAAAATATAAAGGAATATATATATATATATATACACTTAATTAAAAAGAATGTTTGTTGATGCCATGGTTCGAACCCGGGCCCTTGGCTGGTTCGCTGGTTTTAAATCACAAGCCCAGACCAACTGGTTTGGACCCTGAGAACGTTTGATTTCTGATTGATTTAATTAAATACTATAAGAGAAATCTGATTATTATACAATTAAAAGAAAAGAATAAAACCTGTTTATACGGGGACTCGAACCCGCGCGTATGGTATAACAAACATCAGACACAACCACCTGATCTAGATCAGTGGTTGTGTTTGATTCCAGTTCCAATGATATATAAAACCATGTACAGAATGTGTTCTTCCCCAATTTGTAAACGTTCGAGCCCTAGTTTTTCAATTGATTGATTCACACAACAATAACCCAATTAATCATAGGGTTATTGTTGTGTGATTGCCGAAGAAAAAAACCCACTGAGAAAAGAATGCTTACAATAACGAATTGTATACGAATTGTCCAGTCAACTCGCAAGTCAAACTTCGAACCAAAAATACTTGAATAGCAGAATTAAACTAGAAATTGGGGGTTGAGAGAGAGTTTTCGGTGAGTTGTGAAGGATTTGTGATGTCCAATTTATAGGGAAAGGGTTGGGTTGATGGAATTGGTAAGTTTGACCTCGAATTGAATGGGTGACGCGTATTCGTGTATAGTTGGGACGAATTAAAGGTAATTGTTCGTGTGTTGTACGCGTAGTAGACCGGCAATCAAGAAATCATACCAAATCTGGAATCAAAACGCGTATAATAGGCTTGATTTTGGTAAGTTGACATCACAGTTGACTTTCCTAGTCAACTGTGAAGAACTAAGCTTGTTATATAATAATTGTATGCTGGAAATAAAACGAGATGTGTGTATAGACCAGATGGTTGAGCCTGTTTGTGTTTGTGACCCGGCTTGGGGCGCGGGTTCGATTCCCTGCCCAAGCATAGTATTTTTTTCGACATTTTAAAACTATATATATGTATATTATATATAATTAACATAATATTAGGGTTCCGAATGCATCACAATAATAATTAAAAACGAATAATAATACTGAAACTTGACGTTTTTATTCATGATAATAGTAACGTACAAGTATAAATGCGTAATGTTACAGGGCTAAGGTTAGCAAAGTGTGCATCTTTGAATCTTTCATTGTAAAAAAATACCATCTTCTGTTGTTTTATTGCACCAAGGTGCAAAATGAAAAAGATAATCTGATGATGGAAATGTGGACCGTGGACTGTGGAGTCGTGCCTATGTAGTTTGATCGACTATTGTGGCCTTGAATTGTAATACATTTTGAGATATAGCACAGTAGTAACTACCAACCAGAAGATAAATAAAAACATTGGTATTTATTCTCGGTCATAACTCATAAAGTATGATACTATGATTATTGCCCTTGCGCACAAGGCACAACTAAATCGCAAGCATCTCGCCTGACCAGTCTTGTAGTTTCTTCTCTTAATTTAATTCGCCTTTATAGCTATCTCGCATTTGGGTTCTTTTTGCTTAAGCGGCATCCAGTCCTTTGCATATTTAGTATCAGAAATCCCTACAAGTATGATCCAGAAATACAACAAATCAACAAACCTAATAATTTATGTTTTTTTGTAAGTTCACAAATTGATAAGTAAATTTACAAATTAACGGCTAAAACAGGTTTCTCAAGTGTAAAAATATAAAGAGGACGATCAATTTATAAAGTGAAACAAAGTTACTTGCCTAATTTTTTTTTCTTTTTCTAATTGTGCCATAATGCATAAAGTCTTCCTTTAGAACCTTAATAGTGGGTTTGTCCCTGTGTGAGTTTTAATTATTGGAAATCCAATTTCAACACCTTACAACCATTTAACCATAATGTGAATTAAATAACATGAACGAATCAACAAATTAAATCGATTATTTTGAATTTTAGCCATTTTTATCTTTGTCATAAAAATTAACCACTGTAAGACATTTGTTCAAAATGGACTATAAGTTTATGAAATTTCCTGCCACAAATAAAATAATTGGTCAAGTATGCAAAATAAAGTATTTATGATAACGACATACCTAGACAAATGATGCACTTCCTGCGTAGAGCGAAAGAAGCAAACCTCCTGTAAGAACACACATATACCAATTAATAAATAGACCAAGCTGTAAAATGCGATCATTAACCCACAACAAAACAAAATACATAAGCAAGAACAAATGAAAGATACAAAACATACTTGAGTGGTTGTGAGAATGGAATGGAAAGGAATTTTAGCCATTTTCATCTTTGTCATAAAAATTAACCACTGTAAGACATTTGTTCAAAATGGACTATAAGTTTATGAAATTTCATGCCACAAATAAAATAATTGGTAAAGTATGCAAAATAAAGTATTTATGATAAGTACATACCTAGACAAATGATGCACTTCCTGCGTAAAGCGAAAGAAGCAAACCTCTTGTAAGAACACACATATACCAATTAATAAATAGACCAAGCTGCAAAATGCAATCATTAACCCACAACAAAACAAAATACATAAGCAAGAACAAATGAAAGATATAAAACATACTTGAGTGGTGGTGAGAATGGAATGGAAAGATAATAGCATTGAGGAGTATAAATGTGGAGTTTCATTCAATGATGGGTTGTTAATTCAAGTGGAGTTACAAACTATGTATTATTATGTTGCGTTGTTAATTCAAAGGAAGTTATAATAAACTCTTACCATGTAAGTATTGAATTGGGTGTTTATGAAATGATGGTTACATATTGTTATATTGAAAGAGATATAAAGTGTGTATTAGATAATTATACAATTTGAATTGTAGATTGTACTTTAGGGGCATAAAAGGAAGAAAACGATTATTAAAAAAATGAAGACTTGTAAAGGGACCTTTCAACTCCCATCTTAAAAATGATATGAAATTACCTTATTAGACATCGTTGGTCCTTAATAAGATAAAATAGAGATAAATAATAATAATAATAATAATATAATATAATATAATCTATATCTATATTATCTATATTATCTTATTAAGGAGGAGTGATGTACAAAATGGTAATTTGCATTTCTAAACAACTTAACAAGCAACATGTACAACATATTTAAGCAAAAAAATTAAGGGTATTATTGGCATAGTTGTGACAATTAAGACACTTAAAAGGGTAGGTTAGTAAATTTAACATAATCCAATACCTCACATCCTAAAATCTTATCCCAATTATGCCCTTATGTCAAACTTTTAAAACACAAAATACAACCTAACCTATGATGCATCTTAAATATGAGACCTTTCAATCCCTCATCTATATTATTATATATACTTCATTATAATCAATTTCTTGAATGCTAATAGTCTTTTCATAACCCCAAACAAAATCTTAGAGCTAATTTCAAGCTTTGAAACATTGTTTTGTCCAAAAAATTTATGTCTTCATTAGATGAGAAGAGAAAAAAATCAATGAGAAGCTAAGACGCTTGCAAGATATGGTTCCCGGATACTACAAGGTATAAAGATATGAGTTAATCTTTATATACATATATACATTTTTTCTACTTGTTCATATGTTCTTTGACAAAAATTTATGTCTTCATTAGATGAGAAGAGAAAAAAATCAATGAGAAGTTAACACGCTTGCAAGATATGGTTCCCGGATGCTAAAGGTATAAAGATATGAGTTAATCTGTATATACATATATCCATTTTTTCCTACTTGTTCATATGTTCTTTCACAATTACAAAAATTTATCATCATAATATATCATTGTTTTGCTTCATTTAAATTTAGTTATTTGCTATAGACAATGGGAATGCCAGTGATGTTGGATGTAATAATCAACTATGTTGGATCGTTGCAGAATCAAATTGAGGTAATTTAATTGTGCAACTAACAATTAAAACAATAAACAAACAATATTCAGAATTATTGATGAGAAAATATTTTTCAAAATTAATTAGTACTGTTTTTTCTCTTCTTTGTGCATTTTTAGTTTCTCTCCATGAAGCTTTCAGAAGCCAGCATGTTCTATGACCTATTGACCTCAACTCTACTGAATTAGATGTTATGGCCCCTATGAAGATGACATATGGCTTTCCTAACTATCCTTTTTAAGAAGTTGTGTATCTTGAATCATATATATTGTTAACAAAATAAAACGGACAAAATTATAAATATAACATTCTAGATTTGCTAATACGTTTCTAATATATTATAAATATTACTTCCACATACTGCATGGGATGAAAACTGATGTTGCAGGGAACAAATGGACATGAAGGACAGATGATGGAGAGGATGGTTGGAGAAGGGTATAGAGATTTTCCTCAATTTCAATCAACATGGTCTCCTTGAACGCCATGAAATAGTTAACTCTATAAATCTATATATGCATGCTCAAATATAACTTTATACGTAAACTATATTTGTTCTAAGACTTTTAAGGTATTTGTTGATCTATTTAATGTTCTTGTTAAACGTTGTATGAAGTGTGGTTCACAATATTATTTTGCTTTCGGCAATTGTATATTGTTTAAGTTCTAATTCTAATTAATAAAATAAATTAAACACTAGCATAAAGAGAAAACAAAAACTTAACTATGTGTTAATTACTTATGTTATTTGTCTTAAGAAATAAGAAATCGAAAAGCCATAAATTCACGCTCATGCTAATGAATCAACCCGAATCTTTATCTTCTATAGTATATTATAAAGCATCAGTGAAGAATACCCGCAAAATTTAAGTAAATACAACCTTTATTGCTTATAGTACAATGCTTATTGAAGTCATTTAGGGGGTAAAATTGTTTTTCTACCTAAATATTAAATTGTTGAAGAAATTAATTTAAACATAATTATAAAATAGATGAGGAAATTAACAATAATGTGGTGACTCTTTACATTCATAACCTCCATGTCTTTATTATGTTTGTATCAATGTTGTAGTCTTATAAATAATGGTCATGTATTTGATATATAAATAATGTGGTGACTTTTCACATACATAACTGTCACACCCTCAAATTTCCACATGCGGGGTTTTACCGCGAGGCGCGTGACACACCAGGATCCAAGTCAACGGTCACAATAAACGACATCTATATGATAAGAAAACAACGTAAACTACCATTGCGTTTCGAAACCGTTCTAACACAGCGGAAGCAAAATGTTATATTACAACTTAAAAATAAAACTCAAAGTCTGAAATGTTTAACAAAACATGCATATGATCCCTAGACGTCGTGAGACTCCGTGCGCCTATACTCAATGCTGCTACCTTAGCGACCTAAGAAAACATGCCAAAAAGATGTCAACATATAATGCTGGTGAGTTCACAGGTTTTAAGTTCGTAAACGTTTTCATGTGTAAAGCAATTCCTCATAAAGTGCCAAGTGTGCAAAAGTTCCAAGTAAATAACAAACGTTCCCTTACTACTACGACTGTGTTGCTAAAACCGTTACTGACAAACGTTGCTCGAGTTGCCGCCCATGTGCCAAGTGTCAAGTGTCAAGTGTCAAGTAGAGACAATATGCACCCGCCCGGCTCCCAGCCGTCAGGTGGGGTTCGTCACACCCGATAGATCTATCCACATTTCCCCCGTTGTGCCCCGCACATTCATGGTTTCAATAGGGACTTAGGTTTCGTCGTATAGTAAATAAGTGCCAAGCGCCAAGTGCCAAATGCCAAGTGTCAATGTTTAAAAGTGTCAAGTGCCAATGTTTAAATATGCCAAATGCCAATGTTTAAAAGTGTCAAGTGCCAATGTTTAAATATGCCAAATGCCAATGTTTAAAAGTGTCAAATGCCAATGTTAAATATGCCAAGTGCCAAACGTGTCACGTTTCTTAAAAGAGTCGCATTCCCAAAAGGCGTCATGTTTCTAAAAGTGTTGCGTTTCAAAAGCGTTGCGTTTCATAAGTGTTGTGTTTCAAAAGCGTTGTGTTTCAAAACATAAACGTTGTATTTGTTAAAACGTGTGGCATGCTTCTCCCCCGAGAGAAAAGTGTATAAAAGAGGGGCCGTGAAACTCACCTTAGAGTGCGTCTTCTGATAACTAGAATTCCAACACGTGTATGATAATCCCAACTAATGACAACCTATCAATGAGTTTACATAAGTGTGATGACTATTAACCCGAAGGCTAACTAGTCCCCGATTGTCCAGATCTTGACTACGTGTGTTAAAAAAGTGTGTTTAAACGTTAACCGGACATCCCAGACCGACCCGACATCCCGTTGGTGACCCATTACACCGATTAGTCATGCACATAAGTTTAAAACATAAGTTTCAAGCATAAAACACTTAGTTTGCATCAAAAATCTCATTCCGGACATCAGATGGTCGAATGTGGTTTTTCCCAATTCCACGTTCGCCCGTTTGAGCCACGTTCGCCCGTTTTCCCACATTTTGTTCCACGTTCGCCTGTTTGAGCCACGTCCGCCCGTTTTTCCCATGTTCGCCCGTTTTTCCCATGTTTTGTTCCACGTTCGCCCGTTTGAGCCACGTTCGCCCTTTTTTCCCACGTTCGCCCGTTTTTCCCATGTTTTGTTCCACGTTCGCCCATTCGAACCAATTTTATTCTACGTTCGCCCGTTTTCATCAGCATTTTATAAAACGCACCAAAACGCATCTAAACGGTCCGAAAACATCACGAAACATTACCAATCACAGCAGTCAACTATCATTAACATATTCCTACATAACCCTACCAATTTTATCCCGAAATCCGTCCGTTTTACAAGTTACCCGAAATAGCAAATTATGGAGATGTCACATCAAACGCATGCAATCTTTACCCAATTAGGAAACTTTATGAAATCAATCAATTATCAACTTAATATACTCAGATTATCATGAGCAAGAAACCCCCAATCATATCCTTATCACTATCATCATGAACAAGCCCTAGATCTAACCCAAAATCCCTAAAATGAACATAACATCATCAATAATCAATTGTAACCTATCTTAATCATAAAACGTCATCAATAACAGTCCTAGATCATTGTTATAACATCTATACAGCAATCAATCATCAAACAATACATAACATCACATAAAACACCATTAACACATGTTAATTTGTATGAAAACTCATTGTTTATGAATAGGTTTTGTTTAGAAAGACATTAGGAAGGTTTTTATCCATGAAAACATGTTTGTATCAGATCTGGACTCTTGGGGTTTAATCAAAACGAATTGAAATGCTTTAAAAATGATTTAGAATGAAGAACACACCTTAGATCTTTGTGTAGAAGATGTTTGTAGGTTAGATTATAGAAAACAAGGGCAAAAACTCCTTCCCCAATGTTTAAAGTTGCTAGAGAGTGTTTTGAGACGGTTAGGGTTTGTGAAATGGTGAAAAATGACAAAGTTTGGTATTTATACTAATCCTCCTTCGCCCCCTATCAGTGGTCGAAGGTAGCCTCCTTCGACCCTTTCACATGGTCGAATGAGCCCTGTCCTGGTCGAAGGGAATTCTTTCAATTCCACATCCCAGGTTCGCCCATTTACAAAGGGTCGAACCAAAACATAATTCCTCCTTCGACCACTCGAAGTGGTCGAACCAGAATCCATGTTTGTCTAGTTTTCCAGTTTGTCGTGTTTAACGCATTCTAACACACCTTAACATATGAGCATGCAACCTTAGTTTATTTTTAACATATTTAAGCATGGATAATCATCTACACGTCATTTAAACACATCTATGTATATAATCCACCACACGACCCATAATCTACATATACACTCAATCAGTTTATGTAATTCACCAACAACGGGACTCGTATCGTGTGTGTGTGACTAACCCAATGATCTCCCGAATCATTGGACCCGGACAATATGGACTTTGTTCTGACTCTACTGACCCCGTCAAGTATGTTTAATAAACGTTTTTCGCTAAGGTAGACTTATGTGTTTATAAAAATGTTGACCCAAACATGCCGGGTGTCACATTAACTTACATATCTTTCAATGTTTATAGTAAATAAATTACATCATATATTATGTATTTATATCTTCTTTTTAAATTTACGTGGTTCCCGGATAGTATGATGTGACACTTTCTATACACAAATGAATATGTAGGCTTGAAGTTTGCCAACACACCCAATCCATGACACGTTTCAACCCATTAAAGTGAGCGATATATGTTGGCTTGACGTTTATACAAGCAAATATGGTAGAGATACTTCATGAGCAACGTCATCATCTTCCTTGATGGTTTTTTGTTTTCTCTACTACTATAAGCTTCTAGGAATAGAATTTAAGTTTCCGATCTCACGAAGTCACCAATTGTTTACATATCCAAAAGAAGACAACTGCTTATCAGTCGATTTGATAGTTTTAATTATATTAATTACTAATTTGTTTGGTCTAATATATTTGTTACGACACTTGTCAAACTAACATAAAACAAGAGTATCTATGCAAATCATTGACTCCGCTGCATCTCGCGGGTGCCCTAAAATAATAGAAATATGTTGCACACTACAAACTGCATATTAGTAATTACATCACTTCCACTACAATCTTATGGTCATTAAGAGATACAACACCACTTCACTACGCTAAGCACCGCTCTACGATGGCATACTTATCTGCCTTTGAGATACATAAAAAGGTCCCACCAAAGGACGTGGGCCAATCTAAGGGTGTTGCAAGGAATAGTATGGCCTATTGTGATGTACCCATTTAAAATATTCAGAAGATATACTTATGAGTTTCAGTTTTTAATAACATATATTTTATACATCGTTGTTTTCTATTTCATCATAACGAATAACCAACAAACACAATGCACGAGGGGCAAAACATATACACCCGCCGCAATGCGCGGGCATTCCTACTAGTTATATTATTAAGGAGGAGTTATGTACAATATTGTAATTTTGTTATGGGTACAAGTTTTGTTGCTACATATACAATTTAATAAAGCTTGTTTGATAGGGGTAAATTAGTCACTTAGGTGTACATTAAGACACTTACAAGGTTATTAGAGTAATTTTATATTTTGTTTTTAGTTAACATGTAAAATGTGATTCCTTTAGTACCCTCCATCCTTGTCATAGATGGTTCAATTGAATGAGACATTGAAAGTGTGGCTGTTTGGTTTCTTATCAATAATCCGTTACATAAATCGTTATAATATGAATCTAATTGTTTCGTTTCCTGCAATTGCAATTCTGGTATATTTTTAATTGTTCTTGCTTAATGCTACCGTTCTAATGTTCCATTACATATATGTAGTAATTAAAAAGTAAAAGACAAAGAGTAAAAGTAATTAACCTGCTACATTCATATGTACACCTGTTATCCATCCATGTGCACATCTGCCTAGTTATTTTGCCACGTATATTTGTTCTGCAACGTGCCTTCTCCACCTTTTCTTGCCCACCTGCCTGAATAATATGATGGGAATTGAGTCATTAACAGAGATGGAGCATGTAGACGGTATAGCCACCGAAGACGAAATCAAGTCGAACCGGCGGCGATTTGGGGATTTTCAGAGCAGATCTTGAGGCAGCGGTGACTCAATGAGTAGCGATGGAGAGCTTTTGTGGTATATTCTCTATCTTCTTGCCAAACGCCTTCCCTCTTCGTTTACTTCAAATCGTAAGCTTTTCTTAGAGGATTTAATGAATGTGTGTTTTCTTTATATTAATTGGTTTGGTTTTTGTTTTTTTATGTGGAGCTTTGGCGGTTCTAGTTGGATATGTGTCGATTACTTTTCTTCTGAATATCAGGCAAGTTTCGTATCTTCTTCGTTTACCAATTTCTTTCACATTGATTTTTGTGTTGAGTATTGCGTTTAAATATGATTTGTTTGATTCAGCCAAATACAAAGAATAAACTGTGCAAACAGTTCATATGCGAATGCGTACTGTTGTTTAAAGAATAATATGTTTAGGCTATTTATTAACTACATAGATGTCCAATGCCATATATTCAGGGATCACTCATCGGTTCTTAAAAAGTTCTAATATTAACACTTTTAGCTTTGTGTTTATTTTTTTAATTGTATCTACATGTTTATTGAACTTTTCACGTCTTAATTAAAATGAAATCCCTGTTACCTAAGGGTTAATGGAATAGATAGTTATTATGCAAATAAAAAGATTGTAAAAATATTGTCACACGTCTTAATTTCAAGGTAAAGAACTTATTTCGGATACTTGATCAAACTGTCATAACTAACGTCAGATAGCCACGGAGGTAAGACTTATCTTTTATAATTTAAGCTTAATTATTTTAGCATTCTAAGGCAACTTTGAGTTAAATGTATCGTTTTGTGAGGCCTATAACCTACCCGAGAATAGTACACGCATAGGATTAGATTTTTGTTAAATTTTCTTTTGCTAAATAACCGGTTATTTGATTCATAATCTTATCGTTGATGTTTGATACACATTTTGTAGAGTAGGTAAGCGTCTGTGCGACAACTCAAAATTGGTTCACTTTTTTTTTTTGTATTCTTTACAAGTTTGTTTTTTTTTTTTTTTTTTTTTGCATTTAAAGTACACTTTCGCCTTGGCATTTCCTTTCAATCTAATAATAATTATAGTTCTTTCACCAGTTTGGCAGAATATAGAAGCTGCCTTGCACTACCAATTTTAATAGGTTGTTTCTCCATTCTTCTATGCATTTATACCAAACTAAGGTTTCTTTGTACTAAAAATGAAACCATGACTCTCTACATAACCTTAAAGACAGAAAACAGTTATATTTGCCTGCAACATAAACCAATTTTCCAATGTAGGTATTTGTGTGGAGTTGAACTAAGATTAATATCATCTTTATAAAGTAATATATTTTTTTTAAAAGTTTAAAGTTCAAAGTAACAATGCTAAACTTTGTCTTACTAACCTTAGTGCATACTATTCAAACTTATTTTCCCTAACAGGTGCATAACAACAACTATTCTCTTGTTGCAATACCTACCGACGAGGATTCACATCGCCAGTCATCCTCGCCGATACCTCCGTATAGACAACGATGGCACTGCCTTTCTCCACGCTATCCACCAAGCCAACAAGTGCTATCGGGTTATTTTGAATTATAAATGTCCAAAATTTTCCGTTAAACCACCCTAACGAAAGCTATTTCCTTTTTAAATGACAAGTTGGTACATGTAGCCATAATTTTTTTTAGCATGTGATAAACAGGTTTCTTTTTGCTACTTTTCACTAACTCCGTTGACTGTTCTCACTTATCAAGTAATCGTATAACTCTAATGTTATGGCAAGTGTTCTTTATATCGGTACACAAATTCAAAGACAGTACCTCATATACATGAAAGCAAGCTTTTATAATGGTTTGTTACAACAGATAATGGCGATGCATGAGGTGCATCACTGTGTAATGGCTTAGAAAATATTTATTTGAAGTTGCAAATGTAATTCATACGGTCTGGGGGACTGGCTCATCATTTAAGTGTTGACCTTTTGACTGTACCTTTTAATGCAGAAAAGGTTTGATGACATGCTATATATTGAACTTACTGAAGACCACAAACAATCTGGTATGATGTTTACAAATGTTTGATAACACATTGATAGTGTATTCTTGCAGGGAGTTTCTTTATAAAAGAGATGTATTTAGCATTATTTTTTCGTCTTTACTCAAATTAGGAAGCTTTCAAAAACTTAATCAAACCATATGTTTATTGAACCCTTTTGTGGTTCCCTGCAGGCTAAAAAGAGAGATGTGGTTAGCTTGCAGGAGCAGGTAGTACTGTAGCAAGTATAACCGCATTATCTGCAAGTGTTCGTACGGTTGTAATGTGTATTGTTGAATTTATTTGAAATAGTAACAGTTGGAAGCCATCAATGGATATGGCTATCAATGGTCTAATCAAATTTGTTTGATTTGACACTATAAGTGAGTTGACTTAGGATTTTGAAGCTTGACTGTATTTGAACTAAAGTATTTATGATTTTTTAGTTGTATGCCTTGCAGGTGAATCACACAATTTCAACACTACTGCTCAAGTTAACAACATTCTACTACTTTGACTTCATGTTTATTGAATTTGTGTATGGCATTCTACTTCGCTAGATGCGTAGTCACATTCTTAATCGATGCAAAACACGTGTTGATTATTATACCAACTACCGGGTATAAAAACGTGCCGCGAAGCGCGCGGGAATCTTCCTAGTATAATATAATATAGATGTGTACATAATTTCATTCTCCATTGCTTGCTTCGATTATGTTGACATAAATGATTTGTTTTAGTTTGATTATATGTTTTGAAGTGATACTACCTCTTTGTTTCCTTCCAATAAACACATTAAAAACAATTCTTAAAGACAATTCAATGATTTTTAAACATTAAGCATTAGTACCTAAATGCCCATATCCAGGTACAGATCCATAATGCAAATAACCACGAATAATACCTTCAACAACCACAACCTCATCATAGGAACCACCTATAGGCGTCACCAACCACCGACCAGCATGAAGCCGTAACACCGTCACCGGAAACAACTGTCGAAACGAAAATTAGTAACCGGGAAACAACAAAAATTAGTAGGGAATAATAGAAACTAACCTTCGTGGTTGTTGGTTTAGGTCATGAGGGTAGGATTGGAATAGAATTTTAAGTTGTGAGTGAGATGATGATGGTAGAATTACAAACATACCCTTCTAAGTGTCTTAATTGTCATAACTATGCCCATAATACTCTTAAATTTGTTGCTTAAATGTGTTGTACATGTTGCTTCTTAAGTTGTATTATAGATTATAGATTATAGGGGAAATGGATTTAAATACTCCCAACTATCACTCGTTGACGGATAGCACTCCCAACTATCACTTTGGCGGATAGCACTCCAAACTTTCACCTTGTTGGATTTTATCACCCCCAAACTAACTGAGGTCTAACCCAGTTAGTGTTTGTGGTCAAAATGTAAAATCAAAACTTCTGTGTAGCCAAAATATAAAAACTAAAACATAAGGGGCATTTTTGAAACTTTATATTATTATTATTATTTAAAGTTCATAAACCCCCAACCCCCCCCCCCCCCAATCTTCTTCTTCCTGCTAACAAACCCACCCCCACCCTTTTCTCTCTCTAGACCACCACCACTACCACCACCCTTCACCTTCATCCACCATCACCACCACCACTCTCTCTCTCTCTCTCTCTCTCTCACACACACACACACACAGAGTTAGTCAGATCTTTCACAATAATATTATTATTATTATTATATCCTTATATCCTACACCTTAAAACAACACTTCACTCACATATCTTATCGGAAAATGAACCAGCGACCTGAATCTCAAACCAGCGACCTGAATCTCAATCAGCGACCTGAATCTCAATCAATCTAACAAACCAGCGACCTGAATCTCAATCAATCACCGGCGGCCTGAATCTCAATCAATCACCGGCGGCATTACTATATCTTATCGGAAAATGAAATCGACTGCCGGCGAACTCATTCGCCAGAAAAAGCTACTGAAACAGGTTCTGCTAGGCTTAATTATCTTACTAGCTTTGATTTGTTTGTAGTACCGGTAAGTATCACAACCGCCGCCGTCAACCCTAATCGGAACCCTAAACCCCTAAATCACTACCGGTGCTGGGCTGAGGCGGGGGTGGCGGGGTGGTGGTGGGGTGGCGTTGGGGAGGAGGTCGAAGAGGTGGTGGTGGGCTGAGGCGGGGTGGCGGGGTGGTGGTGGGGTGGCGGCAGATAGTGGTGGTGGTGAGTCTCTCTCTCTCTCTCTGAATTCCCTCCCTCTCTCTGTTATTAATAATAATAATAATAATAATAATAATAATAATAATAATAATAATAATAATAATAATAATAATAATAAAAAGTTTCAAAATGGTCCCTTAAGTTTTGATTTTTACATTTTGGCCACAAACACTAACTGGGTTAGACCCCAGTTAGTTTGGGGGTGATAAAATCCAACAAGTTGAAAGTTTGGAGTGCTATCCGCCAAAGTGATAGTTGGGAGTGCTATCCGTCAACGAGTGATAGTTGGGAGTATTTAAATCCATTTCCCCTAGATTATAGATATAGATTATAGATTGGTGGCTATTTTTACCGTGTTTTGGCCCGTACCGGTTGGGTACAAGCATGTTGATTACGCGTTTGTCGGCAACACACAAGTGTGTCGCGGGACGTTTGCTATAATATGTACCGATACTGTAACAAAGTAGTACCAACAAGAATAAACGTCGCACCACACGAATAAATGCTGAAAATTGTTGCCTAATGCGCCCCGGAGCGAATCGCGAGCTAACTAGTATCTTTTATTTCTTTTTTTTTTTTGAACGATCAACAAAAAATTCCATTCCACCAAGCTAGCGGGATACTAGCAATACACCTTACAAGATGATTTAAAAGTCACCCAATACACGAATACAATAACACTATACATCACTATCACCAACCTATGCTCGAAAGATTGAAACTACACCAAATATTCCAATTAAGCGAATGCTTTTTAGATCTTGACTTGATCCAAAAAAGACTAAGAGATTTGATTTCACCCGATACCTTTGATAGAGAGGCTTGCTTTTGATCGAAAACCACCTCGTTTCTATTCTTCCAAATGCACCAAATGGTCACCAAACAAACTGCGTAAAAGGCCTTCTTCTTGAACTTTGATCCGCTAATAAATTGATGGAGTTGTAGGAGATCCCTAAAGTGAAAAGCATATACCGGACCGACTTTACACCATTGCGCCACAAGTTGCCAAATGGTTTGAGAAAAACCGCATGAAATGAAGAGATGATCCGAGGACTCCTCATAATCCCCACAGAATGGACATAAAACAGACCCCACATTGACGTTTCTTCGCAATAGGGCGCTTCTTGTAGGAATTCTATCTTGCTCCGCACGCCACGCTAGGATCAATACCTTATGCGGAACCCACTGACACTTCTTTACGATAAAGGCAGACCTATCGAACCTTATTCCCTGCAGAAAACCTTTTAAAACAGCCACCGAAAATTGGCAGCCCCAGAACCCCAAACCCATCTATCAGCACATGAAGACAGTCGCGGCGGACTGATACAGCTACATAGCTGATCCAACTCAGCCTGCTCGACAATGTTTAGGCTGACCCGCTTCCAATCCCAAACCCACCCAGCCCCAAACTGCAGAACCCGATCAGATACAGTAGCCCTTTTGTTTCTTTCAAGCGCAAATAAGGCTGGAAAAAAAGAAGACAGCGGAATATCCATTGCCCAACTATCTAACCAGAATGCAACACCCAACCCACAACCCACAACCCCTTTTATGGCCCAACCCACATCCAACCCAACCCGTTTGACAACTTGCATCGACTTATGAACATGTTTCCACGGGCCAGAAATAGATAATTTAGAAGGAATAGGATTCCAATCTCTATTTGACCCATGGATAGACCAAATTAGTTTCCTCCAAAGCGCACAAGAATCCATCTTAAAACGCCACCACCACTTTGCCATCATAGCTAGATTTGCATCAAGAAGGGAACCGAAACCAAGGCCACCGCGATCAACCGGGGCACACACCCTTTGCCAAGCAACCCAATTCATACAAGCCTTCTCATCCGAACCTCCCCAAAAGAATACCCGTCTTAACACATCTAACTCGTCAATGATCCCACCCGGGGCTTTGAACAAGGTGAAATAATAGGTAGGTAGAGCATTGAGAACGGACTTAATAAGAGTAACCCGACCCCCAAAGGACAACGTCTTGGCTTTCCACAAGGACAACTTATTTCTAAAGGCATCCACCACCGGCTTCCAATGTTTAGTGAGATTCATGTTCGCTCCCACTTGCAAGCCAAGATAAATGAACGGGAACGTCCCGGGGCTACACCTAAACACCTCGGACATCGACATCACTTCACTACTCGGCACCCCCACCCTATAGACGCTACACTTCCCCAAATTTGCTTTTAAGCCCGACACCAAGTGGAAACACCGAAGGATCCGTTTAAGATTCCTTGCATTATTAGACGACCATTCGCCAAGGAACACCACATCATCCGCATATAGCAAATGAGATAATACCAAATTGTTAGAGCCGCAAGGAAGACCACTAAACAAACCAACATCGGACGCCTTCTTTACAACACACGAAAGGGCTTCCATAGATATAACAAATAAAAAGGGTGACAACGGGTCACCTTGCCTAAGACCCCGGCTACACACGAATTCATTGGTCGGGGACCCATTCACCAAAACCGACGCCCTAGCCGAATTGACAATACCCATGACCCACTTACACTATCTACTTGGGAAATTCATTTGTTGCAAAATAGCCTCTAGAAAATCCCAATTTAAAGAATCATATGCCTTCTCAATATCGACTTTAAAAATCATCCCTTGCCTCTTGACTTTTTTCATCCACCCAAGTACTTCATTAAGCATCATAGGCCCATCCGTAATGTTCCTACAGGAAAGGAAAGCCGATTGCTCTGGAGATATCAACTTCCCAATGACCAGCTTAAGACGAGCTACCAAAACCATAGAAAGAACCTTATTGACACACCCAACCAAACTAATCGGACGATAATCGTTAAACCCCAACGGGTCTTTTTTCTTCGGTATTAGAGCAATAAAAGATGAAGCGCATCCAGCTCCTATTTCACCCCATTATAAAACTCCTGGAAGAGTCTTAAGAAGTCAGCTTCAAAACCATCCCAACATCTCTTAAGAAACCTAAAATTAAACCCATCTGGCCCCGGGGCTTTATCTCCCTCACATTCCCACACGGCATCCTTAATTTCCTGCAAGGTAAACGGTCCACTAATAAGATCAGCATCCACAGCCGAGAGCCTGTTAATGTTTGGGCAGACCAAAACAGGCCGACACGACTTCGGTTCTTTGAACTTGTCTTCAAAATGCAAAAACGCTCTATCTTTAATAAATGTTGGGTTAGTAACCCAATCGCCATCAACCATAATCCCATGAATCCTCTTATTGGATACATTCGTGTTAATAATCCCATGGTAAAAACCGGAATTTTCGTCACCCTCCACGGCCCATTTCACCCTGGCCCGAACCAAGAAAACCAAGAAACAAAGATAGAAAACAGAGAGGGAGACAGAGATCTAGATGGAGCATATTAGGGTTGAAAGAAGGGTCTACGTTTTCTAGACGTGTGGCAACTGGAACCAACAACCGACCGGTGGAACTAACGACCGGATACACCAAACATCAAACCCTGGAGTTACCCGACCGACAACCGGAATCACCGGTCAATAACAGGCAAAGAAGGGTTATACGAAAGAAGAAACGAAGCATCGATCGATTGTATCGAGTATAAACTGATTGAGCCTGAAATATAGAGAGAGTGGGGTTAATCATTTTAAGACGTACCTCTGCTAGCTTCATTTCTTCAAACTTGGGTTTTTCGAAATTCTTGTTCATGTCTTCAAACTGCTTTATAAATTTGCGTTTTTTTTTTCTATTCAATATGTTAGATTTAGATGACATAGCTTATGTATTTATACTAATCCAACTGCAGCTCCTATTTTTATGGGAAGAGATCGTGGGGTTGGAGGTTATTTCTATGGAACAACTCCTAGTTTCATGCTGAGAAGTGGAGCAGTCAAAAAGTGTAAAAAAACTGCTTTGCTGAATTTGTAACCGCCAAATTTATGAGGTAACCGCCCATTATTTGCGGTCAAGATTTCTTTTTGACAAAAACCGAATCGATCCAACAGTGGAGATTAAGCCGAAATCAATTTTTTTTATGTAAAAAAGGTAGTTTTCATGGTGGGAACAATATAGTAATAATTTGCATCAAACCAAAAGCATCGATTGTATCGACATCTTTTCAACAAGAGGTCAAAAGTCAACCAGAAGTCAAATGAAATGGAGGTAAAAGTAATCTCCATTACACCAACAAATTAAAAACCCTAACAACGATGATCATCAACACTTGTTCTTTACTCTCATCTAAACTCCCACATAATAATAATAATAATAATAATCTCCTAACAAGTCGTAAATCACCTCCACAATTTCTTCCACAATTTACACTTTTCTCTTCTCCAAGACCACCGATTATCATGGCAACCGCCGCCGCCACGTCATCAACTACCACCGCCGTTCAATCCTCTGTTCCAAACTCCTCTCTTACTCTCCTGTTTGTTGAAATGGGCGTTGGTTATGATCAGCACGGGTCAGTTTAATATTTAATATTTAATTATTTATTATTTATATAAATGTAACGTACCGGAACCATTGTATGCATAGTCATAAAGGCGCGCAAAAAAAAGCGAGTGCCTGAGACATATAATGTATTAGAAAAATATTTAATATCAATTGGTTAGTATCAGAAGTTTTAAATATTAGTGTGTTAGTGCATAAAAGTAGTTGCTCTTAGTTAAAAATAGAAATCTGCCTGGAACTGTCGAATCTAGCCTTAATTTAGAAAATTTGGCCGGAAACACTCTCTGGGAATCTGCGCCTAAACCATCGATTAAAGCGCAATTGCATCGACCCAAAGCGCAATTGCCTTGCAGGCCTAGGTGCATGAGCCAAGAGGAGATGACTTTTAACAACTATGGTTGTATGGGCAACAACCGTGGGGTTTATAACCCAAATGGGCTCTGTCTCCCATCAAATTAGTCTTTTGGGATGAGTGCTCCTGTTTGTTTGCGTTGTAAGCTGTAAAAAACTAAAAATGCAGCCGCAGTACAAAGTACAAACTACAAACCATGTTTTCTGTAAAAACCTGTGAAATCCAAAGTGCTATCTATCAATAACTCAGTGTTGTTTCATGAGCACGTTGGTTCTGTTACAAAGAGAACCAACGTGCTACTTATAAATAATTCAATGCTATTTCATGTTACTATTATAATGACACTAAGTTATTCGTTATTAGAATATCAACATTTTGGTTATCACAGTTTTAAGAAAGTAAGGTTTGTATTTGATCCTATATGATATTGGCACTTTGGTTCATGCTACTATTATAATAGCACCGACTTATTTGTTATGAGAATATCAACTCTGTGATTCTCACGATTTTCATAGAATGTAACATTTGTATTTGATCTTACACAATAGCAACACTTTGGTTTCGGTACAAACCATATTTTCTATAAAAAAATGTGAAAACCAAAATACTATTTATAAATAACTTAGTGCTAAGCCCCACTTGCGGTGTGCGCATATGTGTGGCCCTTGGTTTTAAAAAGCGCTAGGCGCACAAAAGCAACGAGGTCTAAGCGCATCGCGTGAAGCGCAAAGCGCAAAAAGCGTGGGATTTTCGTACCCGAAGCGCACACTACTTATATAATTTATTTTATATATCCCATATATATTCCATGAGTTTTTAGCTTCATTTGCCCAAAATATAGCTATAGATAAGGTTTTTATGTGATTTTACCTATATGTACAAGCCAAAAACACCAAGGTACAACATTTTTATGCATAAAAAACACCCCGTGTACGTGAGGCGCGCGCCTCAGGTGAAAAGCGACTGATTTTTTGACAAATAAGCGCCTGAGGCGCGCGCCTTTGGGAAAAAGGAGAGGCGCAAAGCCCTGAGGCGCCCTAGGCTGCGCCTTGCGCCTAGGCGCGCCTCAGGCGCGCTTTTTAAAACCCAGGTGTGGCCCTTGAGTGGCAAAAGTAAAATTGCTTTAATTTTAAGTTTTTAACGTTATTTACTAATTTCGTGAAAATAACGTTAAAAATGGCAGACGGTTAATCATGCATCATGTGGTGACGTTGATAGCCAAAAGATGAGGGGATACATGCACCAATCGGGCTTGTTCCGGTTGCTAAGTGTTATGTGTCTTATGTCCAAGGCGTGATGCAAAGCCATTATCAAGCCGGGGGTCTCACTGGCAAAGTTTAAAAGAACGGAAACGAGCGTCGAGGCGTTTTCCTTTCCCCTCACGAGGCGTAAGCCTCGAGGCGAACCGAGGCGTAAGCCCGATGCGGAATAAAAAAATATATACAAAATTATATATCTTATAAAAATAAAGTAATTGACCTAAAAAAGTCTAAAACATCAAAAACACACATCAAAAATAAAATAAATGACCCAATAAGTCAAAAACATTAAAAAAACACATAAAAAACACCCTAAACCACATGAGGCGCACATTTTCTTAGCGCCTTAGACCTTAGAGGCGTATGAACAATCTGAACCCTATAAGGCGCGCCTCAGAGTCATTTTCTTGGCGTTTCGCCTCGAGGCGCACACCTCAAACGTTTTTTTAAAACCATGCTCAATGGAAGCAACCTCTCTATTTCCATGGGGTAGAGGCAAGGTTGTCTACATCTTACCCTTCTCAAAACCTACCTTATCTTTGCTATTGGTGGGATTAACTGAGTACGATGATGAAATAACTCAGTGCTATTGGCCTATTTCATGTTACTATTATAGTAGCGCTAAGCCATTTGTTATTAGAATATCAACACTTTGGTTCTCACGGTTTTGGTTTTTAGGGAAATTTTGTATTTGATCATACGCCATGTATATATACCCAATTTTATTGATTAGGGTTTTATTGATTGACATGAGGTGATTTGGAATTGGAACAGGCAGGATGTTACAAAAGCAGCAATGAAGGCTTGTAGGGATGCTATTTCTTCCAATTCGATTCCTGCTTTTCGTAGAGGTACTGATTGGTTATGGTCTTATCATATTATGCTTTTATTTATTTTTTTTGTAATTTTTGTTAGGATCAAAATGACACGGTGATCTAAAGTGGTTTGGTTTAAGCGGACACACGTCCACGGACCGAAATTAGAGTTATGATATAATTTATGGGGTGGTAAGAATTTCAATAGACCTATCAAGTAAATTTGATACCCAATTAGAGACTACAACTTGTTGACAATGAAACCATAAATTAGGAAACAAGCTCAATGCCTGATAATTCTGTTTACTCCTAGGGCCAGCTGCCATGTAGAAGCCTACATCTCCCAATAATTTCAGCGTCTCTTCCAGTTTATGTCACGTTAAATTGCAAAGTTATTGTGTTTGGAAAGTTCTCATAAACACGAGATTGATGATCTTGGTTTGGGCATAGAAATTTCAATTCTATTGTTTGTAACTTCTTATAGATATTTGGCATGAATAGGTTTTCTTGCATCTTGTGCCAACACAAATGTTGCAATTTTCATCCGATTGAGATGATAGTTTTCTTTTATATTTAAGGGAATATTTCATAGAATAGTAACCAAGTTTCAAAAGTGTTCCAATTAGGTCACTCTTCCTTTTTTTTTTGCCCAATTAAATGACTAAACATTCAAATCGAGTCTTGTAAAATTTTGTATGTGTCAAGAATGACATGGAGGAGAAGATGTTGGAGTCAGGATTTTAAATATATGTAGATGTATTAAAAAAAGAAAATAACATGTTAATTATATTAAAAAATTAAAAAAAATATGCTAAATCCACATCATCACGTAACGTCGGCATTAATAGATAGGAAAAAAATAAACAAAAAGCCACATTACCATAGTTACCTACAAAATAGATGAAAAAACCTCTAATTTACATACTAAGTGAGTGTTGAGTGACCTAATTGAGACAAAAAAAATTGTTGAGTGACCTAATTGGAACACTTTTGAAAGTTGGTTACTATTTACAAAGTTACCACATTTAAACACTTAGGATCAACTGGATGATTGATGTGAGCGATGAGTGAGTGTTTTGGAAATGCGAGTTTATACGAAGTTAAGTACATGCTAAATTCTAAATTTCTGATATCTTTCTGTAAGGTTTATAGGAAATCATAGATATGCATATTTTTAAGTTTTAGAAAATGGTTTATTGGAATTATGTAATTAGTGAAGTAAGTTTTTTTATTTCAAAATTTTGTAGGGGCAGCCAAATGAAATGTCAGCCCCTACCATGGCAAATTCACTGTGAGATTGATGTATTGCTCCATGTGTATATTAACTGCACTTCTGACTTTCAATTTAATCCTAAGAAAATGTGTAAAATACTACTTTTTTTCTTACTTCTGTAACTAATATTTACGACTTATCTTTGCTTGTCGATTGTGTGTTTGGGAGCGGGGATCTCTTTGGAAGTACCCTTTCTATCCGCAAGGATAGGAATAAGGTTTGCCTACATGGCTACATCTCACCCTCCCCAGACTCTACTCTTAGCTTTGCTAATTGTGGGATTTACTGGGTAAGGTGGTTGTTGTTGTTGACTTATCTTTCTATATTCAGATTTTCTACATGTTTCGTAGAGGCTAAACGGAAATTGTATTTTCTTTTCTTTAAATATTTTCTTCTCATTATGATCAATTCTGCTTGCATTTGATTAGCGTTCAAAAATTGTTTACCTTTTATCCTCATAATATCTGTTCTCCCGTTAATACATGATCTTTCTTATGGTTATTAAAAGTATTTATTTAAACTCAATAATCTGACATGTTACAAATTGAGGCGGTAAAAAAGAATCTTGTAATTTTCTAACCTGATGGAAAATTGATTGCTAGCTACTAGGTTTGGATCAAACTGAAGGTTGCAGTATCCTTATTTATCTGATGATACCTAGCATGTGCTATGTAAGCCCTAGATCTAGAGGCTAGAGTATCACTGTATCTGCAGTTTTGATGGTATTAATAAGCTGAACATGAACTTTAAGAGGATGGAAAATGGTAAGTGTATGCCCCCCTCTAGCAGAGGTTTCAGGTATATTGAACTTCCACTGGTTTCTGCCATAAACTCCTTGATGGGCCACTCATTATCAGGGCAGGGCATTGGTGGGGTCCCGTGAGTTTCCTAGTGACAGTTTTTCACAGTTGTTAAAAAGGTTGAACAGCTTGGTAAACTATTAATTATAAAAAGGTACAACTTAATCTTCATAAGCTTTAAATGCAAATGATAGCAACCTCAAATTAGTTTGGTCAGTAGTTAATCACATAATAAGTTAATAGATTCATTGGATTGCTGTTGTTTATTATTTGTTTATCATTATATTCGTATATCTCTAGTGATCCTTATATATATTTATAAATTCTAGTTGCCTACATATAACATAAGGTATCATTTAGTACTTCTAATCATAATTATATATATAATAAAATATTAATTTAAATTAAAATTATTAAATTATATAAATACAAGGCTTGTTTAGGCTTGCGAGACCAGTGAAACTCAGTATATGAAGCTTGGGCTCAAGCTAGTTATTAAATGAGTTCTAATTTAAGCTTGAACTTGTTTAAGCTTGAATCAATTCGAGCTTATAGCGAGTCAATCTGTAGTAGCTCATGAGTGGCCTGGCTCTTTTACACCTCTAGTTGGAAAGAAACTCAACTACCCAAGTATTCTTTGAGAAACACTTGGGAGCTCTCCAACCACATGTAATTTTCATAAATCTATCTCATACTTTCTCATATTAATAACATGAGGCCAATCTGCTTTACTTCCTTCTCCTAACAAGTAACACCTACTGGCTTGACTCTTGAGCTATGCTTTGAACATTGGAGTCAATATGCTTTGCAGACGAATCATTTTACTTTTATTTATAATACTTGATTTATTATTTCCTAACTGCACGCGCCTATTACAATCTTAAGGTCTCCTAATAATCACACACTTTCCAAACAACCTTTGGACTTTGCACATCCCTATATGAGTGTTAGGTGTACTTATTTATTTAAGCCATAATTAGTTAGGCATATTACTATTAGTAGTACAATATTCCAAAAATCTTGGAAAATGCCAAACTGTATAGTTTTGATATTTGGACTGAAATTCAGAGACATATATTAGTCATCGGCCGCATAGATTGATGGTCTTAATCTGGCCTGGAAATCCTCATTCATTGTTCCTAGATATTTAACGTATGCTCAAATCAGTTTTCTTGCAACGTGTGCCAAATCTGTTACTATATAATGTGATTGAGCCAACAGTTTTCTTTTCTTTACACTCCTAGAATCAACAGAATGACTAATTGAGCAATGGAGTGAGCGTTTATGAAAATGCTAGTTTATATGGACTTATGTGCTGTGCATACCCCATTCTGATATCTTTCTGTAAGTTTATTAGGAATCAAAAGATATGCATATCTAATATTTTTTTTAAAGCTTTGTAGGGGCCAAATGTAATGTGAGCCCCTACCAGGACAAATTCACTGTGAGAAGATTTGTACCATTTGCTTTTGAGGTTTATGTAACCATGTGTTCCATACATAGTTATTAAAAGCCATCGCCTTGACCGCCTAGGCAACCAATTTTCTAGAAGCCACAAGATCCCGCTTTTCCCTCCTAGATAAAAAAAGCCACGTTAAAAACCTAATCTCATGACCAATACTTACCAGTTATAGAGATATATATATAAATCTCAATCAAATCTTATTTTATTTTAAATATATTGATTTTTAAAACACTTAGGGGCTGTTTGGTAGCCTCTTAATGAAGCTCTTAACCATTCAGTGCTGAATGATTCAGTATTCAGTGCGTTTGTTTCAGCCTCTGAATGGAATGGTTAAGGCTGAATCATTAAGACTTGGGATGTTGCCGAACCATTAAGCACTGAACTAGGCTGAACCTTAATGAAACTCTCATACCAATGTGGGACAAGAAAACTAACCATTAAGAGGTCCAACTTAATGATTCAGCACTTAACCATACAAACCTCTTAACCATTCAGACCTCTTAATGATTCAACACTTAATCAACCAAACAGCCCCTTATAAATATAAAAAAAATAATCTGCATATCGATCCCTAAATTAGTTCTATTGAATTATTCTTCAATATATAAACACCTTAGCTCATTAATTTACCACCAACTGATTTTGTCTACCACGTAGTTATCAATAATGCGTTAATTCTTTTAGCAGGTATGGCTAAGTCAATAATTTTATGTTTATATGATTTATAAGATGATTGTTATTTTTAATGATTTGGTGATTTTTTTAATTTTTTTATTTGCGCTTTTTTTTTCTTAGGCCTACGCCTTTTTTGCGCTTCTCGTCTAGGCCATAGGCGGAGCCCAAGCGCCTTGAGTGCGCCTCACGCCTTTGATAACTATGGTTCCATATTAACTGCACTTCGGACTTTCAGTTGATACTTTGATCCCAAGATTGATGCCTAAAATACTATTTTTTCTTGCTCTTGTAATTTATAAATAGTATTTACAAAGTATCTTTCTAAATTCACATTTTCTACATGTTTTGTAGGGTTAAACGAGAATTGTATTTTCTTTTCTTATCATCAATTTTGCTTGTCATATGATTAGCGTTCAGAAGGTGATCACCTTCTATCGTCAAAATATATGTTCTGCTCTTAATACATGATTTTATACGCGATTGTTGAGAAACAAATAATTCAAACTCAATTTCCAGAAATATTTTAAAATAACATATATTCAAATGAACAATATTTTAACAGTAACATTTGATTTTCGCTTGAGGCGGTAAAAATGATCTTGTAATCTTCTAACCTGATGGAATATTGACTACTAGCAACTACTTCTGGATCAGTCTTTTTCAAACTGAAGGTTGCAGTCTCCTTATTTATGTTATATAACCGAGCATGTGCTATGTAAACCCTAGCTAGATCTAGAGTAATCACTGTCACTGCAGCGTTGTTGATAAGCTTATCAGTATGTTTATGTCCATGTATCTATGTGGCCCCTGTGAGTGTTCAAGTGACAGTTTCTCACGGTTATAAAAGAAACTGGACAATATGGTTCACCATTAGAATGTATAACTTAATTTCCATAAGCTAAGCATACATGCATTAGTAACCTTAAATTAGGTTGCTCAATAAATTTCTTATGTACGATGTGATGCTTAGTTGTTTTTAGCCATAATTTCTGACCAAGCTTCAGAACAACCTGTACTGACTTCTTTATACTCCCTATGACCGCCAAAAAACTCTGAAATAACCATATTTGGTATCGATGGTATTAGTATTATATCATTTCTTAATCTTCCATGAGTGACATGTTGACTTGACATCAATCTTTGAGAAAAGATTCTTTTGGTACCTGTGAGAACCCGCCCAAGCCACTGAAGTGGGACCATCAATACCTTGCTAACTAGGGGGACCAAGTTAATCATAACTTGTGCTGGGCATAGGTCTAAGGTGGAAACAAATAGTTTCCTCCTTGTAACTAATAAATAGGTATCATGTGATGCAATGGAAGCGATGCATGTGTGTTCTTTATAGTAATAGGTTACTAATGGTAGTACAATATACCAAAAAATCATGAAAATGGCCAAAACGTTAAGTTATGAAATTTGGGGTTAAATTTCAGAGGCTTATATCAGTCATGGGCCACGTGTTGGTTTCCAAAATAGAAACTTTGTTGTGGCGAAGGGCGGGTTTGGGCTAGGATCCAAATTCTTTTGGCTGAATCGATACCAATCCATGTATTTATCCAGTAGCCTGAAGGCGTGGGATAGTAGCAAAACAACCCTTCTGTAGCCTGACTTGATGACACTTGCCCAATATTTTGATGCTTACTGTTGAGCGGGCCACAGGTTGTGCATTTGGATTATGCTTTTATGGGCCTAAAAACTGTTGAAACTCTTTAGGTGAAATATGGTTTAAGGGTTGGATCTGCGCCACCTGCTTAAGGTGCTAATTGATTGTTTAGTACTCCACCAGCCAACATATTGTGGTTCTACACGTCTTATCATAAAGAGCCTCAAAGAAGATGATTCTTATACTGGCTTGATAGTTGAAAGTTAACTTGTGAACCCACTTCTTGTCGAGTGGTCTTTCCAAAAGAGTCAACATGACTCGGTTAGAAACTATGTGAAATGACAATTCCATCCTTTTGGAGTATTTGGTAGTTTTGTCATGAAATCCATCATGTTCTTTATTCTTCTCCTACTTAATAGTTTTCTTATTTAGTTATTTATGAGTGTAAACAATCTTTGCAGGGTCCATACCGGGCATTTCATTTGACCAAATGAAACTACAAATAAAACTCGGAGTTCCTCGATCTCTTCAGCCTACTTTGGATATCGAGAAAGTGAAGTCTGTTTTCCCTTAGTAAGTCTATACTATTTTCTGGTTATTTTTAGCATTACTGTATATATGATAGTATTATGTTTTTTTTTTTTTTTTTTTTTTTTTTTTTTTTTTTGAACGGCAAATTTCACTCCTTGTGGGACTTGAACCCATGACCTCCCCTTTAGGTGTTCCTAGAAGCTTTTGCTTCTACCATTGGGCCACCACCCCAATGGATCATTGTTAACAGATATAAACAATAGGCTTGCTAGCCTAGTCGAGCTCGGTATGTGAAGCTTGTGTTTGAGCTCGTTTAAGTTATGCTAGATTCATGCTTTTAACAAGCCGACGAGAAGTATCTGATGGTTGAGTCGGCTCATTACTTGTATCTAATATGTTGTATTTGATAGTGGGAAAATAGAGAATGTTGAAGTTGTGGATGGTGGGTTGATATGCTCAAGTGGTGTGCATGTGGAAGAAATGGGAGACAAGGATGATAATTGCTACATAGTTAACGCGGCCGTATATGTTGGCTACTGAGTCAGATTACAAGAAGGATTGTCTGGTGTTGTAAACTCTTTCCAACATTTCAAAGGTTTGGTTTAATTTTTTGTTTTGTTTTTATTTATGTTTCAAATATTTAGTAACATTTTAGATACACATAAAGCCGACATAAGTCCTTAAACAAAACATACCGTCCTTGACCCCACGCTATAACAATGTAGTGGATTATAGCGGAAGAGAAAGAACGTTGGTGTTTCGTGTAGTTGGAGGTTATATATGTTGTTGCTTTATAAGCGATGGATACTGAAAAAGTTCACGAAACATTTGTTGGTTGCCTTGCATGGGCGTGCAAGATAATTGCCCGCTCTCAGAGGACTCTGTAAAGTTGAAAAACTTGTTACAAACTTACACAGCTTTAAAGGGGTTTTTACGTAAAAGCAAGAGGTCGCATGCTCGTCTCTAGATTGTGCGATTCTTGCAACGATCATTTAAAATAAATCCTAATTTGACTCTGATTGTTTTAGAGTAATTTATTTCTTGACACTACAAAACAACGCAAATTTCAAATTTGTTAATCAAATTTGAGAGGTGTGCCCCTGCTAGGCACCTTGGGTTCGGTTCAATGTGTGAACCGACTAACCAAGTCAAGCCAACGCCAACTTGGACCTGAGCTCATACAAAACAACCCAAGTCGGCTATACCCGTAATCTCCAATCTGAGCTGGAACATGAGGTTGTAGTCGATCCAGCATATGGCTCGATACGTTGTCTTCTTGTTTGAACTTTACAGATAAAGTGTCATCACAAAGGACACATACTTTTTAGAGAGAAGGCTGTAAGACACGTGAATATGTTATATTAGTTGGTATACCAAAAGGACATATACTTTCTACCTTAATGTACAAAGTACAAACAAATGAGAAACATGCACAAATAGTGCATTCTTATGAATATAGCTAAGGTAGGGTCTGAAGAGGATAAGATGTAGACAGCCTTACCTCTACCCCTAAGAATAAAGAGGCTGCTTCCAGTGAGACCCCTGGCTCGATGTGGGTTGGTATCAAGCCTTGGACATAAGGCACAAAACACTTAGCAATCAGGACAAACCTGCTTGGTGCATGTACTCCTTTGTCTTTTGGCTATCAACGCCACCACATGATGCATGATTAACCGTCCGTCGTTTTTAACGTTATTTTCACGAAATTAGTAAAATAACGTTAAAACTAGTGCAACTTTACTTTTACCCCCCGAGGGCCGCACATCATCATCATCATCATCATCATCATTATCATCAGTTAATCCCACCTATAACAAAGCTAAGGTAGGGTCTGAGAAGGGTAAGATATAGACAGCCTTACCTTTACCCCTAAGAATAGAGAGGCTGATTCCAGTGAGACCCTCGGCTCGATGTGGTTTGGTATCAAGCCTTGGACATAAGGCACTAAACACTTAGGAATCGGGACAAACCCAATCGGTGCATGTACCCCGAGGGCCACACATATATACATTATATGCGCACACTGTAAGTGGGGCGTATATGAATATAAATTGTAAAATCGTGTTTTTCATATGTAACTAATACAGCAAGCTCTTTGAACTTGAGATATCGACAAATACTTTGAACTTAGGACTTGAATCTGACTCCTGATACGCACGACGTGTAATGGTTTCCATATTCTTGTACAAACTTTGTTGGACCATATCTTTCATCAACCGTTTGCCTTCACTCGCATCCTCTTGGTTTGTTGGCGAACCAAATGATAACCTTCTTGATTGTGGCCCTGAATGAGGTACCATATTCATTTGTCTCTCGTCTTTGAACCATTGCATTAACTTTAGAGCCCTCTTTTGCGCGAGTGGGCTCCCTAACAAGGCAACTTGAAGAAGAATAGGCACGATTCCTCCCTTTGCCATTTTCGTTCTTTGTAATGAACTCTGATGAGCTAATATCATCAAAATGTAGGCGGATAACTCTTGGGATTTCGATTTATCATCCCATGTTAGCACCTTTATCAAACATTCAGGCATCATCGGGCTGCTTTCCAACGCTTTCTTCCCCATCAAAGTTACAACAAGATTCCCCAATATTGCAAGAGTTTTCTCTGACGCTTCTTTCGTAGATGACAACTTCAAGAGTGTGTGTACTACTCCATCCTTCGCTAAAGGTCCAACGTTATCTATCACAGTCGATAGATTATACAATGTGCCTAAACATAACATTTTGGTGTCCACGCTTGAATCCGATTCAAGCATATGTAGCAAAAGTGGAAGAACTTTTGATGAATTAATAGGAATTTGAGCATTCACCAAGGAAGATAAAGACATGACGAGTTGCGCAAATTCATGTTTCGCTAAAGGATCTTTAATGTTGATGTTTCCGGATAATTTTGTTAAGATTCCTGCCTCCAACATGAAAGCCTTGTTCCTAGCAAGCCAAAAACAATGTCTTAAAAGAGAGAAAAAGCTAGTAAAACCCTTTATATTTCATGTTCATGTATAAGTATTGAAATAAATGTAAATTATCTTCTGTTGTTTGTAAGGTAATAACAACTCAACAAGTTTCTATATGACTATATCAAATTTCAAAAGAGAGCTATAAGGTCAACAAATGCCTTTGTCAACTTTTTCCTGCTACAAGAATCTTTGAAAAAAGATAGTATGTCAAAATTCCACACACACACACACATATTTAAAATTATACTCGTATTTTCTTTAAGAGCAAAAATTTCAAAACTTGAAAAATTAAGGATGAAAATGGGCCCAATGGATCATTAACGACTAAGGGGCTGTTTGGCAAGCCTCTTAACAAGGCTCTGAACCATTTAGCACTAAATGATCAGCATTCAGTGCGTTTGTTTCAGCTTCTGAATGGAATGGTGGCCGAACCATTAAGCACTGAACTAGGCTGAACCTTAATGAGGCTCTTCTACCAATGTGGGACAAGAATATTAACCATTAATAGGTCCTACTTAATGATTCAACACTTAACCATTCAGACCTCTTAATGATTCAACACTTAATCAACCAGACAACCCCTAAAAACTACAAGAAATACATTGCTTTTCAGCTTGTTAAATACATTGCACATAACTGTTTTATTTATCATAAATCATAACAATGCTTACTAGGGCTGAGTAATTCACAGTTTCGAACCGCTAGATCTAAACCCTATATTTGTATTTAGGGTGGTCCGTTTCTTCAATTTTGGTGAAAACGATTCCAGGTTTGATTCGGTACAGAAATGGCGGGTTCATTTAAAGAACCGCTAGAATCGGTTAGGTTTAAACTCTAAATATTTTATTTAAAAACCCTATTAATTTTAGTGGGCTTTTCCAAGTAGTTTATAGGCCGGCAATCCACATTCTTAGTTTTCCGATTTAATTTTTGTAAAGAATATTGTTCAAGTCATGCTAACTATATAACATCTAACAAACTTGTTGAGTTATGAGTTTCATTCGAATTATGTAACTTCTATAAAACATATAGAGTACAACTAAGGGAAAAAACTACTTGAACTGAGAACCAAAGCTTATAAAATAATTTATGAGGTGCATGGGTTGGCGTCTAATGTGTATCTGGTAATGATATAATGTAACATGTGACATTGGTAATGCATGATACATATTATTCATAGTATCAAAATTATCAATCATTGTATATATGCGGTTGGTACCGCACACATCTAAAAATGTGTCATAGGTCGTCTATATACAAAAGACATCTTAAGTTTACTAAAGTTGTCTTTTTATTTAATTGTTAATTTTATGATTTAATTGACAACCGGTTTCGGCAAGAACCGTTTAACCTGCTTTTGAACCGGTAGGTTTTTTTACAGTCCGGTTTCGGTTCTTATATTTATCATTTAATGGTTCTGGTTTAGGTCAGTTAAGTCCGCTTCTAAACCGTTGTACACCCTTACGTGTTATACATTGCCCATCTAAGCTCTTCTAAGAGCATCTCCAATGCTCTAAAACGGATGGTATCCAAAATCCATTTATCCCAACATGGCTTGCGTTGGAAGAGATGAGTTGGTTGTATCTAGTCCGTTCCATCGGATACAAGGTGTGGTCTCCCACACAGACCAATTCTTTTTTAAATGCATTTAAATATAATATTGAGTGTGAGGTGGAGGCTTGAATTAGAAAAATGTAATTTTCTTTAAGATAAGACTGAAATAATGTAACGTGATGATATGGATATATGGTTTAAGGTTTGAAATATGAATTAGCATTGAAGATGCAAACCCATATCCTAAACCCTAGATTTTGGATATGAGTTAACATTGGAGATGGGTTAGTATCGGACTATCGGAGAGGCACTAAGCTTAACAAAAGAGAATACATTAAGTGTACTTTTTCTAAATATTTAAGTGCTAAATATAATATTCTAAGATAACATGATCATATAAATTATTATACGGTCTGCCTAACAACTGCTACAATCCCACTTCCAAATCATACATTGTGGATTCTATCGGACTATCGGAGAGTCAATGCAACCTATGGCCGAAAAGTAAAAACAAAAACAAAATCAAAATCAAATACTTTGAAATTATAAAGGGGGACGGTCACTTCCGCCAAAGTTGCCGAGCCTCACCAACCTCACGTTCACGTTGCCATGTTAAAATCACACCTAAAGTGTGGTTGCCGACCGGCTACTTATTGCCGATCGATGAAACTTTTAACCGTTGCCGAGTGGGTGGCGGCAGTGTGACCGATCGGCAATGGTAGTCGAGTGAGGCTACCTGAGGAGTGCTCTGTCCTCTTAATCATTGATTAATAAAATAAATGAATAAATAAAATTCCTCTTAAAATTTGACAAAATGCCTTTTCAATTGCATAAAATAACTATATCAATTTTATTATAATATATATTTTCATAATAAACAACAAGTAGATATATTTCTTTCATATTTTTAGAGAATTTGTAGAATATTATATTGGCTACCTAGTCTAAATGCACATAAAAACATTATATGCTAAAATTTATAAGAATCATTTTAACCCTTAGAAATCATTTTTTTAGTTTACCATTTCATTAAACGACTATGTATATGTGCTTACAAACTAGTTGCTAATTAATCTTTTTTTTTTAATAACTTGTGAAGGTTCTACAAATTTTTAACCACAAAATTAATATGGTATCTTTCAAAAAAGAAAAAACAAAACAAAATTAATATGGTATATAATTTAATTTTTACATATATATCTGCATGCACATAGAGTTTCAGAACCAATCATATGCTAAAATTTATAAGAATCATTTTAACCCTTAGAAATCATTTTTTTAGTTTACCATTTCATTAAACGACTATGTATATGTGCTTACAAACTTTTCATGTTTTTCCACATGATATTGGTTATGAAATGATAGCCGATGGCGATAATATATTTGTATGTGTATGTATATAGATATAGTTAATTAATGGTATAGGAAGGTCAAAGTTGGCCACTAGTAGACTCCCAATATGCAGAGTTATTTCTGGTCGCATTATGGGGCGATGAATTAAGAAATGGCACTTGATTACTTTTAGTATTATTTATGGAACAATTCCTAGGGAAAGGATTTAATTTATTAGAACTATTAAATTAAATTTGTATCACCCATGTTTATTATTCTTGTAAAAATCCTTTTAATAATTTCCTTAAAATTCTATTTTTTTTAATGAAAGAGTGCATATTGCGTTTTCTAACTTTTTTTTGAAAAGCGAATTTTGTGCTCCTTGTGAGACTTGAACTCAAGACCTCACATTTTTAGTGTATTAAAAGGCTTTGCCTTGCCATTGGACCACCAACCCCAATGGTATTGCGTTTTCTAACTTAAAAGTCACAAAATAGACTTTGGATGCACACAAACTCTAATGAAATATTAAGGCTTCATTTATATATCTATATAACCCTATTAAAACATTTAACATAAGATACATGTTTTAATTTTCTAAGTATACATATCATTATCTATTAACTTTAATAAATTGTATCCTATATAACTAAATAATGACGAACAATACTAAACTATAAGTTTATAACAACTTACGTGCATGTGCCATTAGCAAGCTCAAGTAAAGCTTGTACAGCCAACCTCCGATATGATGTGGTGTATTCCGAACCGACCATCGCTACCAACGGCGGAATAACACCAAGATCCGCCATCAACTTCCGTCGTGTCAAGTCATCTTTCGCAAGCCTCTTAATCTCTTTGGCTGCTGCAACCTTCTCTTCCATGCTGCCAAAGTGTAGCCTCTTTACAGACCTTTGCAAAATCACATTAGCATCATCGTCATGATCGTCATTATTAGTACTTTTGCTGTGATCCATGATCAATTCTGCAGCCGGTACATTATCAGCATCATCATCATATTGCTTGCTTGTGGATGTTAGATGGTCGAACCGTCGGATTTTGGAAAAGAATTTGAGCTTCGGGTAGACTTGATCCCAAGTTAATGATGAAGAACAAACCATTTTGTGTTGTTTTGTTGGAATGATTACATACAAATTGAAGAAGAGGGAGTTTTATTTGAACCTTTTATGGGGTTGCCAGTGTTATCTTTGCATTTTTATAAATACAATCACGTTTTATGAGAGAGATTGAGAAAGAAACTTTGAGGAGATAAATATAAATATCAAGGATTTTGTCATGTTATCTATTTTTCAAAGATTCTTGTACCGGAAAAATATGGTATTGACAAACGCATTTGTTGACCTTATAACTCTCCTTAGAACCCTGTTTTTTTTGTTGTTTTTTATTATTATAAATTGTTTGACTTTATTAACATTATAGAGTGTGAATGAGTCAAGCTAAGGTGGGTTTAAGCTCAAACTCAAAACTAAACAAGGAAGTTCAGCTTGGCTTGATCACATGCTCGGAGTTAAACGACCCTATAAACGAGCTGACAAGCTGAGTCAATATCCAAACTAAGCTAGGCCTGAGCCCGGCTCGTTTAGAAAATGAGCCGGCTCATCTTAGGTCGTTTCAAATCGAGTTTTTAGCTACTTTTTTTTGAGCTTTTTTAGGTAGTCTACAATAATATTTGTTAGGATCTGAGTTTGATTGTTTTGATTGTTTAAGTAATAAGAACAATGAATGAAGTGAATTATAAATGGAAAGTGCAGCGGAATGATAAACTATTAATCAAAACAAGAGAATAAATGTTTTTCAATCGAATGCTTTCATAATATCAAATGATTACAAACAATTGTACAAGTACTCCCCCTCAGCCTGATCACTCAGTGATTGTTTGTGTAAGAGAATGTTTTGAGTGATAAATAGAACAGTACAAGAACTGTTCTATTTATAGACAAATCTAAACCTCTGATGACCTAGGCTGACGTCACCTAAGACAGTGACCTCTAACAGAATAACAAACATAAAACATCTGTTGATACAAACTACTGTTACATTGGAAAACTCTGAAAGACAAACATCTGATAGGAAAACTCTGATGGTCTTGAATCATCTGTTGGAGCCTAAGTGCTGTTGGCTCCAACAGACCTTTAGTCTTCAGTACTTTGATTCAACAGTTGTTCTTCATCAGACCTTTGGTCAGCAGTTGTTCTCTAGCAGTTGTTATCTATCAGACCTTTGTAGCAGTAGTTGTCACAACAATTGTTAGGGTACAACAGATGTTAGGGTCAACAGTCTTTTTGGAGAAGTAACTTGTAAATGCTGTTATTGCTAAGGATCAATTGAGTAGTATATTTTGGCTTTCCAATCATCTGTTCTTCTCCAGGTCAGCAGACCCAACAATCTCCTCCTAGAACATATGATGCCAAAACTAAGCTTTATTTTGATCTTTATTCCCCATCAGACTTTCTCTTATTTGCCCTTTAAACTGTAGTTCAAAACTTAAAGAGAAAAAAATCTTCTGCATCCCTTTCAAACTCTAAGTTCAACAATGTTTGGAGATCATCTGCAGATAGGCCATGTGCATCATCCATGCTTAACTTTTGAGCTCCCCATCTGATCTGAGCAGAGTCAATTCATGGTTGTCTTTGTTGACTTTCCATTTTAGAAATTTTGAATCAGAGGATCTGCTGGGTTGCAAGTTTATTGTTGATGAGTTTGGTGATGGAGGTCTCCCAATGAGTTTTTTGAGCTCTTCAGTAGTGGGATCAGAGAAGTAGTGTACTTGATTGAAGAGGCCCTCTTTTACATAAGTTTCAGCAAACTTCTTCTGTTCTTCTTCAGACATTTCCTTCTGTTTCTTGAACTGTCTTCTGGCAGCAACAGATAGGTCAAAAGTGTCAAGTAAGCTGTCTAGTGTAAAGGCCTGTTGAGGTCTCTTCATCAGTGGAGCATCAGAGTAAACTGGTTTTCTGGGCAGTGTAGGGTCTTTCTTTCTATTTTTTTTTCCAACTTCTTGTATGTCTTAACCAGCCTTAGCTCTGACCATCTTGCAACAGACCTCATCTACCCATACTTGGCAGCCACAATTTCTTCTCTCATTCTCCTGAATTTTAAAGCTCTGGCTGGATCTCTGCCTTTCCTAAAATCAGGGGCAGAGACCTTTGTTGGGGGATTCTTGGCCATGTCTTATATTCTCATGAGTTCTTCTCTAAGAGCATGAGTGGTCCAGCCTGCAAACTGTTTCTTGTTTGCTTTGTAGGGCATGGTTGCGAAGATTTGGTCAAGAAGAGATTCCCTAACCACCCTTTCCAGATCACCACTAAGAGGCATGGTGGACATGGAGTTGCTCAGGGTCTTAGCAAAATCTTCAATCCTTCTTAGTTTGCTAAGCTCTGCTAAATGGATGCCCTGAGCAGTCCTGTCATCTTTCCCTTTACATCTTTCCTTGATGATTAAATCTGTCTGTTCAGTCTTGTATTTAAGATATTTATCTAAGTTTAGGGGAACAGGAAAATTTGGAAGAGATGGGAAAGATCTTTCAGATGGCTGTTCAGTATTGTAGAAGGATTGCATTTCCCCCTTGAGTAGATCAAGCTCAAGAGGATACTGAACAACCAATGGTGTGATGGATGGTGGTGGTCTGTGAGATGTGAATTGTGAAGTGTGTGGTGAGTATGATGAAAGTAGGATGGCTGATATGGGTGTAGGCTGGGTGGTTGAAGTAGGAGGTGGTAATGTTTGTATGTTTTCATCTTGTACCACAAAGGTTGATTTTCTCTTCCTTCTGTACAAGATGTGTGGTGATGGTGGTGTTGCAGCAGTGGTTGTGTTAACATCTGTTGGCACTTGTGTAGGAGCAACAAATGTTTGGGATTTGGGTGGTGAAGTGGTTGTAGGTGGTGTATTGGTGGTTGTGGTGGTGGATTTGGTTGTTGGTTTGGTGGTAGGTTCAGTTGTTTTGGTGGTATCAGTGGTTTTGGTGGCAGTGGTTTTAGTGACATTAGTGGTTTTGGTGGTAGTGGTTTTAGCAGCAGCAGTTTTGATAGCAAGTTTAGATGGTGGTTGTCTGACATGTTTGGCAGATATCTTCTTCCTTTTAGAGGAACCCACATCCTCAACTTCTTGCTGTTGCTCTATCTTCTGTTGTACAAGAGCTTCTGCTTTGCATTCCAAAGTGTCAAGCCTCTTTTGCTTCTCTTCAGCAGCCTTTTCAGCAATAACATTTGCAGAGGTATCAACTTCTTTTTCTTTGCTAGTTTTGACAGTTTTAGTATCAGCAGAGGTTTGAACATTGGGTTGTTGTTGTTGTGGTGCTGTTTGGGTAGACCCTGGTTTGTTGGCAGCTTTTGATTTTCCCTTTTGTAAGGGTGGACAACCAAAGGGATCTAGCTTTGGCAATCTATCTCTGCCACTCTCCCCCTTTTTGGCATCATCTGCAGTGAATTCATCATCATCTTCATCTCTGAGAATTGTGGTAGGGGCAGAGCCAGTAGTCTTGAGTAGGTGGTCTTTGATGGCTTTAATATCTGCTTAGGTATCTGTGTACCTAGCATCTACCATAGTTCTGATCTGAGCCATGTATGTTTCGTGTGTTCGATCTGCTAGTTTTTTATGAGCTATGATGATGGGGGAAACAGATTTCCATAGCTCACTAGCAATATCTTCTGTGGATGGTTGACTTTTTGTAAGAGCAGCCAAGGATCCCAAAATTGTCTTGATATTTGATTTGATGTCAACAACAGAGGTTTCAATGGATTGTACTCTAGCCGTCAATTCTTGGTATTTTAACCCATCACCTAAATTAATAGGATCATCTGGGTTCCAACCAGTGGTAGTTGTATCTGGTTCAGTCCTAGGAGGTGAGTCCAAAGAATGAGAATCAGATGCCCCTTTGTCTTGGTTATGGGGACTTCCAACTGATTTTAGGGACACTATAGTGGCCTCATCAGTTGTTGCCTTCAAGGAAGTCTTAGTTATGTAACCACTGTCCTATTGTGAGACAATGGTCTCTACAGCAGTAGTGGCTGCTTCACTTGAAAACTCACCTAGAGTTTCATTGAACTCCATGGGTGTAACCTCCTCAGTTTGTGGGATAGCTGATTGATTTTCCTCAGTCCCAGTCACTTGTGGGTGTATACTCTCATTGATGGGTGAAGGAGAGGAACTAGGAATGTCCTGAGTTTTATCAATAGCCTCAAACAGTGGTTGCTTTGTTGGAAGGACATGTGATGGTGAAGGTGGAGGAGTGAAAAGAGAAGTAGCCCTGGGAGAAGGGCTGATGATCATATGGTCAAGTGACTCATATGTCTCATGATGTGGTTCCCTTTGGCTTACAACATGATCCTTTTGTGAGGATTCATGAGGAGTTTGCTCAGGTTGAGATATATCCATCTGTTGTGAGGAAGTAACAACAGTGGTTTCTTGTTGCTTTTGTGTTGCAACAGGGTTTTCCTCTGGTATCTCATATTCCAGAGGCCCCTTTTTGGTTTTAGTGGTGGTTTTTGTAGATGGACGTTTTCTTTTGGAGGTGGCTGGTGTGGGTTTCACAGCACTGGATGTAGTGCCATGATCACCAGGAGCAGTGGGCTCAACAACAGAGGTTTGGACAACAGTTGTTGTCTTTGTCCTCTTTGTTTGTGTTTTAGAAACTTTTGACACTTTTGACACTTTTTCTAGGGTGTTTGAACCCATCATTCTTGTGAAAGTTTCATCAGTTAGACTCTTCATTTGGAAAGATTTACCCTTTTTAAAATCTTTTTCTGGTAAAACCTTTTGAAGGATTACACTTAAAGTTCTTGGGTAAATCAGAAAAGCATTATTAGACCCAGACTTTATGGCCTTCACATTTGATACTAAATCCAGAAACAGACCGTGGGATAAATTGAAGTCAGATTATGACAACATAGCATGTCCCAGGTACTGAATCCTCAATGGGATTTCATTGAAGGAAGTGGACTTAGCAGAGACACAGAGAAGGAGGGTATGAAAGAAAAATTTCATGATTGGTGGGAAAAACTTTTTGAAAAGTGTTGACCCAGTCATTTGTGCATCATAACCTCTTTCCTGAAACTCTGTGTGAAGTTCAGCCTTAGGGAAAGAGTCGTTACCTGACAGATCATTCAGTGAGAAGGTTGTGGATATCAGTTGGGGGGTAATGGCGACATTTGTCTCTCCAATTTTTGATATGATGGTTGTAGGCTTTTTGTCTTGTAAGAGAAACTCAGCATTTAACCAAAATTCTTGGAGGGTATCGAGATAGATGGGAGCATCAGCGATTAAGATTGTCAAGTATTTGGAATTGAGGATGATGTCGATGGTGGTATGGAATGGGACGTTTTCATCTGTTTTGACCAGATATGGAAGATAATTGTGGGTGGCTTTGGCTTGAAGATCCATTGTAATGAATTTCGAGTGTGAGGATGAGAGGAATTAGAGCGAGGGTTTGAGGTTGAAGAAGGCGGTTTCAGTATTTTGATTACAATAAGACAGTGTAACAACTGTTGTGGTAAAATAGGGTTTTTATAGCCCCTGGTGAAACCGCTGATGTGGCCAAAACTCTGCTTTTGAGAGCAGACGTGGCAAACATCTGGTGGCATACAGCTGTTGCCAAAGGTCTGATGCAAACAACTGTTGTCTTACCAAAGTGCTGATGCTAACAACACTTGGTTTTTTTATATTATAGATAGATATATATATAGATATATATATATAATGAAACCGTTGTTTTATCTGATCAGTGGTTTGAAACAGATTTTTCAACCAAACAGTGGTTGTTTTATCTGATCAGATGTTTGAAACAGATTTTTCAACTAACAGTGGATAGAATGGATGAAACAATGGTTGTTTTATCCTTAACAGATTTTTCAACCAAAATGCTATTTTTAAGGGTGAATTTTGATTTTCTGAAACATTTTAATGTTTTTATTTAAAACATTTTTGTTGTTTAGTCCATGTTTAGCATACCAATTCTAGATATCAGATTTGTAAAGGTGGATGTGTCTAAAGCTTTTGTCAACACATCTGCCAACTGATCCTCTGTTGGAACATGGTGCAGAGAAATCAAACCTCTTTCATAGCTATCTCTGACAAAGTGATGTCTGATGTCTATGTGCTTTGTGGTTGAATGAGAGACTGGATTTTTGATGATATTTTCAGCAGCTTGACTGTCCAACATGAGTGGAGTCCTTAGTGCAGTTATCCTAAAATCCAGTAGATGATTTTGAAGCCACATGAGTTGGGCTGTACAGCTTGCAGCAGCAATGTACTCAGCCTCTGCTGTTGAAGTTGAAACAACTGCTTGCTTTTTGCTTTGCCATGAGTCTAAGGCATTCCCTAGAAAATAGCACCCTCCTGATGTGGACTTCCTTGTGGTGTGGCAGCCAACAAAATCACTATCTGAATAACCTGAAAGCTCAATGTTTCCATTAGCAGGATACCAGATACCAAGTGTGGGAGCACCTTTTAGGTATCTGAATATCCTTTTCACAGCAATAAGGTTTGACTTTCTAGGTGAAGCCTGGGATCTTGCACAAACACAAGTGGCAAACATAATGTCTGGCCTAGATGCACTTAAGTACAATAAAGACCCAATCATGCATCTGTAGTGTGTCTGGTCAACCAGTTCATCCTTGTCATCAATAGTGAGTAGCTTGGTTGTGCTCATGGGTGTACTACATGGCTTACAGTCATTCATCTCAAATCTAGTTAACAAAATTTTCACATATTTGTTTTGATGAATGAATGTGCCATTTTGCAGCTGCTTCACTTGGAGACTAATGAAGCACTGAAGTTCACCCATAGCACTCATTTCAAACTCTGCTGTCATGAGTTTCCTAAAATCTTCACACATTTTGTTACATGTGGACCCAAAAATGATGTCATCCACATATATTTGAACAATCATTCAGTCTTTCCCTCTCCATTTTAGAAATAAGGTTTTATCAATTTTACCTCTAGTGAAACCAATGGATAAGAGAAAGGTGGAAAAAGTTTCATACCAGGCCCTAGGTGCTTGTTTTAATCCAGACAAAGCTTTGTTGAGCTTGTATACATAATCAGGATGGAATGTGTCTTCAAAACCAGGTGGTTGACATACATAGACCTCCTCCTGAATTTTGCCATATAGGAATGCCCATTTGATGTCCATCTGATACACCTTGATGTTGTGGTTGACAGCAAAGGCTAGGAAGAGTCTGATAGCTTCTAGCCTAGCTACAAGAGCAAATGTTTCATCATAGTCTATCCCCTCTTCTTGTTTGAAGCCTTGAACCACAAGCCTGGCTTTATTCTTGACAACTATACCCCTTTCATTAGTTTTGTTTTTGAAGACCCACTTTGTGCTAATTGGACAAACATCCTTTGGCAGTGGTACAAGTTCCCATACTTGTTGTCTTTTGAACTGAAGGAGCTCTTCCTGCATGGCTTCTACCCAACTTTTGTCTTTTAGTGCCTCTTGGTACTTGACAGGTTGTGTGAGAGATAGAAAGCCTGCAAAAAGACAGATGTTTGAGGATTGGCTTCTTGTGAGCACACCCTCTCTGATGTTGCCAATGATTTGATCTGGTGGATGAGCTCTCAGGTAGATTAGATCTCCCTGATATGGTATGATTGCATTTTTAGGTGAAGGACAGAGGTTTGGTGACTCTGTTGATGTAACATCTGTTTGCACTTCTGCAGTACTAATAGATGTTTGAAATGGAGGTGGGGGAATGGGTCCAAGTGGTGTGAAACTGGACCGACTTTTGTCAACAGAGGTTGGACTTTTGTCAACAGATGATTGAGCAGTGGATGAAGTTGGTGAAGCAGTGGTTTGAGGGTAAGACTGGCCAACAGTGGCTAACTCAGTTGTGACAAAGTTTTGGCAGGTGTTTTGAACAGCTGCTTCCCCTGATACAGAATAGACTTTATAGTGACTTGGAATCACAACATCTGTTCTGTAGTCTTGATGTGGAGATTGTGGAATACATGCACTGTTAGTTTTGACAGTAATATCTTCAAATTTGAATTTATCTAAATCAAACAACTCAGCAGGATTTGCTGAGATTTTTAAGGATGAAAGTTCATTGAACTTTACATTCAGAGTTTCTTCTAGTGTCCTGGTCCTTATGTTAAACACTTTGTAGGCCTTGGCAGTAGAAGAATATCCTAGAAAATATCCACAATCTACTTTGGCTGCAAATTTTGAAATGGAATCTTTAAGATTTAAAATGAAACATGGGCAGCCAAAGATTTTGAAAAATGAGATTAGTGGTTTGATTTTGAACAAAATTTCATAAGCAGTCTTTTGATGTCTTGGGTTGATTAAAACTCTGTTTTGAACATAGCAAGCAGTGTTTACAGCTTCTGCCCAGAAGGACAGTAGCAAACTAGAATCTGCTAGCATAGTTCTTGCAGCTTCAATGAGAGTTCTATTTTTCCTCTCAACCACCCCATTTAATTTGGTGTTCTTGGAATGTCGTACTGCCTCACAATTCCTTTTGACACATAGAAGTCATCCAACTCCTTATTTTTAAACTCTGTTCCATTATCACTTCTAAAGATTTTTACTGGCAAGTCATATTGTTTTTCAACTTTGGTGACAAAGTCCTTCAAGATACCTGCAGTCTCATCCTTAGAGTGTAAAAAGTAAGTCCATGTAAACCTAGAAAAATCAACTATGACAAGACAAAATCTTTTTCTTGTTAGACTCATGATTTTAACTGGGCCAAACAAATCCATGTGCAACAATTGTAGACATTGACTTGTTTTGGACTCATCAATGGATTTGTAAGAGCTTTTATGTTGTTTCCCTTTTAAGCAAGAAACACAATGCTTATCACATTTAAATTCTTTTGATGGAAGGCCCATGACAAGGCTTTGTTTGGAGAGTGAGTTGATAGTTTGAAGGTTGGTGTGACCCAGTCTCCTATGCCACAATTCTGTCTCTTTAGTGGAGGTAGCAGAAAACAGACAGACATTTGCCATAGGATTGTCCTTCAACATATCAACCACATACACATTGCCACTCCTATGAGCAACAAGTTGTGCTTTGCTCTCAGCAATGATGGTATCAATCTTTTTCACCACTTCTGGCCCAATAATCTTACAAGTTTTCTTAGTGAAAAATAAGCCGTAACCTTTGTCACTCATTTGTGATACACTAAGAAGATTAAATTTAAGATTATCAATAAGATTAACATTTTCAAACTTGAGTTTCCCAGCCTGAACAGTCCCTGAACCCAACACCTTACCTTTTGAATCATTACCAAAGGATATATCACCCCCTCCATGAGCTAAGAAGTCCAGAAGAAGGGCTCTACATCCTGTCATGTGCCTGGAACCTCCACTATCTACATACCAAAGGCTATCTAAGCAAGCAGAAGCTCCCTACACATCAGTAATAGATCAGTTTTGGTGAGTGTCCAAAGCCAAGTTGGCTTTGGATGGGTCCACAGACTTTTCAGCCTCAAGCTTAGGAAGGTGATAAGTGGTTTGAACTAGTTTTTGAATCAAGTTCAACAACTGTTGCTGACCATTTGCCAGTGCTTGGATTTCAACACTTGGTGCAATAGATGTTTGATCACTTCCTGACAGATGATAGTAACCATAGGGATTTCTGTTCACTCTTGGTTTAGAAGGCCTCTTGGGTTCTTCATAAACATGTGACAGATTATGACAAGGTGGTTGTCCATATCCTCTTGGGTACTTGTTGGTGGGTGGAGCATCTGTTACTTGAACATCCCTGGAAGCAGATGTTTCTAGACTTTTGGTAACAGATGTTTGGACTGGAGTAAAAGTCTGTTTGGGTTTTCCTTTTGAAGTATTCACCACTTGACTTGCAAGATTTTTAGCCTTGTACTCTTGTATATTGACATCAAAATTTTTGAGATACAAACACTCTTTGGTTTGGTGATTCTTTTTACCACATATTGAGCATGTGGTCTTAGAATCACACACACTTGTTCCTTTGTTGATATCATATGCTTTTAGAAGAAAACAGTTTTTAGTAACATGATTCTTCTTTTCACAGAAATCACAAAACAAGTGGACAGACTTTTCTTTCTTTTCCCCTTTTTCAGCCTTCTTTTCAACAGATGTTTGATCATTTGTTGGAAGGTCTATCAAGGGAATGACCTTTGCCAGTGGTGCTTTCTTATCATCAGGGGTTTTGAAGTCAACTGGTTTGAAGTTTTCAAGAGTACCACATTCATCAGACCAAGTAGGTTTAAATTCATATTTTTCAAGTTCAGTGAATGATGAGGAACCTTCTGGTTTTTCAAGAACAATTTTCTTGCCATTAGGTTCAGTGACTTTAATCTCTTGACCCTTCAAATTTGTTGGTACTACCTCAACTAACTTTTGTTCCCTTTTGTCAGTGTTTTCAAAAGCTGGAGCAGTGGTTTCAAAACCAAAGCCAAACTTCACATGACTTTTGGTTTGTTTGTTGAGGAGCATCTCAAAACCTTTGCATGATTCCACCCATTTTTCACATTCAACTTGGGTGGCCTCAAGCTCCTTTTTACAACTATGATATTTAGTTATCATAGTTTGGAGCTGGTCTTTGGTTATAGTTGCTTCATGTTTTAAGCTGCTTATTTCAGATTCTTTTTCAGTCAATTTTGATTTTAACTCTTTTGAAAGTTTTTCAAATTGAACTTCATCATCTAAGACTTTCTTCCTAAGGTTTTCATTCACCTCTTTAATGTTAGCAAATGCTATTACACATTTTTCTGAACACAAATGTTTAAGGATTTGAGGAGATACCTTAGCAGCAGCCATCAATGCACAATCACACTTGCACTCACAATCATCAGATGCACCCCAGGGATCTGAGAGATTCACAACCTCTTCTTCAGATTTTGTATCTGCAATTACTTCATCAACAATATCATCAGTCACAACATCAGATTCAGTTACCACATCCTCAGATTCAACCTCTTCAACCATAGCCATGAAACAAAAATTTTCTGGTTCAATTTCAGCTTTGGCTACAAGAGCAAAATTTTCATCTGATAGTTCATCTGGTAGACTGCTCCAATCAACAAAGCCTTGTGTGAATAAACTCTGTTGACTGGTCTCTGCACGGGCAGAGGGTGCAGCAACAGTCATTGGCACTTTGTTGCCTTTGATTTGGATAGGTAATCATAGGTGTACCATGTTGACTCCTACATTCCCTAGCAAAATGACCGAGTCTATGACATTTATAACACTTAATCCTTGATTTATCCAACCCCACTTTTGACCTGCCAGTCAACCCTGGAAACCTTCTGCCAGTTTTCTTGTAAAAATTGTTAGTTCTTACACTGAGCAGAGCCAATTGGTGCATAATGTCCATTTCTTCCAAATCATCAGGGTCAAAGTACTTTAAGTCATCATACTCAAAGGATATGTTATCAGATGCCTGGATATCACCACCACTTGCTGTAAAAGCATAGTTTGGTGAATAAGAATCAGAGTTAAAACCTGAAGTTATGTCAATGAAATGATCATAACTCTGATCCTTATTATTACCAGGCACCTCATCATGACCCAAAAGTGCTGTATTACCAAATACATAATCATCAGACACTTTTCCAGAGTCCTGGAGCTTCTTTTTCTGGTTAAGCTCTCTCTCATAGGTTAAGAGCTTACCATGAAGCTGGGTCAGTGATAGGTCCCTAAATCCAATTGAGTTTCTCATAACTATAGCAATAGTGTCCCATTTGTCTGGTAGTGATCTTAAAAACCTATGGTTCAAAGTTGAATATGGGTAAGTTAGACCAACCAGTTTTAGTTCACTAATGAGATAGTTAAACCTCTCAAATTGTTGAGTTAATGACTCCCCCTTTACATGACTGAATGTTTCATATTATTGGTTAAGTATTTCACAGTTGTTTTCAATAACCTCTTCAGTCCCACCAAATTGTTCTTTCAGTGCATCCCACAACTCCTTTGCACTATGACAGTGTAACAGTCCAACATATATATCATTGGGTAGAGCCATGGCCACAATACTGAAGGTCTTGGCATCTAACTCAATTTTCTGAAAATCCTGGTCGGAGTAGTTTTCAAGTTTTTTGGCTCTTGAACCTTGGGATCTTCAGTACTCGGCACCATCGGAACATGTGGTCCGAAGATAACCGACTTCCAACACCCAGTGTTCTGTTGAGCTAGAACATGGCTCATCCGACGTTGCCAGATATTGTATTCAGATCTGACAAGCATCGGTGGCTTGTTGTTCGTGCCAGTATTGTGTGGATCGTGATTGATTGAAGCCATTCTCTGATTGTTTCAAAAACAAAGTCTGTTTAAAAACGGTTGAAACGAAAATAAACTATTACTCTGTTTTCAATCCGACAAACAAACGATATCAATAATTGTGAGCTGATCTGTTTATATTAAATTGATTGGTTAGATCGAATTTAATTGACCAAGCTCTGATACCAATTGTTAGGATCTGAGTTTGATTGTTTTGATTGTTTAAGTAATAAGAACAATGAATGAAGGGAATTATAAATGGAAAGTGCAGCGGAATGATAAACTATTAATCAAAACAAGACAATAAATGTTTTTCAATCGAATGCTTTCATAATATCAAATGATTACAAACAATTGTACAAGTACTCCCCCTCAGCCTGATCACTCAGTGATTGTTTGTCTAAGAGAATGTTTTGAGTGATAAATAGAATAGTACAAGCACTGTTTTATTTATAGACAAATCTAAACCTCTGATGACCTAGGCTGACGTCACCTAAGACAGTGACCTCTAACAGAATAACAAACATAAAACATCTGTTGATACAAACTACGGTTACATTGGAAAACTCTGATGGTCTTGAATCATCTGTTGGAGCCTAAGTGCTGTTGGCTCCAACAGACCTTTAGTCTTCAGTACTTTGATTCAACAGTTGTTCTTCATCAGACCTTTGGTCAGCAGTTGTTCTCTAGCAGTTGTTATCTATCAGACCTTTGTAGCAGCAGTTGTCACAGCTGTTGTTAGGGTACAACAGATGTTAGGGTTAACAGTCTTTTGGGAGAAGTAACTTGTAAATGCTGTTATTGCTGAGGATCAATTGAGTAGTATATTTTGGCTTTCCAATCATCTGTTCTTCTCTAGGCCAGCAGACCCAATAATATTATTAATATTTATTTTTTAAGTTATAAGGATTTAAAATATTAAAGGGTTTACTAGCTTTTCCTTTCTTTAAACAACTTTATTTTTTTCATGTTGATTTTGGTTTACGGTGAACTAGGGTGTGATGGTGGGGGGTGTGCAGACGACGGTTTGATTCAATTGTGAGCCATTTCCATAACCAAAATTAAATTTTTGGTTCGGTTCAGTTTTGCTTGGTTAACTTGTATTTAAAGAACAAAGTTGCTTTTGTTGAATTTATTGACAGTTACCGGTCTTTGGTTGTGAATGATCAAGTACTGATAATTGTTTTACGAGTCTCATATTATGCAAATTGATTTTCTTTAAGACGACATCATAGTACGTGTTCCTATTTGGTTAGGGATTGTTAAGTCAACAACGCGGCCGAATTCATTTGTGTTGTTTTTTTTGAACGATCAACACAAATTTCATTCAAACCAAAGGCTAACAGGCTGCTAGCCAAAACATCATGAATACAAAACATTCACCAATTATTTACAGTAAAGTAAAATATTGAACAATCTACCAACCTATCTTAAACAGGTGAAAACCCCTCCAAATCGGCCATTCCAAAGATTGTTGTTTTGCTCTTGATTTTATCCATAGAAACTAAGCGTCTTCACCTCTCCAAATAGTTGACTGATCGAGCATTGGTTCTGATTGAAAAGAAGATTGTTCCTTGCTCTCCATAAACACCATAAAGTTGTGAGGCAAATCGTATGAATAGCCTTCTTCCTCTTTTGATGATCCATCCTCATAATCAGACAAATTAAGAACATCCTTTATATCAAATGCAAAAAAAAGGTTTTAACTTACACCAATGTGCTACCAGGTACCAAACCGTCTGCGCAAACTGACAAGTTACAAAGACGTGATCCGCGGTTTCCTGATAGTTCCACAAAACGGGGATGGAGCAGCGCCAACATTCACGCTCCTTCTCGCCAAAGCAACCTTCATTGGAATACGATTCAAATTCGCCCGGTATGCTAAAACCGCCACCTTCTTCGGAACCCAGGAATTCCTTTTGCAAACATAAGTAGTCGCCAAGTTCTGAACTATACTAAAATTCTGTTTGATGCTTTTCACTGAGAAAGGTCCCAGCCCATTTGGTTCCCAAACCCAAGAGTCTTGTTCTGAATTGATCCCCACCAACCCAATCAAAGCCAGAACTGCTGCCGTTCCATCACTTCAACAGCATTAAATTGTGCCCTCTTCCATTCCCAGCATCGATCCTCAACCCCCTGCCCACCCTCTCGACTACGCGACACATTTTTTTTTGAGTGCAAACAAATTTGGAAAAACCGAACGTAAAGCTGCATCCCCTGCCCATTTGTCAACCCAAAACCCAATGTCCAACCCCCACCCAGTTTCCCAACAATGAGATTCGATACATCGACACCAAACTGTTGTAGTTCCACAACGGATCGGCCAATTTGTTTCCATGGACCCGGCCGCGACAACTTGACCGGGACAAAGCTCCAACCTCTTGAACGACTATGAATCGACCAGATTGCTTTCCACCATAAGGAGTTCTTTTCATTTTTAAGGCGCCACCACCACTTCACCAACATCACGAGATTCAAATCCTTTAACGAACCCAGACCCAGACCACCATATTCCGGAGCTACGATCACGTTATTCCAAGATACCCAATTCATTTTTGCTTTTTTCCTCCGACCCACCCCAAAAGAAAACCCTCCTCATACGATCAAGCGTATCAATTACTTTATCTGGCGCTCTATACAAAGAAAAGTAATATATGGGAAGTGCGTTTAAAACTGATTTGATGAGAACCACCCTACCCCCAAAGGTTAGGTTCTTTGCCTTTCATATTGAAAGTCGTTTACAAAAAATCTCCAATACCGGGTCACAATGTGTACTATGGTTCATATTGGCCCCAACTTGTAGACCAAGATATATAAACGGGAATTTGCCCACCTTCGACCTTAGCATTGCCGCCAAACCTATGACTTCAGCTGATTCCACACCAATCCCAAATAAGTGACACTTATCCATATTTACTCTAAGACCTGACACAAGATGAAATCCCCATAATAACCTGCACAAATTCTTAGCATTTGACATCGACCATTCTCCGAGGAACACCACGTCATCGGCATACATAAGATGAGAGAGTATAAGCCCCTCGGACCCACACGACAGCCCGTGAAACAATCCAACTTCGAGTGCCTTCTTCATAAATCTGGACAAAGCTTCCATGACAAGAACGAACAAAAAGGGTGATAACGGGACACCTTGTTGCAAGCGACGAAAACATTTAAATTCCATTGTATTGCGATTATCCTTCTTTACAAGTTTTTATCAAATCTATATATATATATATATATATATATATATATATATATATATTAATATTTCAAAGCATTAAATCCCTACATGACACTCAAAGAGTCTAACCTCCCTCCTTGAGTGTGCCACGTGGCAGTAGGCATTAAAAAAAACTCATATCCTATAAAAACTTTCACCCATTCCAAACCCTAAAACCTCACTCTCTCCTCATCCCCTCTCTTTTTCTCTTGCAACCACACGTCACCGCCATAGATCCACTATTGAAACAACCATAAATCAATTCATCAAAGAAGGTACCGTTTTTTATCCACCATTCCTTCTGATTCGTTAATTTTACATGATATTAGAATGAGACAAACCAAATATAAATTATAGGTTTAACCGGAACGATTTCTGCTAGTGGCGCGTTGAAAAAGTCGACGTCATCGCCGGCTTTTTTCAACGGGTTTGAGTTGACGCTATTCTCGACAGCTCAAAAATTTGATTGGCGCCGGCTTTTTTCAACGGGTAAGTCGGATGTCGAACCTCGAGGAGTATTGTGGAAAGTGTTACTTTTAACTATTAAATTAAACTAGACAAAAATGTAAAATCGATTGAGTGGATTGTTGATTAAATTGCTTAAGAAAATGACTTAAAAAGAAAACGGATTGTAAACAATTATAAGAAATGGTGACCTCTCCAGGATCCCGGTTAATCAATATCGCCAAGGGTTGTACAATTTGTTAATTGAAATCACATAGACATGATTTGTGGTTAATATTGTTAGAACCCAAATATGAAAACATGAAGTGTTGAAGAAAACTAAGGCTAGGAACCAAGACTGAACAAAATGAAGAACATCCTGAAAAGGTTCCAAAAGAAGAGATCAAGATCCAGAAAATATTCAAGAACAATATCTCTTTGAAGACAATGACATTGAAAGACAAACACAACTCTTTTTTGATGAAATATGGGAAAGAAGATGGAAATTTAGGACAAAGGAACCAAGTTTTTGGGACAAAACTCTGATATTGACTTCTTGACCAAATCCCGGTTTTAGACTTTAGATTACTGTAAGAAATCTGGAATATTGACAAATGGGAAAGTTAAATGCATGAACCTTGAATCTAATAATTCATGCAAGGACTTTCTTTCCCTTTTCAACATTCAAAAACAATAAATTGATAAATAAACAATTGTTTATTCACCAACATGAGGTCAATCCTTCTCTATTAATAGAAGACATTATACGAAGGAGAAGATTGTCAAGGGTGAATGTGAAAGTCTGTGATATAGAAAGCAAACATATGCTCTTACTAGAAATATCTTTTACACATACTCCACACAACATTCACAACAACCATAAGAATCCTTTTGAGTCATTCTTCTGTAAAGTCCAAAGGTGATCCTTGTCACAAGGTTGTCACTATATATAAAACTCAAAACTTCTTAAAAAACTATTTGATCTATTGTTTCTGAATGTTTGATTTCTCATTCCGCACATTGATTATATATATCTTGTTGAAATCTCATTGCCCTTTGATTTAAAGTGATGCTGATACTTCTGGGACCAACACTTGGTATCAAAGCAACTTGAATAAGTTATTTTCATAAAGATCCTGATCTATTAAAAGAACTATTTAAGCTCAAATCTTAAACGTTTTTAACCAAGTATCTTATTTCCGTTTTTGACAAATGGCAAGCTTTCAAACATGGAATTCTGCTTTCCAGATGGGTGCAAAGTCTAAGCCTCCCACTCTTGTGAGAGAGGAATACCCCCAGTGGAAGGTCAGGATGATCAATTTCCTAAATGGACATGATCATCGTCTGTACCAATACATTATGAGCGGACCACATATTCCCATGATGGAAATACCAGAAGTTCTAGCAACTGAAAGTTCACTAGTAATTCCTGCCACTAAGTTCCAAAGAATTAAAGATTCTGGGGATAAGAGGATAAGGATGTTATGGCATCTGATGAAAGAGCCAAATCTTTATGAATCATGGCTCTTCCTAATGACATATTTTCTCATGTAGATGCTTGTTCATCTACAAAGGAAATATGGGAACAGTTGGAAAATCTATGTGAGGGAGGAGAAAAAAATGAGAAGAAACAAAAGAACAAACTGTGTTTCAAGTTATGAGTATTTTAAATCTCTTCCAAATGAAACATTATCTGAAACTTATAATAGATTTTCTAAAATCTTAAATAAGTTGAAGAAACATGGGGTAACCAAATCAAATGATGAAAAGAATGTTAAGTTCTTAGGAGCTTTACCTAGAGATTGGAGAACACATACAATGACCCTAGCCTCAACTTTAGAGCTAGACAACATGAACCTTCATGATCTCTATAGCATTTTTATCCCCAAGGAAGATGAAATATTTGAAAATTCTGGTCACAAGGGTGGGCAAATAACACTATATTCTTCTACCCAGAAACCAGAATCCAGCTCCCCACACATAATTTTAAGATCATGTGAAGCAGAAACATCTGATCCCAGATCAAACCTTCTGGCCTTCACAGAAGCCATTGCACTCCTTTCCAAAACTTTTGAACAAAGAATGTTAGGAAATCACACATTCAAAGGTAAGGCAGATAGATCCAAGGATAGGAAGGTAGAAAAGGCTGAAGTGACCTGCTTCAATTGCAGGCAAAAGGGTCACTACTCAAATGAGTGTAAGAGCAAACAACTGAGAGATGTTGCTTACTATGAGAGAAAGCTTGAAGAAGCTAAAAAGCAATAGATGGGACTGATTGGTGAAGATACATGGCTATCAGATGATTCATCAGGTGATGAAGAAGAAATGGCCAACGTCTGTCTCATGGCAGCTGATGGTGAATCTAAAGATGAATCTCCAGAATCACAGGTAATATCCCGTAGTCACATATTTGAATTTGAAAACTTAAAAATTGAGAATATACAATTGCAAGATAAGGTTCAAAGAGAAATTGACAAGTTTACAAACACATTCTCTGAGCTTACCAGAATTAAGAGTCACACATCTGATGAACTTAAAAATGAAAAAAAAATTGCAAAAAGAAAACCTTCAACTGAAAGCAAAGATCAATTTTTATGAAATTGAAAGGCAGCAATTGTACAAAAATCTACAAGATAACTCAATAAATGTTAAAAGTTTTCAATAAGCCAAAGATTTTATTGACTACATTGAGGCTAACCCAGAAATTATGGACAAGGCCTAGGATATGTAAAAGGAAGAAGTTCAAACACCAAAACTGTTTTCACAAAAGCTAAAGAAGATACATATGGTATTATAAAGTCAAATATAACTGAAACAGATAGATCATTGAAAACAGAAACAAGCCTTAACTTTCCAAAAATGGATCAAGAATTTCCAGAAATCAATATCAGATAAAACATCTGATATCAATTGTTGCATGTGTGCTGAAATTCTGAAAGTAGTCCAAGCACACATCACAGGAAAACAGACAAGGACTCTCATATTCCTGCAGCTGAAATCTGCAAGTATATGAAGAACAAAACCAAAGTTGAGAAATTGTACTTTAAGTCAGTGCCCAACAAGATATGGGTACCAAAAATCTCCAACTCTCTACAATGCAGGACCTTCATGTGCACTAGATTTGGTATAATGACTCAGGAAGCTCCAAGCACATGACAGGGAACATGAGCCTATTAAGTAGGTATGTAGCCGAAGTTGGTCAATTGGTCAACTTTGGGAATGGAATAAAAGGTAGGACCTTAGGTTATGGAAACATTACTATAGGACCTCTGACCATAGAAAAAGTTTCATATGTTGAAGGATTAAAGTATAATTTGTTAAGCTGTGAACAATTCTGTGACAAGGGCTTTAAGGTAATTTTCTGGCCTGATAAATGTGAAGTGATAGGAATCTTAGATAATGTGGCATATTTGACAGGTGAAAGAATTAGAAAATCCATTTATTACTTTGATCTCAATGTCAAACTGAGAAAAGAACCTTTATGTCTATTTTCTCAAACATCAAGTGATAACTGGATATGGCATAGGAAACTTGCACATGTAAATTTTAATACTTTAAACATTCTTGCCAACAAAAAGCTAGTAAAAGGCCTCCTTGTTATAAAATTCAAAAAGGAAAACATATGTGAAGCATGTCAAATGGGCAAATCCAAAAGAAGCTCACATAAATCATTATCTGGTTTCTCGACAACACAACCTTTGGAACTACTTCACATGGATCTGTGTGGATCAATCAGCAAGGAAAGCATGGCAGGTAAGAAATACATACTTGCCATTGTTGATGATTTTTCAACGTACACACAGGGTGAATTTTTGAAAAATAAAAGTGAAACTCCTGAATTAATAATAAATTTTATCAGAAAAATCAACAATCACTTGAAACTAAAAGTCAGAAGAATTAGAAGTGATAATGGTATTGAATTAAAAAAAATGCCAGATTGAAATCTTTTCTGATAAGAAAATTAATTTCACATGATTTCTCAGCCCCTAAAGCTCCTCTACAAAATGGAGTTATAGAAAGGAGGGACAAAACACTTGTTGAAGCTGCAAGAACTATACTGACATTTTCAAACTTGCCAACATACTTCTGGGCAAAGGCAATTGCCAATGCCCGCTTCACACAAAACAGGACTCTAATCAACAAAAGACTTTATAAAATACCACATCAAATAGTTTCAAAAGATGTCCTAGGGTGCTAACCCAAAGAGATACCTCTCAATTTTCTTATTTTCTGGCGTAACCAACCCGGGGACCAATCTGGAGAGATCATGAAATCTGGACGTGTAACCAGTGACGTCCGAACCAATCATATTAAGATTCCAGAACTCAGATTCAAGTTTCTGGATTTCACTTGCGGGATAGTACTCACAGATCATGAGTTCTTTCAGCTCTAACCAGGATAGAGAGTATGCAGCATCGTCACCCAAGGACTAGACTTGGCTATTCCTCCAAGTCAGAGCATGATCCAGAAACAAGTTGGTGGAGTACATCACGGTTTGCCTGGGAGTGCAACCACTGATGCGAATGACTGCTCAGTCTTCTCAAACCACTTAACTAGGCCAACGGAGCCTTCAGTCCCATTGAAATTGATGGGCCTCCAATCTAAGAAGGCATTGAATGTGCAACCACACTCATGAGAGGCAGTTTCTGAAATAACACGAAGATATGTTATTACGTGAAAGAAGCATCGAGACAACATCCCGAAATTTCACTTCATTTTAAATCACTTACCAATAGGGGACCAATAACGATGATCACTCCCAGTACGGTCTCCCAACCCGTTAGTGCGCGCGACATCTCGTTCCGCTATCGCTCGTGCGATTCGTTTAGAGATTAGCTATTCCAGCTCGGTGGGGGTCGTGGGCAGTCCTTGATGGCTAGATCTACTACTTGTGGCAGATGCCATTAACTTCAATAACGAATGTCAGAGGTTAATTCGATGAATATTCATACAAATATTGTCACGCACAACGCACAAGTAACACCACAACGCATGAATAATTGATAACATACCATCACAATACAATCTCACAATCACAAGATATAGAGTAGACAATCATTATAAACAATCACAGGATGCACAATGTAATAACAACATATTTTACCATTACAACAATATGATTTTCATTAATTTCAAAGCAACAACTACAACATTTGTTTCAATAATAACAAAACAACGGGTCACAACATCCCTTACACATCGTTTGAAATATAACAAAACATCATAACATAGGCTGGCACAACCTGCCCAGCTAGGTAAAATGCAAAAAGTACTACTAATAATATATCCTACCTAATACTGTACATCCATAATGCAGCCTCCTAGCTGTGAATCCACGCAAATGATGTATCTCTCCTCTACTGAGATGGGGGTGGTAGATACCGATAATATGGCCATGCTATTGGACGTATTGCGGTCGTATTGGTGCTGCCTGTGGGTAAAATGGCTTTCGCCGGTGATACCCCGCATGTGTTGGATCAGTTTCTTGTTTATGAACAGATTCTTATCATGAACACTTGTTTTAATAACTATCAAAGTAATTTGCACAGCGGAATAAATGTAAAGTGTTCAAGTTAAAGCTTCACTTTTAAACATGAGTTATTACTCCCCCCTGATGTGTGAACTAAAGCAGTAAATGAGAATCTAAGACAGTTAATGAATAAAGCAGTAAATGCTTCAAATGAATCTCAGATATATTGGAAATTATAACTACAAAAGGAATGCTTAAAATAGTGGGATGAACCCATCTATTTATAGACCAAAAGTAAACGTACATGAGAAGTATTGAAGCAATATAATATGTACAAATACTACAACATGCTGTAGCATTGGTACTTGTACAAAGACTTTAACAATACTAATATTAAACTAAACTATTGAAGTATAAGTCGGTTAGAATCTTCTATCAAACATCTGATGAGTAGTTTGTCTTCAGCAGTTTTTTAGAGACTTGTCTGGTTTGGTCTTCAAAACTTCTGATCATTACTCTTCAGCACTTGATATCTTCTTCTTCAGCATTTTTTATACTTAGAATTATTTAGCAGAAACATGAATTAGACTAAGGTATCAAAAGCGGTTTCATCATTCCTCTTTGTCCTAACAATCTCCCCTGGATTGATGAAGCCAAAACCTTATCTAATCCTTTATTCTTTCTTTCTGTCATCAAGAATCCTCCAAATTTCTCTAACTATGGAGATCTTGAGTTGGTGAGCTTATTGTTCAGTAAGAGATCCTTGTTGAATTTCAAGATGCTAGATGGTGAGCAGGTCTTTTGTTGAAAGATTCTTCAGTTCATCTATGGAGGTGAAGACCTTACTTGAATGATCTCTTCTTGTGACCATCACTGAGTTTGAACCAGTGAATGACCATTTCACTATGTTTACTTTAGATTGGTCAAAGTCTAAAGTATAGGGGATCATGCTAGTCTCCTAGTTTGTTTCCTGATTTTGGAATATCTTCTATTTCAGTGACTCTCAGGTGGGATTCCCTGGTGACATCCTCACTGAGTATGTCATCAGTTAACCTATGAGCTAGGCCCAACCTAGTAGTCTCATGAACCTCTTTTTCTTGGTACTGAGGTTTTCCTACTTCAGGCATAAAGCCTTCATCAATAATTGCCACATTTGAGGTCTTAGCTATGGTACTACTGTCCTCTTATCCACCACTGGGTGGTATGAGAGTAGTAGCAGCCTCAAATGTACCTAAAGTGTCTAAGGTTGGGCTTAGACGCCTTGGTTCATCCTCTTCTCTTGTGATAGGGCTGATAACATCCACATCCATATCTGTTTCTGAGGTTGTATCCCCTGTTTTATATGGTTGTTGGTAGGGCTGGCATATCGTGTCTTAGCAGGTTTAACAGGTATCTGACGACGCGAACAAAAAAAGTTCAAAACATGAACACGAATCGTTTAACTACTTTATATCTCGTGTTTATAACACAGTTATATGTTTTATGTACCAAAAAATAGAAATAATGGATCTTTGCCTCTTAATTCTAATTATATAAAAAAAGTAAAATATGGCATAGTTAATTTTTCAGTTAACAGGTCTAATCGTGTCTTACACAGGTTACCCATTGCCAGCCCTAGTTGTTGGGGATTGACATTCTCAGATGGGATGTTTTTTTTCAGCCTAGAGAGAATTTGAGCTATTTCTATTGTTTGATGTGAGAGTTCAGGTTCAGTAGTTGCTAGTAAAGGTTCAGTAGGTTCAGTAGTTTCAAAGGAAGGGTCAGTAGTTATGGTCTTTTTGAGTTTCTTCCTTTTAAACAAAATGGTTATGGGAGCTCTTTGAGGGGTGTGAGATGGATGAGACTGAGAGGATGTTTCCGTCACACCTTCTTGAAGTGCAGATTGCACATGAGCTGGTTCAGGCATATCAACCTCCTGAACAACTTTTCTTTTTGGGTTGGTGGGTTTGGATTTTTGTTGTTTTGGCTGTTTAGGCTTTTTAGGAGTAGGTTTTGAAGATGTTTGTTCCTTGAGGACTGTGTCTTGTTCCCCTTGGTCATCTTCTGGCAAAAGTCCCGGTTTATTATGCCTAGAGATCACTTGTGAGGTCAAAGGATTTAGCTTTGCAGCCTCACCCACAAGTATTCCATCACCAAGTTCTTTTATTATACATTGCATCACAAATCTTGGGTACAACAAAAATTTCTTTTTATCATTTTGGTGATGCAACACCAAATCATTAAAGAAAAGTGATGATGCCCTAAATTTAGTCTCATTCACAATGGAATGGAAAATAGGTTGAAAAGTAGAGGGCATCTGATCATAAGATCTAGTTTTAGGACTTAAACACATGATGATGTAACGAAACAAAAGTTTGTATTTTTCATCAAAAAAACTTCTTATAAATTGTAGCATGTGAAAGTGTACCTTGGTAACCACACTCAGTCATGGTTAGTTGAATTTCAGTATTGGGAATTTGTTCTGGTGCATCAGCATCATCTAGACCAAGTCTTATTCCCAAAGTAGCTGGTGTGATCGCCATAAGTTTCCCTTGGATGGTTGATTTGAGGGAAATCACTTTATTGTTCACAGTCACTGCCTCGGCGTTTGCCCAGAACTCGTTTAGATTTTGAATGTGAATTGGAGGATCAATGGTGAAAGCTGTGTAGAACTAGGATTTGACGACTAAATCAATGATTTCGTCGTATTGGGACCAGGCTGGATCTTTCACGAAGTAGCCTCTTTGATTGTGTCCCTGTTTCAGTACGAGAGCCATGGTGTTTCTTGATCGAACAGTGTTTTTGATGTTGCAAGGGAGGGTTTGTGAGTGGTTTGAGAGAGAAAGAGGGAGTTTTTTCTTTTTGAATGGATAACTGTGAGAAAAGTTGTTTATCAGAAGTTTATAACCGCCCTAGGTCAAACTTCTAAAATGGGAAATGTCTGATTTACTCTTATTGACAAAACTGCTGATGAAGCAGATTATTCATAAGTAGTTCCCATTTTCTCTTCAGTAGTTTGTTAAAAACTGATGAGAACAATTTATAAACACATTTTATAACTTCTGAAGATTATTTTAATCAAAAGTTAGTCATTTTTCTGAAAATATACCCATTCCAATGTTTTTATACATTAGAAGTTTCTCTCTTTTGATCATCAAAGGTTTGTGATAGATTAGTAACAATGTAAGTGAAAGCAAAACATGTGCAGGAAAATGAAAAACACTTACAGTATTTACTCAAAATTTAGCATCCCAAGCATGGATACTAACCTCTAAAATGTTGATGTGTCAAGGGGTTTGGTGAATATATCAGCTATTTAATTAGATGTTGTCACATGTTTCACCTCAATCTTGCCTTTTTCATAGCAATCCATGATGAAATGATAGCTGATTTCTATATGTTTTGTCTTTGAAAATTGAACAGGGTTTTGAATTATGTTAATGGCAGATTTACTGTCAACAAGCAATGGGGTCTTGGTTTCTTTGATTCCATAATCAAGTAATTGATATTGAAGCCATTGAATCTGTGATGTACAACTTGCAGCTGCAATGTACTCTGCTTCAGCAGTTGAAGTTGCCACAGATGCTTGCTTCTTTGATTGTCAGGACACCAGACAGTTTCCTAAGAATTGACAACCACCATATGTTGATTTTCTTGACATTTTACACCCTGCATAGTCACTATCTGAAAAAGCTGTTAATTTGGTATTGCTTGAAGAAGGATACCAAATTCCAAGTGTAGGAGTTCCTTTCAGATATCGGAAAATTCTTTTGACTGCAATTAGGTGTGATTCGCTTAGAGCTGATTGATATCTAGCACATACACAAGTTGAGAACATAATATCTGGTCTAGATGCAGTTAAATAAAGTAGGGAACCTATCATACATCTATACATGGTTTGATCAATCTGTTTTCCTTGATCATCTGGTTGAACTTGTGTGGTTGGACTCATGGGAGTGGAAGCTGATTTACAGTCTTTTAAAGAAAATTTGTTCAATAATTCTTTTACATATTTAGATTGACGTATAAAAGTTCCACTTGTTGTTTGTTTGATCTGCAGTCCTAAAAAGTATTGCATTTATGGTACTCATCTCAAATCTTGATTGCATGAATTTCTTAAATTTATCACACAGTTTTGAATTGGTTGAACCAAAAATGATATCATCAACATAAATTTGAACAAGTAGGATGTGATTTCCAACATGCTTAATGAAAAGTGTCTTATCAAAGGAGCCTCTTGTGAAGTGATTTTTGAGTAAAAAGGTGGAAAGTGTGTCATACCAAGCTCTGGGAGCTTGTTTTAGCCCATAAAGAGCTTTGTCAAGTTTGTACACCCAATCAGGATGAGAAGGATCCTCAAACCCAGGTGGCTGACAAACATACATACACTTTCTCTTTTAATTTTCCATATAAAAATGCACTCTTTACATCCATTTGAAAAACTTTAATTTTGTTGGAAATTGCATAACCAAAAATAACCCGATGGCTTCAAGCCTTGCAATTGGAGCAAAGGTTTCGTCATAGTCAATTCCTTCTTCTTGAGAATAACCTTGTACCACCAGTCTTGCCTTGTTCTTAATGATTAGATCTGCTTCATCTTGTTTCTTTCTGAAAACCCATCTTGTTCCAATTGGTTATTTGTTTGGAGGTAAGGGGCATATTTCCCAAACCTGTTGCTTTTTGAACTGTAGTAGTTCATCTTGCATTGCTTCAACCCAACAGTTGTCTTTAAGGGCTTCTTGGTATTTCTTTGGTTCCAACTGAGAAATGAATGATGAGAATAAGCAGAAGTTGGAAAGATGGTTTCTTGTAAGTACCCCTAAGGCAATATCACCCATGATTTGATCCAATGGATGATCTTTGTGTTCAATCAGTTGTCATAAACGATTGATGGGAGTAGGCTCTTGAACTTCTTCAAACAAACCACCGAGGTTAATAATATCTGGTTCAGCTGTTTGTACATCTTTAGTAGTTGTAGGAGCTGAATTAGAAGTTTGAGTTTGGTTATCAGTAGTTGTTGAATCAGCAGTTTGATGAACTTTTGATGGCTTGAAAGTTGATTTAATGACTGTATTAGGAGTCCATGATGGAGGACCATCATCATTAAACCCTTGATCACCATAATAAGTGGGTTTAGATGAAGTAACAATGTTTTCAGGTCCGAAATTAAAACTGTCAAGGTCAAATAGTTCAGTAGGATGTGCTGGAATGAGTGCATGTTTTGACTCATTGAACTTGACATTCAGTGTTTCTTCAACTATCTTGGTTCTGGAATTGAATACATTGTAGGCTTTTCTAGTGGAAGAATAACCAAGAAAGTAACCCGAATCAACTTTAGCAGCAAACTTTGAAAAAGGAGATAAGGGGCTTAATGCCATGAAGAATTTCATATGTAGTTTTGGAATGTCTCTTGGTAATAAAGACCCTATTTTGAACATAACAAACTGTGTTGACTGCTTCAGCCCAGAAATAAAGAGGTAGGCCTGAATCAGCTAACATAGTTCTTGCTGCTTCAATCAATGTTCTGTTCTTCCTTTCTACCACACCATTTTGTTTAGGAGTTATGGGAATGTTGAATTGTCTAACAACCCCTTTAGACAAACAAAATTCATCTAGAGTTTTGTTCCTGAACTCTGTCCCATTGTTACTTCTTATGACTTTGACAGAGAGAGAATACTATTTCTCTACTTATAGAATGAAGAACTTGATAATTTCAGCTGCCTCATCCTTGGAAAATAAGAAGAAGACCCATGTGAATCTTGCGTAGTCATCAATGATGACCAATCAGTACTTCTTCTTACCAAGGCTCATGATTTTAACTGGCCCAAATAAGTCCATATGGAGTAGTTGAAGACATGCAGTTGTTTTTGATTCTTCAATAACTTATAAGAGGACTTATGTTGTTTTCCCTTAAGACAGCATACAAAGTGTTCTTGACACTTGTATACCTTCAAGGGTAGACCTCTGACTAAGCCCATTTTTGTGAATTTATTTATGGTTTTAAAGTTCACATGGCCAAGTCTCCTATGCCAAAGCTCTGTCTCTGAAGTCGATGCCTTTGAGAAGAAACAGGCAGTGTTGTTCAGTACTTTGTCTTTTTCAATGTCCACTGCATAGACATTGCCACATCTTTTGGCTATCAGCAAAGTATGATCTTCAATTATCTTCTCTATCAACTTCTGGCCTTCTAGTGATATGATCATGCATGTTGTTTTGGTGAAAAAGGAAGAATATCCTTTATCACACATTTGTGATACACTTAGCAAGTTGTACTCAAGGTTTTCAACCAGATTGACCTATTCAAACTGCATTTTACCAGAGGATACATTACCATATTCTAGCACATATCCCTTGGAATTTTTCCCAAAGGACACAAATCCTTCTCTTTGACTTATGAAATTGTTGATCGGGTACCTGCATCCTGTCATGTGCATTGAGCCTCCACTATCAACATACCAAATGCTATTTAGACCTCTGGAGACCCTCTACACAAAGAGTAGATTAGTTAGATTTAGGAATCCAATCCAATTTGGCTTTGGGTTTACTCTTGAGAACAGGAATAGTAGCTGTTTGTTGTGGACCAATTTTAGAAATCCATGTCTTTTTGGCAATGGATTTATTGTTAAGAACAATGGTGGGACCATTTTGAGGTTCGACCTCAACTTTGGTCATCAGAAGTTTAACCGTATTTATCAAAGCTTTTACCTCAGCAGTTTGTGAAACCGCTGAAGGTTTTGGTTTAGCTTTTGGAAAAGAATTTTGAAAGGAAGACTGTGGTTGTGATTTAGTCTTTTTATGAGAAAAGGTGTAACTTGATTGCTGTTTGTTGGGATAGAAAGTGTTTTCATAATCTTGTTTGATTTGTTTTCCCACAACCAGTTATAAAATCTTCTTGTTGTACTTATTTCCTTTTCTATATCTACAAAATTCTGTTTTGTGGTTAAAAAGACCACAAATTTCACATGATTTTGCCTTTCCTTTCAGATTTTCAGGAGTTTTGGTAGGCAAAGTACTGACATTTGTTAAATTTTGAATTTAGCCATCAGTAGTTTTCAGGGTCTCAACTCCTGATGTAGATGAATGAAACTAATGATGATTCAATGTCAGATATCTACTTATGCAGGACTTTCTTTTTCATTTTTAAGAAAATTCCGATGAAAAAATGTGTAGTCTTTCATATCAGAAGTTTGAACTATTCTAGTCCCACCATCAGCAGTTTTCGGAGTAAAATCAGTTGGTGATTCTGTGTGATTGTACCCTATGCCAAACTTAACATTTGATGTAGTTTGTTTGTTAAGCAGCATTTGGTAACCTCTACATGACTATACCCAATTTTCACAATCAACCTTGGTGTCAGCAAGCTCTTTTCTGACATTTCCTAGGTTTTCTATCATGCTTTTTATCTGTGCTTGAGTTTCAATAGCATTATTAGTCAATTTAGAAATTTCTTTTGTTTTTGAAGCAAGTTTTCTTTCTAAATCACATTTCATCTGAGTGTATTTTCTTTCAAAGTCATTGGCCTTGCCTTGTAGATGCACATTGGTCTCCCTAGCAAATGATTCTTTGCATAATTTTGAGCAAAGTTTTAAAAGAGACTCTTTTGATACCTGTGATAAGGCAGCATTAGAGGAGCATCCCTCAAAAGCCATTAAGGCAAAGTTCTTTCTGCCATTATCATGTTCACCCCAGTTGATGTCAAACATTTTGTTGTCTGCATCAGAACTGCATTCTGTTGTGTCAAAAGGAAGAATGCTCCAGTCAACATACCCATTTGTGAAAAGACTTTGTTGAGTGGGTTGTTGAACATGTGGAGGTTGTTGAGCAGCAGGAATGGAAGGCATCTGTTGTTGGCTCTGCTGTTGATGAGCAGGCATCTGAACATATTGTATTTGTGGCACATATTGGATTTGTGGAGCTTGTTCCTGTATAAAATGTGTACTTCCTTGTTTTCTAAAATTCCTATTGTAACTAGGGTTTGATTGGTTTCCAGACTGTGATTGGTTAAATCTAGAGCTTCTACCCTCTCTAGCAAAGTGTCCCAACTTCTGACACTTTTGACATCTCAATTTAGATTTGTCAAAACAAACTTTTGTAGAACTGTTCAGTCCTAGAAATTTCCTTCCCGACCCTTTATAAAATTTGTTAGTTTTTATGTTTAATATGGCTAGTTGGTGTAGTATATCCATTTCCTCTAAGTCATCACTACTAAATTTTTTTAAGTCATCCATTATAAAACACATGTTATTAGTAGTTTGACTATTTTCATCATTGTCATAAACTGGATATGACCTTTCTGATGAGATCCCAGCAGTTATGTCAATGTTATCAAAAGATCCAAAATCATTAGAACAAGAAGGTGAATCTTGTCCAAAGAGTGCTGTGCTACCTGGAATATAGTCATCAGCAATTTTACCAGAGTTTTGCAACATTTTCTTTTGATTGATTTCTCTTTCAAAAGTAAGTAATCTCCTGTGTAATTTTGTGAGTGAGAGAGAATCAAAATCTGGTCCTGACCTAAGAACTATAGAATAAGTTTCTCATTTTTTGGGTAAAGACCTTAAAAATCTATGTAGCATAGATGAGTTTGTGTAGGTCTGACCATTTAACTTTAACTCAGATATTAATGAAGAGAATCTTTCAAATTGTTGTGTTAAAGTCTCTCCATTAACATGAGTAAAGGTTTCATATTGTTGAGCAAGGATTTCTCTGGTGTTGGCTATCACCTCATCAGTTCCTCGAAACTGTTCTTTTAGGCAATCCCACAGCTCTTTGGCACATTCACAATGTAAAAGCCCAGCATAAATTTCATTTGGGAGAGCCATAGCCAACATAGAGAATGCCTTAGCATCCAGCTCAAGTTTTAGGAAATCTTCTTCAGTGTAGTCTTTTGGTTCTTTTGTTCTTTCTACTTTAGTTTCTAGATCTGTAATTACTGGTTTATGAGGTCCATACATGACAGACTTCCAACATCCAGTATTTTGTTGAGATAAAGTATGTACCATCCTCCTTTTCCAGATAATATATGTAAGTGCATGATGTCCCTAGGCTAGTATATATGTTGATTGGACGTGTCACGGGGTGTTTGGAGACGTTTATGCGTGTTTTGGGGTGTTTGGGAACCAACAGGCGAGTAGAAGGATGTTAGTGGCGATTACAGTTCTATTCGCCCTTACTACTAGCGAATAGACTGCTACTCGCCAGTGTTTACTAGCGATTAAGGCCTACTCGCTAGTCTTACATGCCTTATGGAATTCTACTCGCCTATACTGTCCTGTACGTGTACGGGAGGTATAAATAGGCCCAATCATTGCCCTAATCATTAGTTCTTGCCTCACACACTCTCCAAACACCCTCCCATGGTCTGTAAGGTCTGATTTGATCTCTGTAAACACTCGTGCTCTGTTTTTAGTGATTAATCGATAATCTTTTGACCCGTGTGTGTGTTGTGATTACTCGTTTGTGTTAGTTTCATTCTCGTATCTGTTGTTAAAGCATATTAGAGGGATTCCGCACCTCTAGTATAAACCCCGTGATTGTTGGATTTAGCGTTATTCGATCCTACAATATATTCATTTCTGACTAGCATAGGAGGCTTATTGGCATATCCAATATTATAAGGGTCCATTTTTAAGAAATTTGATTGATCAATGGTTTCTTAAAGTGATGGATGTTTAAAAAGTGAACTGAAATCCTTTATTGAATATCAATAAGAGCCTGTGTCTGATTCTCAATTTGTTAGATTGATATATGATCAGATGAACTAGAAGCTCTAATACCAATTGTTGGATCAGTTTCTTGTTTATGAACAGATTCTTATCATGAACACTTGTTTTCATAACTATCAAAGTAATTTGCACAGCGGAATACATGTAAAGTGTTCAAGTTAAAGCTTCACTTTTAAACAGGAGTTATTACTCCCCTTTGATGTGTGAACTAAAGCAGTAAATGAGAATCTAAGACAGTTAATGAATAAAACAGTAAATGCTTCAAATGATTCTCAGATATATTGGAAATTATAACTACAAAAGGAATGTCTAAAATAGTGGGATGAACCCATCTATTTATAGACCAAAAGTAAACGTACATGAGAAGTATTGAAGCAATATAATATGCACAAATACTACAACAGGCTGTAGCCTTGTACTCCATGTGTGAGACGGTGCGTTGCATCGTATCAGCCAACGCCTAGAAGTCTCTCTCAAGTGTGGATAGGGTAGTCAGGGCATGTCCAGGCAATGAGGCCACTCCATGAGGCTGGGATGGCCCGGGTATGTCAGGGTATGTCGGCTGAGAAGGTCCGATAATGTCCAGTATAAGGAAGGGTGGTGGTCACTAGCTCGGGGCTAGGGGCAATGGTGACGGGGGTGTCTGGGCTAGTAGGGTAAGCTCTCATACCCGCCCTCCTCAAGTCAGAGCTACAGGCAGAACTCCCCTCCATCATGACACCGACGCGCCTGGCGGGCACTGGCGCTGTCACACCCTGCAAGGCGAAAAAACGGGGATGTGATTCGAAAGGTTTTCAAGCACAATGTTTGAGCAACACATTAGATGTAATTTAAAATGATGCCACCAATTGACAAATACTGTCATACATAATTAAGTTAAACATAAAATTGTCTAGAAATCATTGTCTCAAATTTCGTAACACGACAAGACCAACTTTATTAAAACCCAACCCGTGATGGTACCCTGATGTGCATGCTCAAACCCCTCTCCAAAGTCCCCGCTCCTCATGGTCAATTACCTGAAAAACATGCATAAAAGATTTGTCAACAATAATTTCGGTGAGTTCACAGGTTTTAATGTACTATGTAAAGTGCTTGTGTAATTTGTGTATGACAAATCATAGGCTAGATAAGAGAGTGATTACTGTGCGAACCATGAGTCCCATAACCAAACCTCTTGACAGTTGTGCCTCGCGCATTGTACACTAAAGACAATGTATGTATAGTAGAATACTAACACTCTTTTGTATGTAACCGGTTAGAGCGACTAACCAAGAGTCGGGGTGTCAACCCAATAGATCTATTAAAGTGTTCCACGGCTTTTGATAGCTAATGGTTATGGTGTAAATGTAAGTACGAGGTCTGTTGAGCTCATGAACCAAATGTCTCATGTTCCACATGGTAGTCATGATAGAATAACACACCTAATTAAATGTACTAGAATTGTAGCATGTTTATCCCCTAAAAATGTAAAGATAGTAAAATGGGGCCGTGAAACTCACCTGATGATAGTACATGTGGTCTGGTAAAGCTGAGGTGTGCGGTAACTACCGTACTGACAATGATTGCCCTATGATAGTCAAGAGCACGGTAAATAGTACGTTCTTGTCGTTTATCACACAAGTTATTCACCCGACATATGTGGACCTTGGTATTAGTGTATGTGGGCCATGTTTTTGTGCACGTGGCGATTTATAATCGATTTATATGTACTTGTAAAATGTACGGTTCCGGAAATCCGAGGCGTTTTGTTGTAAGATGGTCTTTATTGTAAACAAAGTGGACCCCACATGTCGTCGTGGTTTATAGATTGATACCAATCTGTCATGTGTAGTTGGTGTTTTTGGAAAAATATGTATTTTAACATAAGTTTATGACATTTTAATGCCCAAAATAGTATTAACATATGTTTCGGTCTATTTAACATATTTTATGATAGTTTAGCCGAAAATAGCACATAATATAGGTCTCAAAATTGATTGTTTAGTGAATCAAAATTGGTCGATCTATGCTTATGAAGGTACCATCGAAGCTTTACATTGTGTTTTAGTGTGTTTTAGATGGAAACCAATTATAATGATCCACAAAATGTGGATTAGCTTCGGTTATGTACCAAGTGTATTTTTAGTTATAAAATCAATTGTTCAACTAATGAAGTCGTATGTCATTTTAAAAGCATTGTTCAAGTTGGGGGTGTACTGTCTAAGTCGATTTATGCCTCGTATGTGGATGTGTAGCCCAGTGCGATCATTTATATAAGTGTATGTGTGTGTTCGGCATAAATCAATAATAATCATATAATGCTCTTGAAACAACTAACTTTGTGAGTCATGGGATTGGGTTTATGGTGAATAAAAGGCTGGGGGTCGGGTGATTCATTAGGGCCGAAGGAAAAATGGATTAAAGGTAAGGTTATCTTACCTAGTTCGAGTAATGCCGAATGCTTGCACCACCAAAGTCACTTGACCATGAACCTTGGGACTCCTTATCTGATTGAAGCTTGCACTAGATGAAGGGGGGTGGGTTTTTCGGTTGTGAAGGGCCGAGCGAGAGAGAGAGAGAGAGAGAGAGAGAGAGAGAGAGAGAGAGAGAGAGAGAGAGAGAGAGTTTGTGTGTGAAATTGGGTGATCATGATGCCTCCTTATATAGTTGAATGTTTGGCAACTCTCCTCCATGGATCCTTGAGCTTCATTGATAGTACTACACCTATTTTGATAATAATGTTTGACACACATCTTGGTTCACACTTCCTGGAATCGGCTGAGTATAGGAGGTAGGATAATCTTTCTAGTTTGTGTGCAAATCATGTTCAAGAATGGGATAGGACAAGAGTTTAAGCCACATAAGGGTGTAAGTGAGGTATCTGATCTTATGTGGTCATGCATGGCTAATGTAGACAAAATTCGTAATGGGATTAAGATGGTGTATGGTGGTGGTGCTTTGGCCGTGAATCAAGGAGAAAGGGACTGGAGGTTTATTAGCTAAATAGGATTAATAAGGGGTAATGAAGCATGATAACCATCTTACCATTTAGGTGAAAGGTTTGAAAGGGACTTGAGCTTAATTCTTCTTCTTGTTCTTGTGTAGTTTCAACCGAGTAAAACAAAGGAAAAGAAAAGGTGTGGCATGATCCCATTGATAGTGATAGTTCAAGGTTGATTGAATTGTCATCATCATTCTTGTCTTCATGCTATGTGTTGGCTGATTATTGATGTGGAAAGGGGAATGTTTGTTGCTTCCAATCAAGGTAATCAATCTCTCTAGGGAAATGTTCATGTGTATATAAATAGGTATAAGAGAATGACAAAGACATTGAACTCTCCTTCATGTATGCACGCGTGTGTGTATAGGTGTGCATATAAGCGTGAGTTTGTTCAAAACATTTGTGTGGAAATAGGCATAAGGTCGTGGATACGGATGGGTGCAAGTGGCCAATTATATGTGAATTAGCATGTGATTATTTTAAGTGAGGCTTTCATGTTGAAGTGTTGAATATATAGGTGTTTGCAAAGATAGTCGATTACATATCTATATGCACATGTATGCAATTTGTCTTGATAACATCTAGTCACCCTTGATATAGGAATATCCATTCGAGTGAAAATGTTGAAGTATGTTTGGCTTGGTGAGTGGATCAACATAAGTAATGGTAAGAATACTACTCACCATAGTGTTACAACGTATGTTAATTGGTGATAAACATGTGTTACTTTGTGATATGAACTCATTTTAATATACCACTATGTTCTAGAAAGGTTCCATGATTCTTGTATGTTGTGTCCATATAGGACTTTTTGAGAATTTTTTTTGGAAAAAAGTGGAGATTGTATGGTTTCTCACTTAAACATTGTCACGTGTATTGTAGTTTGTTTCTGTTGTAGAAATCGGGTATCCGGTTGTTCTCTGTTTGCATAGTTCGGGTGTTGTACGCATAAACCGATAATTTATCGAGTTTTCTTGCTAACTCATGCTTTACCAGATGGGGGGGGGGGGGGGGGGGTTACAGTGTGTGCAAAATGTCTAATTAGGCACATGAAATGACAATAATAAGTAAAATGCATACGGATGTTGACCTAGATCGTTTACTAGTGTCACAGGCGCATTGTGGGGTGATGGCTCGCAGTGGACAACAGGGGGTGATGGTGCAACTGGGGCATCATCATAAACTGGGACAGTGGGCTCGACATGGTCTGGGGGTGGAATGGGTGCTCATGCATAGGGGGATCGACGGGGATGGCTGGTAGGACAAGTACAACGGGGTGGGGTTGGGCGTTACTAGCCAAATAGCAAACTAGTGGCTCCCCCGTGGGTAGCACAACGTGCTCTACTGAAGCCACCGACGCCTCATCGTTGGAAAAGCTCTCTAGAAACCCGACAGTCTGTCCCTGTACATAAGACACTGTTGGGTCTGCTGACCTGGAGAAGAACAGATGATTGGAAAGCCAAAACATACTACTCAATTGATCCTTAGCAATAAACAACATTTACAAGTTACTTCTCCCAAAAGACTGTTGACCCTAACATCTGCTGTACCCAAACAGCTGCTGTGACAACTGCTGCTGCAAAAGACTGTTGGATAACAACTGCTAGAGAACAACTGCTGACCAAAGGTCTGACGAAGAACAACTGCTGATCAAAGTGCTGAAGACTAAAGGTCTGTTGGAGCCAACAACACTTAGGCTCCAACAGATGATACAAGACCATCAAACTTTTCCCAATAGCAGTTTACCTTTCAGAGTTTTACAATGTAACAATAGTTTGTATACAACAGATGTTTTATGTTTGTTATTATGTTAGAGGTCACTGTCTTAGGTGACGTCAGCTTAGATCATCAGTGGTTTAGATTTGTTTGTAAATAGAACAGTGCTTGTACTGTTCTATTTATCACTCGAAACATTCTCTCAAACAAACAATCACAGAGTGATCAGGTTGAGGGGGAGTACTTGTACTATTGATTGTAATCATTTGATTAATGGAAGATTTCGATTGAAAAACATTTACTCTCTTGTTTTGATTAATAGTTTATTATTCTGTTGCACTTTCCAATTATAATTCACTGCGTTCATTACTTCTTTACTTAAACAATCAAAACAATCAAACTCAGATCCTAACAGACACAAGTTTCATGCCTTGAGGGACGTGGATACGTGGAGTAGGGAGAGACACATGATCGACATGGGCGTGTCGATCAAACGGGGATTCGATGAACTCAGATATGGCTGGTGCCGGGGGAACATGGCCTCTACATCCAAGGGGGAAGTCTCAAATGGCTGGGACAGGGTGTGGTGGTAAGGGTGCAACAAGGGGTGGGACAACAGGTGGGTCAGCTGGTGGGGTGTCAGCAATCGGCTTGCTGGAACCAGCGTCGGTGAGGTAACAGAGTCAGAGTCAGACTCATCCATTGACGAGTCCTCCTCCTCCTCACTCGGGTCAGCGTCATACTTATCCTCGCCGCCTTAACCTCCGCGACAGCCTGGGGCTCCACGGCATCATTCATATCCATGGGATCCTCCTCAGGATCGCGTCCTATCAAAACTAGGGACTGGTAGTGCGTGGCTCGTAGTAGACATATCCTGGCAAAGAACCGTACTACATATATATATATATATATAAGTCATCAATTTAGTTAGAAAGTTAGGCCTACATCTAACACAACATTCCTAACTTTTATCCTCTAACATACTCTGTATTGACAACCATGGCTAGTTCGGTCGGAATCTCCCCTTATACAAATTTCCTTTCTTTTCTAAAAATTACTTTGATGCGTTTTAAGTTTTTAAAAAATTCTACTCCTCGAACCAAACTAGTTATAGTCTAGATTTTAAAAATACTAGTTCGTTATAACCTTGGCTCTGATACCACTTCTGTAACACCACGCCAATGGCGGAAACACGTGGCGCGACGTTCGAAGAGCATCAAACCAAGATTAACACAAACTATAAGTAATTAAGAAAAGGGTTCATTTATTTAAAACATCGAATCGAGTTTCATGTTTATACATCCTTAAAACATCATAGTTTAAAATTCAAAAGTAGAGGTTTCACGATTATATCCCAACCCCTTGGAAAATAAAAGTAAAAACCCCCCAATATATCCGACGTTAAGTAGATCCATGCCCGTACTAGCCATGTGGTCATCCAACGCTTAGTTACCTCAAAGATATGTTAAAAATCGTCAATATATAAATATCGGTGAGTTCACAGGTTTTAATTTACAAAACATTTTAACAACATCTTTGGGAAATAAACCAAGTAGTGACTATTGTAAGAGTTGCAAGTTCCTACAATCTACTTGAGCCCACAACCAAACCAAGACTAGAAATGCCTAGCTCGTAGTTGTTTCTCGAAAATTAACAACTTAGTTCAGAATACGTGCACTTCTGGCATACACAGTTGCATAACCGACGCTATCGATTAGGGGTGGGCCTTGTCAGGCACCAATAGTACTATCCAAATATTCCTTTGGTTTTTGATTTCACACATACACACGAATAAATGGTTACAGTAGCAAGGACTCACCATGAGTGGCGAACAACAAACTCAAGAATTTAACATATAACATATTTCCATAACATAACATATCTTTCCCCCGAAAATAAAAATAGTAAAATGGGGCCGTGAAACTCACCTCAAGCAAAGTAAGCAAATCCAATAAAGAGAATAGCTCATCCAGGGTCAACTCCTACAAATGTCCTAGACGTATAAATCACTAAGTCTATAGCAAGTGTGTTTCAGCAAGTTGTACGCCCAACTCCCAACACCACTATTTAGTTCAATTACCTGTTTAATTAAACGTGTATCCTAGGTTCGTTGGTGATGGTTTACCCTCGGTATAAGTTACATTTACATATTTTTTTATTAATTAACTCGTATTACATCATTATCGACTCGACTCACTTTACCGTATAATTATTTTTCCATTAAATAGTTATACTAGGATCTTGTCGAATGATGTTACATTTTAAACAAGCGACTCAACTCACTTTACCCTATATTTAATTTCCCATTAAATAAATATACTAGGATCCTGTCGATTCGATAACATATTTTATATTGTCAACTTCGTAGGCTTGTTTTAAACGTGAAATCTTTGTAGATTATTTATGTTAATTCTCCCATGAATAGATTTTCAACACTTAGGAAAGTGTTATGTATTTTCACCCAAGTTATATATTTTAGTTCATAAAATATATCTTTTCAGTTCCACACTAGACGCAATAACATATATACCTATCTTGTAGGAAGTTATACAATATATACTTATTCGTCCGTTTTACATTTTGTCCGTTAACACGCCGTGATATAAATACATTACAATTATTTCTTGTATTCATATATTTTTATGTCCCGAATATCACAAGTTGTTTGCATATATTTTGTAGGATTAAATACTTGTTGTTGTAATATAATGTTTCCTACGTCCAAAATATATACTAAGTTATTTTTCCTAAAGTTTCCAACAACATTTTTCTTGAAATTGATCAAACTTTAATTTTTACATATTTTACTTGAAACTTTATAAATAACATTTTTATTTTCAAAATCAAGACTTGTTTATTTACTACAACATACTCCAACACTTTTGTATTCTCATATATACAAAAGTGTTTATTTTTACACAAAATTTTACCAAGTCTTTAAGTTACCAAATTTTTATAAAAACCTTTGTTTTTATATTTTTCTAACAAGTTTGGTAATCTATATTTTTATAAAACCTTATTTTATAAAAATAACTTTTTATGCAAAAAATACATTTTTGTAAGTTTTCTAACTTTTTACAAAACAAAATTGGAAAGTTAAAATCTTTCATTTTTAACATCCTACTTTCCAAAGTCACATCATTCATTTTTAACTTTTAAAGTTACAAAATAATTCCATTAACTTTCAAAAAGTTACATTTTCTATCTTGATCTTTCAAATGTGACAATTTTACACTAAACTAGTAAACTTGTTTTTATCAACTTTGTCAATATGAATTATTATTATGTTCCAACACTAAAAATAGTCAAATATAGTCTTGTTAAGGTTAATAATATGTATATTTTGTGTGTTAAGTCCATAATATCCAATATGTCCATTTTTAGTGTTTCAAAGTTAGTGTGTTTAAAGATGTAGTTTTTAGATCTTGTAATATTTTAAAGTTCCATCATGTTATTATGCTTTAGATGATTATGTTATGATGATTTAAACCACTTTTAAGTATGTTCAAGTTACTTTTATGAAAATCATCCAAAACATCTTCAAATACCTGTGTATGTGAACTTGTAAAAACTATAAAAACACTAACATTTTTATTATAAAGCTTTCGGCCGTATGAACATTTTTGTAAACCTTTCTTAAACTTGTAAAAATATATATTATCTCATGATCAAAACCCTTGTTAAATATTATGTTAGAAACTTTAACATGTGTAAGATTATATTAACTTTTTTAAACTAACAAAAATAATAACAATACTCACTAAAACTCATGGCCCATTTATAAACATTAATACTCCTATTTTAGTCTTGTGAAATATATATTTTATTGTGTGAAAGTTTATTATCCTAACCCATGTACGACTTGATTCTAACACATGTTAAATAAAAACATACATAAACAAAAAGCAAGATCAAGAAACTTACAACTAGCACAAGGCTAGGGAAGACTCAAACTCAAATGGAAGGAGGTTTAAATGTGCCTTCCAAGGGTTAAGCTACAAGTTTCTTGTGCAAACTAGTTTAGGGTATGGAAAGGATGTGATCTTGGAAGTGTTTGATGAAAGAAAAAGGATGATTTATGTTAATATGGTGATGGCCATGGGTTTTGGAGATGGACATGGATGTGTTTTGTTTATTTTTGTGTGGTGATATGATGAAGTTCTTAGATGTTATTAAGATGCACCTTTGTACTAAGATTAGACAAGGCTTAAGCATGCATGGATCCTCATCATTTTGTGCAAGATATTAAGAAATACTAGGGTCGCTCTAGCCACACCTAAAATATGCCCAAAAGTGGGGGTGGGTCCCACTTTTCTTTTGCTAAAATATCTTGTAAGTATTAGTTATAATTAACTAGTTCGGTTAGGGTTTTAGGGGTTTTATCATGTGTTTATTACGAGCTATTCTGGACATATAATTGACTCCCAATTACCCTTAAAAATAACTTATTTTAGGCATTGTTAAGTTATTTAGGATTTAATTAGGTGAATTTATAAGTTTCACGCGTATCGGGTGCGATGCACGAACTTTATTCATTACTGGGAGATTTGTGTTTGGAGTTTCCACATATGGTTTTGGAGTTCCAACACACATAATAATTCATGGAAATTCCCTTTATTTCATATCCCGGGTGTTCGGGATCGTTTTTGGTTAACTAATAGTTATCAGGTAATCACCAACTTCCGTTATTTGCACGCAATTTAGTCGTGCTTCAACATTAAACATGTGCATTCCTATGCATCATATGGGGAATTTGCTATTCTTTAAGGATTATTTATAACAATTAACACGAAATTGCACTTAATTACGTTAATTACGCATAATTAATTAGTACGAAATTACCTTAAATTTGCCGTTTGTCACAACAACCCTCTAGGACTGTCTAAGGATATGAGGAAAATACAACTTTGCATGTGTTGCAAAACTCTGGTAATGAAAGGACTGTCACATCATCCACTGATTCGGTGATCCCTTCATTTAAAACAGGAGCAAATGTGTTTGCTTCTAGTCAGTTAGATGGATCCAAGTTCCCCACAAGTCCTGATATCAGCAAAATTTGAAATTCCAATTTTTGCTGAATCTATTCAGGCTTTTTTTTTAAAAGCTTACATGATGCTTTATAGAGAAAAGAAGAAGAAAAAAGAGAAAGAACTGAAAGAAAAGCTGGAACCCATACCGAAGAATCAGGAGTCACAAAATTCTGACATTCAAAAATTGTCAGAGTATGTGAACCAATACACCAGCAGACTATCGGAGCTTGAGAAGGAAACCACTGCTCAATTCAATGAAATTCTTAAGCTAGTACAAGAGCAAACAGAAGAACAGAAAACAAACAACAACAACAATAAGAAGATTCAAGATAGCATCAACAATTTGTCAAAGGAACTAAAGAGAACAGCAAAAGAAAATGAACTGATCAAGAATCAGATAAATCAGCAGACATCAAATTGGGAAAGAATAGCTGAAGAGATAAAGAAAAATCTAGAAACGGTCAAACAAAAGGGGGATGCCACCATAGATCAAGCCAAGCAGACCTTAGATATGGTGCAAGGGGCATTAGAGAAATTCACTAAATTATCTAAAAAGCCCTTTCCCACTGCTGTACAATTAGACAGATCTCAAGTAGCAGAGTTTATAATACCTAATGACCAAACAGCTGATAGGGTTGTTGAGACTACACAAGAACCAGAAGTAAAAGTCTCACCACAACCTAATGAAGTCAACATATTGGCACTTTATCAAACTGAATATGACACCACAAAGAAGAGAACGTTCACATATATGGTAATGGAAGCCTCAAAGGTTGATATAGTAGAGGAAGCCAAAAAGAAGATGAAGGTTGCAACCTCTGATGCCATGATGGAAACTTCAGCATCTTAAGAGAAATCTACAGAAAAGAAGATGAAGATATAGGAATATTATGCCCGCATTCCAGATTCAATCTCACCAGAAGGACAGAGGATGATCCAATTGCATTACCTATGGTACAACTTGAAAAGCCTATAAGGAGAATTCTGCATGTTAGAAATCAAGAAGTAAGAGATGGGATAACCATACATAGGTATAATGAATATGAGTTTGAAAGAGATGACAGGGTGTGTATAAAGATCACCGGTGGAGATTTAGGAGACTTGCATCCTAAAGATTTAATAATTTTGAGAAACAAATTTATGGATGATAAGTTTACCAATATTCAAGTCAGGAGAGCACTAGATGTAATTGCTACTGCAGGCCAAAAACAATTCCCGAGAAATGCTAAAAATGACTTTGATCTTGCCCTCAACTATCCCAGCATGCTGCAAAAGACCAATCTAACTACACCCAATCAAGACATCCCAAAAGAAGTTAACAAGCCCAGATCTGGTATGATAGTGCTCACACCAGAAAAATGAATCATTTAAAGGGATAATAGCCAGAAAAAGAAAATGTCCAGAGTGAATGAAATCAGTAAATATTCAAATCAGACTCTGTGGTATTTAAAGACTTCCATGGCATCAGTGCAAGACAAACTAAAATTAATAGGGAATCCAGAGACTTACTCAAGTCCATGCTATTCATGGGGAATTAATGGATGAGCTGATTGACAACTGGATAGAATCTAGAGACTTACTTAAGTCCATGCTGTTCACATATACAAGACAAGTCCCTCACAAGAAGATATTCCATCCTCTTGACAAGAAGATACTTTGAAGATGTTGAAAATGTTTTATTTTGTTTATTAGTTATTAGACTTTAAAATCTGTTGTACTATGAATGTAATGGCACAGTAGTTTCTTTTCAGTACTTTGAATGTTTGAGTTATCTTTCAAAATGTAATTGTCTAACTATGCATTAGTTTACTTACAACACCTAGGGGGAAATTGTTAGAACCAAAATATGAAAACATGATATGTTGAAGGAAACTAAGGCGAGGAACCAAGACTGAAAAAAATGAAGAACGTCCTGAAAAGGTTCCAAAAGAAGAGATCAAGATCAAGAAAAGATTCAAGAACAAGATCTCTATGAAGACAAAGACATTGAAAGACAAACACAACTCCTTTCTGATGAATTCTGGGAAAGAAGATGGAAATCTGGGATAAAGGAATCAGATTTCTGGGATAAAACTCTGATATTGACTTCTTGACCAAATCCCAGATTTAGACTTCAGATTTCTGGATGAAATCTGGAATCTTGATAAGTGGGAAAGTTAAATGCATGAACCTTGATCCCAATCGTTCATGCAAGGACTTTCTTTCACTTTTTAACTTGCAAAAACAACAAGTTGATAAATAAACAATTGTTTATTCACCAACTTGAGGTCAATCCTTCTCTATAAATAGAAGACATTATACGAAGGAGAAGATTGCCAAATGTGAATGTGAAAGTGTGTGATATACAAAGCAAACATCTGATCTTACTAGAAATATCTTTTACACATACTCCACACCACATTCACAAAAGCCATAGGAATTCTTTTAAGTCATTCTTTTGTAAAGTCTAAAAGTGATCCTCGTCATAAGGTTGTCACTATATATAAAACTTAAAACTTCTTAAAAAAACTGTGTGATCTATTGTTTCTGAAAGTTTGATTTTTCATTCCGCACATTGATTATATATATCTTGTTAAAATCTCATTGCCATTTCATTTAAAGTAAGGCTGATACTTCTGGGACCAACAAATATGATTAATATTGTAAGTTGATTAATGACCTCGCTGACAGCCTGTGACACCCAGCATGTTCAGCTTAACATTTTGCAAACATATAAGTCTATCTTAGCGAGAAACATTTATTAACATACTTAACTGGGTCAGTTGAGTCGGGTTACGTTACGTATTGTCTAGGGTTCAATGATCTGGAGGATCATTGGGCGTTGTTTTGTGTACACACTAGTCTTGAGTCCCGTTGTTGGTGATATTACATGAATTGAATTAAGTGTTATACATAGATTGATACATACATGTGATATAATGTGCAAATATGTGTTTCAACAGTGTAAACATGATTATACATGATTCTATATGATTAACATATGTTAGGATTGCATGTTCATGTGTTAGGATGTGTTAAAACGCGTTTAAACGACAAACTGGAAAATCTGGAAAAGGATGGTATTGGTTCGACCATAAGGGGGGGGGGTTGAACCAAGATACTGAATCATTAAGATACCCATTCGATCTCAATAACTCCTCATTCGACCCCTGCAAGGGTCGAACCAGCAGTAACTATAAATATCATACTTTGCAATTTTTTATCATTTCACAAACCCTAGTCGCCTCTAAACAATCTCTCTCGACCTTAAACACTGAGGAAGGAGTTTTTGACCTTGTTTTTCATAATCTAACCTACAAACATCTTCCATATCATAAACAAGAGAAGATCTAAGGTGTGTTCTTGATCTAAAACCCTTTTTAAGCATTTTTTTATTCGTTTTTATTAAATCTCAAAGGTCCAGATCTGTTCTAAGATGGTTTTCATGATTAAAAAACCTTTCTAACATCTTTCTAAACAAAACCGTATCATTAAACATGAGTTTTCATACAAAGAAACATGTGTTAATGGTGTTTTATGTTGTGTTATGTGTTGTTTAATGATTGAATGTTGTTTAGATGATATAATCATGATATAGGGCTGCTATTGGTAATGGTTTATTATTATCTTGGGTTACGATTTGATGGATGATGATGTTTTGTCTATTTTGGGGATTTTTGTTAGATCTAGTGTGACACCCGGCATGTTTGGGTTAACATTTTATAAACACATAAGTCTACCTTAGCGAAAAACGTTTATTAAACATACTTGACGGGGTCAGTAGAGTCGGAACACAGTCCGTATTGTCCAGGGTTCAATGATTCGGGAGATCATTGGGTTAGTCACACACACACACACACACACACACACGATACGAGTCCCATTGTTGGTGAATTACATAAACTAATTAAGTGTACGTGTAGACTAATTGTCATATGGTGGATTATATGCTTAGATGTGTTTAAATGATGTATAGATAATCATCCGTGCTTAAGTATGTTAAACATAGACTAAGGTTGCATGCTCGTATGGTAGGGTGCGTTGAAATGCGTTAAACACGACAAATTGGAAAACTAGAAAAACGTGAGTCCTGGTTCGACCAATCGAATGGGCGAACCTGGACAATACTTCTGGTTCGACCCTTGAAAAAGGGGCGAACCTGGGATATGGAATTGAAAGAATTTCATTCGACCAAGTCAGGGTACGTTCGACCCTGTGAAAGGGTCGAAGGAGGGTACATTCGCCCAGGTAAAAGGGGCGAATGTGGACATAGTATAAATACCAAACTTTGTCATTTTTCACCATTTCACAAACCCTAAACTCCTCAAAACACTCTCTAGCAACTTTAAACATTGGGGAAGGAGTTTTTGCCCTTGTTTTCTATAATCTAACCTACAAACATCTTCTACACAAAGATCTAAGGTGTGTTCTTCATTCTAAATCATTTTTAAAGCATTTCAATTCGTTTTTATTAAACCCCAAGAGTCCAGATATGATACAAACATGTTTTCACGGATAAAAACCTTCCTAATATCTTTCTAAACAAAACCTATTCATAAACAATGAGTTTTCATACAAATTAACATGTGTTAATGGTGTTTTATGTGATGTTATGTATTGTTTGATGATTGATTGTTGTATAGATGTTATAACAATGATCTAGGACTGTTATTGATGATGATTTATGATTGAGATAGGTTACAATTGATTATTGATGATGTTATGTTCATTTTAGGGATTTTGGGTTAAATCTAGGGCTTGTTCATGATGATAGTGATAAGGATATGATTGGGGGGTTTATTGTTCATGATAATCTGAGTATATTAAGTTGATTATTGATTGATTTCATAAAGTTTCCTAATTGGGTAAAGATTGCATGCGTTTGATGTGACATCTCCATAATTTGCTATTTCGGGTAACTTGTAAAACGGACGGATTTCGGGATAAAATTGGTAGGGTTATGTAGGAATATGTTAATGATAGTTGACTGCTGTGATTGGTAATGTTCCGTGATGTTTTCGGACCGTTTAGATGCGTTTTGGTGCGTTTTATAAAATGCTGATGAAAACGGGCGAACGTGGTATAAAATTGGTTCGAATGGGCGAACGTGGAACAAAACGTGGGAAAAAGGGGCGAACGTGGGAAAAACGGGCGAACGTGGCTCAAACGGGCGAACGTGGAACAAAACGTGGGAAAAAGGGGCGAACGTGGCTCAAACGGGCGAACGTGGAAATGGGAAAAACCACATTCGACCATCTGATGTCCGGAATGAGATTTTTGATGCAAACTAAGTGTTTTATGCTTGAAACTTATGTGTTAAACTTATGTGCATGACTAATTGATGTAATGGGTCACCAACGGGATGTCGGGTCGGTCTGGGATGTCCGGTTAACGTTTAAACACACTTTTTAACACACGTAGTCAAGATCTGGACAATCGGGGACTAGTTAGCCTTCGGGTTAATAGTCATCACACTTATGTAAACTCATTGATAGGTTGTCATTAGTTGGGATTATCATACACGTGTTGGAATTCTAGTTATCACAGAAGTCGCACTCTAAGATGAGTTTCACGGCCTCTCTTTTATACTCTTTTCTCTCGGGGGAGAAGCATGCCACACGTTTTAACAATGCAACGTTTATGATTTGAAAACGCAACTCTTATGAAACTTACCACTTTTGGAAACATAACACTTTTAGAAACATGACGCCTTTTGGGAATGTAACTCTTTTAAGAAACGTGACACGTTTGGCACTTGGCATATTTAACATTGGCATTTGACACTTTTAAACATTGGCATTTGGCATATTTAAACATTGGCACTTGACACTTTTAAACATTGACACTTGGCATTTGGCACTTGGCGCTTGGCACTTATTTACTATACGACGAAACCTAAGTCCCTATTGAAACCATGAATGTGCGGGGCACAACGGGAGAAATGTGGATAGATCTATCGGGTGTGACGAACCCCACCTGACGGCTGGGAGCCGGGCGGGTGCATATTGTCTCTACTTGACACTTGACACTTGGCACATGGGCAGCAACTCGAGCAACGTTTGTCAGTAATGGTTTTAGCAACACAGTCGTAGTAGTAAGGGAGCGTTTGTTATTTACTTGGAACTTTTGCACACTTGGCACTTTATGAGGAATTGCTTTACACATGAAAACGTTTACGAACCTAAAACCTGTGAACTCACCAGCATTATATGTTGACGTCTTTTTGGCATGTTTTCTCAGGTTGCTAAGGTAGCAACATTGAGTATAGGCGCACGGAGTCTCACGTCGTCTAGGGATCATATGCATGTTCTGTTAAACATTTCAGACTTTGAGTTTTACTTTTAAGTTGTAATAATACATTTTGCTTCCGCTGTGTTAGAACAGTTTTGAAACTCAATGGTAGTTTACGTTGTTTTCTTATCATATAGATGTTGTTTATTGTGACCGTTGACTTGGATCCTGGTGTGTCACGCGCCTCGCGGTAAAACCCCGCATGTGGAAATTTGAGGGTGTGACATCTAGGGTTTGATTCATGATGTTAATGTTAATGAAATGATTGGGGGTTTTCGTGTACACACTAATATGAGCTTTTTGAGATGATTATTAAAGGATTTCAACAAGTTTCCTAATTGGGTAAAGTTTACATGCATTGATGTGACATTTCCATAATTTTGCCATTTTGGGTAAGTTATGAAATGGACTGATTTTGGAGTAAAATTAGTAGGGTTTTGTAGGGATATGTTATTCATGTTGGACTGCTGTGATTCATGATGTTTCTTGATGTTTTCGAACTGCTTAGATGCGATTGTTGCGTTTTAGAGTGTTTGCAGCAGGTGGGGTCGAACTAGAAACCCATTCGACCCATCGTGGGGTCGAATAAGGATCCTATGGGGTCGAACCAATAGCAAACAAGGTCGAACAGACTTTAATTTGGTCGAACGAACATGATTTAGGTCGAATTAGCACGTGTTAGGGTCGAATTAACATGTGTTAGTGTCGAATGAACATGTGTTAGGTTGTATGAACTTGTGTATAGGTCGAATGAATCTTATGAGGGTCGAACCAGGGCTTCTTGGGGGTCGAACCAACTTACATTATATGTTGATTCGACCTTACAACTTCGTATGTGCGATTCTTGATGCAAACTAAGTGTTTTATGCTTGAACCTTATGCGTAATCTATGTGTACTTGATTAGTTTATGTAATGTGTCACAAACAGGATATCGGGTCAGTCTGGTGTGTTAGATTAACAGTCAAACACGTTTTCAAACATACTTGGTCACAATTTGGACAATCGTGGACTAGATAACCTTAGGGTTATTAGTCAAAACACTTATACGAACTTTTGTGATAGATTCCCAGTAATAGGAACTATCAGGACTTGTTGGTAACACTTTTATTTGGAAGACGCAACCTAAGGTGAGTTTCACAGCCCCACTTTTACTGGCTTTACTTTTGGGGGAGAAAACATGCTACGAGCTTATGTTTTGGAACTTATGTCATACTATGGGTTACTTTTTGAGTTGCTATACGATCTTTGGAAGTTCCGGGGGAAAACCATGAATGTGCGGGGTTGCATAACGGGGGAAATGTGGATAGATCAATTGGGCGTGAGCAGCCCCACTCGTCGACTGGAGGTCGGACGGGTGCATGTTGTCTCGACCTATGCTAAACTTGCTAAACATTATTCGGGCGGCTTAAACATATGCTAAACTTGCTAAACGTGTCCAGTAATGGTTTTCCAATCGTAGTAGTAGAAAAACTTACGCCTAGCTAGCGTACACTTGGCATACACTTGGTATAGTATTGACATGATTGAGCTTGGTACACTTTGGTAACGTTTTGGTACACTTTGGTAACATTTTGGTAACTTTTGGTAACATTCATGAAAACCTGTGAACTCACCAGCATTATATGTTGACACCTTTTTGGCGTGTTTTTCTCAGGTTGCTAAGGTAGCATCACAGGGACTAGGCATGTTAGGACAAAGAGGATTGGTGAAACCACTTTTGCAAACCTTAGTCTAATTCACTTCTGTCAAAATATTCTAAGTATAGAACTACTGAAGAATGAAGATCAAACTGCTGAAGAAGAGATTACACAAGTACTGAAGAAGAAAACTCATCAGAAGTTCTGAAGTCCAAACCAGACATTTCTACTAAAGAACTACTGAAGACAAACTACTCATCAGTAGTTTGTCATTCATCAGTACTTATGAGAAGATCTTTTCCACTGCCTTTTGTATCAGTAGTTTATTAGTTTAGTATTACTTTTACTTTATGTAAAAGTTCCAAGATTGCAACTTGTTGCAACTTGTCTCTGAACTTGCTTTTTGGCAAGGTTCATGTATTTGTAAAGTCTATAAATAGAAGGGTTCATCCCTCTGTTTTAGACATTGATTTTAATACAGAAATCCTTCAAAGCATATTATTGTTATTTCCATTTCATATTTATTGAGAATCTGTCTAAGTGTTTCATTCTCATTCAATACTTAGATTCTCAATAAATACTTATCATTTATTAGTTCCTCAAACATCCAGGGGAAGTAATAACTCCTGTTGATAAGTGTAGCTTTAAACTCATATCATTCTGCTGTGCTATCACTCATAAAAGAGCAATACTGATCCAACAATTGGTATCAGAGCACTGGTTTATCTGATCACATATCAATCTAACACATTGAGAATCAAGCACAGGCTCTTATTGATATTCAATAAAGGATTATAAGCTCACTTTTATCAACATCCATCACTTTAAGAGATATTTGACAAAACAATACTCTTTAAAATGGATCCTCATAATACTGGTTCTGCCAATAAACCTACTATGCTAGTAAGAAATGAATATAATATCTGGCAAAGGAGAATGGCACATACCTTATCACAGACCAACACAGGTTGCTGGAAATCTGTGATATATGGTCCTCATAAACCAGTAAATATTAATCTTGAAACTAAAGAAGAAATTCCAAAAGACCCAAAAGACTATACAGATGATGATTTCCTAAAACTTGAGCTTGATGCTAAAGCTTTCTCTATGTTGGCAATGGCACTCCCAAATGAAATCTACTCTGGCCTACTACATTGTGATAGTGCCAAAGAGCTTTGGGACTGCCTCAAAGAACAGTTTGGAGGAACTGAAGAGGTGATTGCCAACACCAGAGAAATCCTGGCTCAACAATATGAAACTTTTGCTCACATTAATGGGGAAACTTTAACACAACAATTTGAAAGATTCTCCTCATTAATATTTGAGCTAAAATTAAATGGTCAGACCTACACAACTGTATCTATGCTTCATAGATTTTTAAGGTCTTTACCTGAAAAGTGGGAAACATACTCTATAGTCTTAAGATCTTCACCAAACTTTAGCTCCCTCACTCTTACAAAACTTCATGGGAGATTACTTACTTTTGAAAGAGAAATTGATCAAAAGAAAAAGTTACAAAGTTCTAGCAAAACTGCTGATGACTATCTAACAGGTAGTACAGCACTATTGGGACAAGACTCACCAACTTGTTCAAATAGTTTTGGATCTTTTGACCATATTGACATAACTGTTGGGATCTCATCTGAAAGATCATTCCCAGGTTATGACAATAATGATTTTGGTCAAACTGCTGATAACATGTGTTATTTCATGGATGATTTAAAAAATTTCAACAGTGATGACTTAGAAGAAATGGATATTTTACACCAACTGGCCATGTTAAGTTTAAAAACAAATAAATTTTACAAAAGGTCAGGAAGGAAGTTTCCAGGACTCAACAGTTCAACAAAAATTGGTTTTGACAAATCTAAACTTAGATGTCACAAGTGTCAAAAGTTGGGACACTTTTAGAGAGTGTAGAAGCTCTGGCTTTAACCAATCTCAGTCTGGAAATAATTTTAACCCCAATTATAACAGGAATAATGGAACACAAGGGAGTGCACATTTTGTACAGGCACAAGCTCCACAACACCAATATGTGCCACAAGTACAATATGTACAGATGCCTGCTCAACAGATGCAGAGCCAACAATCAATCCCTCCCTTTCCAGCTGCTCAATCACCTCCACAAACTCAACAACCCTCACAACAAAGTTTATTTACTTCAGGGTATGTTGACTGGAGCAGTCTTCCTTTTGACACCACAGAGTGTAATCCTGATGCAGACAACAAGATGTTTGACATCAACTGGGGAGAGCCTGACAATGGCAGAAAGAACTTTGCCTTAATGGCATTTGAGGGATGCGCCTCAAAATCTGCCTTGTCACAGGTATCCAAAGAATCTTTGACAAAACTTTGTTCAAATTCTTGCAAAGAATCTTTTGCTCTCATAAGAGAGACTAATGTGCACTTACAAGGGAAAGCAAATGACTCTGAGAGAAAATTCACTCAGATGAAATGTGATTTAGAAAGAAAACTTTCTGCAAAAACTAAAGAAGTTTCTAAATTAACTAAAACTGCTATTGAAACCCAAGCACAAATTAAAATCATGATAAATGACCTAGGAAATGTCAGACAAGAGCTTGCTGACACCAAGGTCACATGTGAAAAATGGGTTGAATCTTGTAAGGGGTACCAACTATTGCTAAACAAACAAAGTGCTTCAAATGTTAGGTTTGGCATAGGGTACAATCACACTAAAACACCAACAGATTTTTCCCCCAAAACTACTGAAGATGGGAGAAAAATTGTTTCAGGTGAAACTTCTGAAGAGAAAGAATGCACATCTTTTCATGAAAACTTTATAAAAACTCACAAAGAAAGTTCTTCAGAAGTACTGATTAATTCTGACTTTAAGCCATCAGTAGTTTCAACTACATCAGGAGTTGAGAACCTGAAAACTACTGATGACCTAAAACCAATTAATACAGTCAGAAACTTGTCTTTGAAAGAAAAGACAAAGGAATGTGAAATCTGTGGTCTGTTTAACCATAAGACAGAATTTTGCAAATACAGAAAAGGTATTCAGTACAACAAGAAAACTCAACAACTGGTTGTGGGAAAGCAAATCAAAAATGATTTTGTAAAAACTTTTTCTCCCAGGAAACAACAACCAGTAAACACCTTTTCTCAGAAAAAGACAAAATCTCAACAAAAATCTTTTTCTCAAAATTCTCTTTCAGTAGTTAGACCTAAATCATCAGCAGTTTCACAAACTGTTGAGATTAAAGATCTCATAAACATGGTACAACTACTGATGACCAAAGTTGATGGTGGTCCTCAAAAGGATACCACCATTGCTCTTAATGAAAAATCTATTGTAAATGTTCTCAAGAGCAAACCCAAAGCCAAACTGGCTTGGGTTCCCAAATCTAACTAATTTGCTATCTTGTGCAGAGAGTTTCCAGAGGCTTAAATAGCATTTGGTATGTGGACAGTGGAGGCTCAATGCACATGACAGGATGCAGATACATGATAAACAATTTTATCAGTCAAAGAGAAGGATCTGTATCCTTTGGGAACAATGCTAAGGGATATGTGCTAGGACATGGCAATGTCTCCTCTGGCAAAATACAGTTTGACAAGGTCAATCTGGTTGAAAACCTTGAGTACAACTTGCTGAGTGTGTCACAAATGTGTGACAAAGGATATTCTTCCTTTTTCACAAAGACAGCATGCAAGATCATATCACTAGAAGGCCAGAAGTTGATAGAGAAGATCATTGAAGATCACACTTTGTTGATAGCCAAAAGATGTGGCAATGTCTATGCAATGGACATTGAAAAAGACAAAGTACTGAACAACACTGCCTGTTTCTTCTCAAAGGCATCAACTTCAGAGACTGATCTCTGGCACAGGAGACTTGGCCATGTGATCTTTAAAACCATAAATAAAGTCACAAAAATGGGCTTGCTCAGAGGTCTACCCTTAAAAGTATACCAGTGTCAAGAACACTATGTATCCTGTTTAAAGGGAAAACAGCATAAGTCCTCCTATAAGTCTATTGAAGAATCAAAAACAACTGCATGTCTTCAACTACTCCATATGGACTTATTTGGGCCTGTAAAGATCATGAGCCTTGGCAAAAAGAAGTACTGCTTGGTCATCATTGATGACTATTCAAGATTTACATGGGTATTCTTCTTATTTTCCAAGGACGAGGCTGCTGAAATCATCAAGTTCTTCATTCTACAAATAGAGAAACAATATTCTCTACCTGTCAAAACCATTAGAAGTGATAATGGGACACAGTTCAGGAACAAAACTTTGGATGAACTCTGTTTGTCTAATGGGATTATTAGACAATTCAGTGTTCCCAGAACTCCTGAACAAAATGGTGTAGTAGAAAGGAAGAACAGAACTTTAATTGAAGGAGCAAGAACAATGTTAGCTGATTCTGGCCTACCATTATACTTTTGGGCAGAAGCAGTTAACACATCATGTTATGTTCAAAATAGAGTCCTTATTGTCAAGAGGCATTCCAAGACTTCCTATGAAGTTCTTCATGGCATGTTTCATCTTGAACATTAAGGAATCTATTTCAAAGTTTGCTGCCAAAGTTGATTCAAGTTACTTTCTTGGTTATTCTTCAACTAGAAAAGCCTACAAGGTTTTTAATTCAAAAACCAGGATAGTAGAAGAAACACTGAATGTCAAGTTCAATGAGTCAAAACACACTCTCATTCCAGCACATCCTGCTGAACTTTTTGACCTTGACAGTTTTCATTTTGGACTTGAAAAGACTGTTACTTCATCAAAACCTACTTATTATGGTGATCAAAGGTTTGATGATGAGGATCCCACACCTTGGACCCCTCAAACAGTCATTAAGTCAACTTCAAAACCATCAGAAGTTTCACAAACTTCTGATTCAACAAATACTGAGGAACAAACTCAAACATCTGCTTCAGCACCTGCTACTACTGAAGACATTGAAACTGCTGAACCAGATATAATAGACCTCAGTAGTTTGTTTGAAGAACATGAGCCACCAACACCTGTCAGTGGTTTACAACAACTGATCGAACACAAAGATCATCCACTTGATCAAATCATGGGTGATATTGCATCAGGTGTTCTTACAAGAAACCAGCTTTCCAACTTTTGTCTCTTCTCAGCATTTATTTCACAGTTGGAACCAAAGAAGTACCAGGAAGCCCTCAAAGACAACAATTGGGTGCAAGCAATGCAAGATATGCTTCAATTCAAGAAGCAATAGGTTTGGGAAATCTGTCCCTTACCACAAAACAAGCAGCCAATTGGCACAAGATGGGTTTTCAGGAACAAACAAGATGAAGCTGGTATGATAATAAAGAACAAGGCAAGACTGGTAGTACAAGGTTACTATCAAGAAGAAGGAATTGACTATGATGAAACCTTTGCTCCAGTTTCAAGGCTTGAAGCCATCAAGTTATTTCTGGCCTATGCCATTTCCAACAAAATAAAAGTTTATCAAATGGATTTTAAGAGTGCATTTTTGTATGGAAAAATAAAAGAGGAAGTGTATGTTTGTCAGCCACCTGGGTTTGAGGATCCTTCTCATCCTGAGTGGGTGTACAAACTAGACAAAGCTCTTTATGGGCTCAAACAGGCTCCAAGGGCCTGGTATGAAACACTTTCCAACTTTCTACTCAAATGGAACTTTTATATATCAATCAAAATATGTTAAAGAATTATTAAACAAATTTTCTTTACAAGACTGTAAATCATGTTCCACTCCCATGACACCAACCACACAAGTTGAACCAGATGATCAAGGAAAACAGGTTGATCAAACCATGTATAGATGTATGATAGGTTCCCTTTTATATCTAACTGCTTCTAGACCAGATATTATGTTTTCAACATGTGTCTGTGCTAGATATCAATCAGCTCCTAGGGAATCACACCTCATTGCAATCAAAAGAATCTTCAGATATCTGAAAGGAACTCCAACACTTGGAATTTGGTATCCTGCTTCAAGCAATACCAAGTTATCAGCTTTTTCAGATAGTGACTATGCAGGGTGCAAGATGTCAAGAAAATCAACATCTGGTGGTTGTCAATTCTTGAGAAACTGTCTAGTGTCCTGGCAATCAAAGAAGAAAACATCTGTTGCAACTTCAACTGCTGAAGCGGAATACGTTGTAGCTGCAAGTTGTACATCACAGATACAATGGCTCCAATATCAACTTCTTGATTATGGAATCAAAGAGACCAAGACACCATTGCTTGTAGACAGCAAATCTGCCATTAGCATCATTCAAAATTCTGTTCAGTTTTCAAAGACTAAACACATTGAAATCAGGTATCACTTCATAAGAGACTGCTATGAAAAAGGCAAGATTGAAGTGAAACATGTAGCAACAGCTAATCAAATAGCTGACATCTTCACTAAACCCCTTGACACATCAACATTTCAGAAGTTAGTATCCATGCTTGGGATGCTAAATTTGTAAGTGTTTCTTTTTCTTTTTCTGCATATATTTTCCTTTTTCACTTACAACTGACTTAAAAGTCTGACAACTTCTGAAAACCAAAGTGAGAGAAACTACTGATGACAAAAACATCAGTATGGGGATATTTTCTGAAAAAGGTTAAACTTCTGATAAAATAATCTTCAGAAGTTACATTCTCATCAGTTGTTTTCAAACTACTGAAGAGAAAGTGGGAACTACTGATGAACACAATTCTTCATCAGCAGTTTAGTCAAAAAGGGCAAATCAGACTTTTCCCACATCAGAAGTTTTGACCTAGGCGGTTTAAAACTTCTGATAAATACCTTTTTCAACACTTATCCTTTCAAAAAGCAAAAATTCCCTCCTTCTCTCTCAAAAAGCTCTCAAACCCTGAACCTGCAAAAACAATGTTCGATCTCTACATTCCCAAACCACATGGCTTTAGTTCTAATACAGGGACACAATCTTAGAGCCTACTTAGAGAAACAAGAAGGCTGGTCCCAATACGATGAGATCATTGATCTCGTCGTCAAATCCCAATATTTCACCGCTCTCACAATAGACCCACCAATACATCCTGAAACTCTCAATGAGTTCTGGGCTAACGCTGAGACAGTGACGGTGGACGATGAGGCTATCTCTATCAACTCAACAATCAAAGGGAGACAAATGGCCATCACACCGTCCACACTTGCAATCAGACTGGGGTTGAATGATGTGAATGCCCCTGAACAGGTTGCAAACTCTGAAATCCACATAACCATGACAGAATGTGGTTATCAAGGTACTCTCTCACAAGCTACAATCTTTAAAAAGTATTTTGAACCAAAATACAAACTTTTGTTTCATTATATCATTATGTGTTTGAGTCCTAAAACAGGGTCTTATGACCAGATGCCCTCAACCTTTCAACCAATTTTTCATTCCATAGTGAATGAAACAAAATACAGGGCATCAAAACTTTTCTTTAATGAGTTGGTGTTACATCATAATAACACTAAAAAGAAGTTTTTGTTATACCCAAGGTTCATTATGCAATGCATAATCAAAGAACTGGGTGATGAGGTGCTTGTGGGTAAAACTACAATTTTGAAACCCTTAACCTCACAAGCATACTCTAGGCACAACAAACCGGCTGCCTGGCCAGAAGATGACCAAGGGGAACCAGAACCAGTCCCCATGGAACCCTCATCTTCCAAACCTACGCCCCCAAAGGCCAAGAAACCCAAACAACAAAAACAAAAACCCACCAAACCAAAAAGAAAAGCTGTTCAGGAGGTTGAGATGCCTGAACAAACTATTGTGCAATCTGCACTTCCTAAAGATGTGACTGAAACATCCTCTCAGTCTCATCCATCTCAAACCCCACCAAGAGCACCAATCACAATTCTTTTCAAAAGAAAAAGACTTAAGAAAACCATTCCTATTGATGCTTCTTTTGAAACTGCTGAACCCACTGCCCAAACTACTGAACCAGCACCCCAAATTTCTGAACCTGATTTTGAAATAGCCAAACTTCTCTCTGGGCTAAAAGAGAAAGTTCCATCTAAACATGTTAGTCCCCAACAACCACATCAAACAGGGGACATAGCCTCAGAACTTGACATGGATGTGGACACTCAAAGTCCTAACCAAAGAGATGAGGATGAACCAGGGTCTCTAAGCCCAAACTTAGAAACTCTTGGTACTTTTGAGGCCGCTACTACTCATTTACCACCCAGTGGTGGATCTGAGGAAAGAAGCAACATAGCTAAGACCTCAACTGTGGCAACTACTGATGAAGGCTAAATGCCTGAGGTAGGAAATCCTCTGAACCAAGAAAAAGAGGTACATGAGACAACTGAGTTGGGCTCAGCTCATGATGTAACTGATACAGTCCTCATTGAGGATGTAATTAGGGATTCAGATGATTCCATTGACTTGGATGATGTTTCACAACATAAAACTACTGAATTGACGGCTACAAGTGAAGGTCCTGCACCTGGTGTATCTATGCTCAAGAAGCTAGTCACACCAGATCAGGTTAAAGTCCACTTAATCCCTGATTCCCTTATAGTGGCATCTTCTGTACAACAAGAAGATCAACCAAAAACATACCCCTCACTACAAATGCCTACCCAATTTCCTGGGCAATCCAGCATAGACATGAACCAGCTATGCAGCCCAGATGGTCCCTTATATCACATGATGAACACCCTCATCAAAAATCACTTCCAAACATACACAGCTAACTTGGACCTGTCCATAAAGAACCAATTTGGAGTGATACAGACAAAGATGAACGATCTGTCTAACAAGATTGACTTCAACAGCAAACAGATTGCTACTCTTACAGGTCATTTCTCCCAACCTTCAACTTCAAAAATTGATGAATCCAAAAAGGGGGAGAAAATTAAGGAACCTAGGGAGTCATTCGAAGCCAGGATAAAGGCAAGAGTGGCTATCCAAGAAAGGGAGCAGAGAGACCAAGCCAGAAAAGAAAAACTGGCACAACAATTTGGTGTCTCTGTCCAAGAAATTGAAGACTGTGAAAAGTCTGATGAAGAAACATCTGATGGACAAAGTTCTGATGAAGACTCAGAAAGTACTGAAGACAATCCTTCAGTAGTTGACAAACCTTCAGTAGTTGTCAACCCATCAGATGTTAACACTTCCAACACTCAAACTGCTAAACAAGAGCCTTCCAGATCAACTAAACCTACTCAACCAACTCCTGTTCCTCCTAGGCCTACTACAACAGTTACCACTATGACTGTACTAAACCCTTCTCTAATCTCTCAATCAGCAGAACTTCTTGAGAAGAGTTTAGTGGCAGTCCAGAAGAAAGCCAATGAAGATCAGATTTGGAAAAATCTGGAAGAAAGGGATGACTAGGACTTAAGCCTGGATGAAAAGCTACAGGCTTATGAAGCTGAACTTCAAAGGCAGGCTAGCCTAGAAAGAATTGCTGAAGAAGACAAAAGACAACAACTGATGTCTTACATTACTAAGAACAGCAAGACCAAAGCCCATACATTAAAGGGACTCTCCATGGAAGAGCTGACAAGAAGAGCTCAACTTATTGCAGAAAAACTTGCAACAAGTAAAGATGCAAAAGCCAAGAGAGCCCAAATGATAGAAGAACTAGTAGCTAATGGTTATGGTTCAAAAGCCTCTGTGTCCAAATGGAAAGAAGAAAGATTAATGGACACTTACAGAAAATACAAGGCTGCAAGGGCTGCAAATCCAGAGAAGTTTGAAACTGCTGAAGTACCAACTTCAGTTGTTAGAACTTCTGGTGTTCAAAGAAGACCAGCTACTCAAAAAAAGAAATCAGAGGAGAATGTGAAGACTGATTTCAGAATGGTACTACTAGAAGGAAGTACAGTAGTTCATTCTGACTTTGACATTGAAGAAAAACCTCTGATCACACAATTCAGGGATCCTTCCACCTTTGCCTATCAAATCCAGAAAACCATCAAAGACAAACTGCACACTAAGGTAGTTACTGAGCATCATTTGCCAACTTTTCAACTACCTAATGTGATGCAACAAGAACAAGGAGGAGAATCCCACCTGAGAGTCACTGAAGTTGAAAACATCCAACACTCAGGAGCATCCCAGGGTACCACCATGGTTCCCTACACTTTAGACTTTGACAAGTCTAAAGTACCTATCATCAGATGGTCCTTTACTGATAACAACTCAGTACAAGTGACAAGAAGAGATCAGACAAGCAGAGCCTATAAGTTGATGAATGATCTGAAGAAGCTATCAACTCAAGACCTGCTTACAATCCAGCATCTAGAACCACAAAAAGGATCTCTCACTGATGAACAGCTGAACCAGCTGAAGAATTCCATGTTCAAAGGAATATGGAAGATTGTGAATGACAGAAGAAAACAATAAGGAATTAGAAAGGTTTTGGCTTCATCAATCCAGGGGGAGATTGTTAGGACAAAGAGGATTGGTGAAACCACTTTTGCAAACCTTAGTCTAATTCACTTCTGTCAAAATATTCTAAGTATAGAACTACTGAAGAATGAAGATCAAACTGCTGAAGAAGAGATTACACAAGTACTGAAGAAGAAAAGTCATCAGAAGTTCTGAAGTCCAAACCAGACATTTCTACTAAAGAACTACTGAAGACAAACTACTCATCAGTAGTTTGTCATTCATCAGTACTTATGAGAAGATCTTTTCCACCGCCTTTTGTATCAGTAGTTTATTAGTTTAGTATTACTTTTACTTTATGTAAAAGTTCCAAGATTGCAACTTGTTGCAACTTGTCTCTGAACTTGCTTTTTGGCAAGGTTCATGTATTTGTAAAGTCTATAAATAGAAGGGTTCATCCCTCTGTTTTAAACATTGATTTTAATACAGAAATCCTTCAAAGCATATTATTGTTATTTCCATTTCATATTTATTGAGAATCTGTCTAAGTGTTTCATTCTCATTCAATACTTAGATTCTCAATAAATACTTATCATTTATTAGTTCCTCAAAGATCCAGGGGGAGTAATAACTCCTGTTGATAAGTGTAGCTTTAAACTCATATCATTCCGCTGTGCTATCACTCATAAAAGGGCAATACTGATCCAACAAGGCGCACGGGTCTTCATGGCGTCTAGGACTTTTAGTGCATGTTTTGAATAAATCATTTGAGACTACGTTATCATTTGGGAATGTAAACTTGATTAAGCTTCCGCTAATGTTTTGAGTTATTAAAAGTTAATGTTTTGGGTCTACGTATCTTGCATATAGTATTTGTTTATTGTGGCCGTTGACTTGGATCCTGGTGTGTCACCCGCCTCGCGGTAAAACCTCGCATGTGGAATTTGAGGGTGTGACACAGCCGATAACTAGACCGCAATTGTTGATTGATTGATTATCACTTAACAATATTTTAATTACTAATAATATTGAAAGATATAAACTTGAATGTTAATCAATGACCCTCAATAAGAAACCGCGCTGGTTGATGAAATCCAAACAAGCAAGCATTTAATAAACGTTTAAACCGAATCGTCATACAAACCACCATTGAAATTCGTAAATAAACAATCACAACTCCAATTCAATGTTTGACAAACACAAACCCTTGTCTAAGTTACTAACCATTCACACGGAGAGGATCACGAGTGGTTTAGCCGCTCATCTCGGTGGAAAATGCACTCGTGTATCGATTAAAGCTTGGAGGCATGTTGAATCAGATGAAGGATCGATCAAATGATGTTATTGTGTGATGAATGTAGTTCCAAATCACCCTAAAGACTGATTATTCTCGACCCAAGACGGCTAGAGACGAATTAGGTTGAGTTTGATCTTTTATACCTATGAAAAACAAACTACCCACTTTTCCCCATTGTTCGCTATAGCCTACGGCTCAACGGCCGTAGGTTACGGCCACCTGATTCTGACCCTCTTTCGTCCATTTCTGGCCTTCTCATCTTTCATCATATACACTCGCCGTAGCCAATGCTTGGACCGGTGTAGGTTACGACCATCAATCCCTGGCTTTCCTTTTTTTTATTCCAACATACCGTACCCCTACGCATAAAACTTGAAGACTTATGGCTATCATTGTCTAAATGATGCTTCTTTACCTAAATATGGAACCCGTAAGCTATGGCCATAAGGCCATAGCCTTTGACATGATAACATCTTCCTCGTGCAACATTTTCCAACTTGCAACTCAACCCGATCAACTTCGCTCTTTCTTATCCCCGATCCTTGTTAGCCTTGTTTCCACACATTTAACAACCCGAACACTTCACGATATTTGGTTTATCATCCATGCTCTATTCGCTCCACCTTTAAGCCTCTAATTCCATCCACATACGCCGTTTAACCTACAATCACGCATCATTTCGTAGTAATCACATTCAAGTCATATAATCATCCAAACTACATTAAAAACACACAATTGAGCACATTAAACACCATGTTCGATCCCATCCACCAGTGTTGATATTCATATTAATGTTTTTGGCTGTGGTTATTGTTGAAAGGATGGTTACGGCGATGAAGGAGTTGAGGCTTCTGGTTGAGAAGGAAAAGGAGTACAAGATTAGGATGAAGGCGGCAGAGGAAGGAAGGAAAAGAGTGATGGTAGTGATGGCGGAGGTGTTTGAGATTGCGACGGAGATGACGGTGGTGGAGTTTTTAAAAGATTTAGGTGATGCGTTGGAGTATGAGAAGTTTTGTGAGGAAGAAGTTAGTCCGACATTAAAGGATATTGTTTGGACGTGGCAAGGTGATGACTGTAAGGGTAACTGCAATGTTTGTGTTAACTCTTGATTAATTGTTTTTGTGAAATATGTGATAATGTTTGATTGATAGTTGGATCTATGTATTAGTTTTAGTTTATGATAATACCTAGAACTCCAATGATGAATACTTCTTGAGCCTTTAGAAGAAGGGGTGATATCCTAAAACATTCCAGTAACAAATTAATACAACTATGAGCAATTTGATATAGTAATGAATTATATGAAATAAAAAATTCAATGGGTGAAGCAACAACCACTAATAGATTGTGCAAATATCGTTATGCATGATAAAATGCAATTCTTTGATGTGTTTCAAGAAATAATTTCTGAAATTGAGTTTTTGATGTGTATGATGTTGATCTTGTGTTTATAGGAGCGTATAAGGCGAATGCAAAGTGTGTTCAACAGGGAGAAGAATAAGCATAGAATGGGATACGAGAGGTGGAGTGATAATAATTTATGAAAGTCATCAGGTCCATTGGTTATATATTACTTAATTTGATGCCTACATAGTTATTTCACTCAGTGGTGTGTTTAAGTTATTTACTCTTTTCGTTTGTTTACTAATATTAGATTTTTCAACCCCGGGACGCTTCTGGGGTATAATCTAGTTATGTATATGCAATTTCCAATTGACAGCTCGATCAACTAAGCTGTTCGTGTTTTACACAGACTGAAACTTGGGGTGATTATATTTCTCATTATCATTTACAAATCAATTAAACTGCCTTCTTTGTAGACTTCTTTTGTCCTGACCTGCTCTGAACTTCCTGGAAATGGGTATTAAACAAAGGACATAGTCAGATAGGTAAAACCTCTTTTTTTTCGAGTGAAAGGCCTTATTTTATGAGGGTAAACCCCCTAACCAAGCTACTAGGTGCCAAACTCTCCTCTATAATAAGGGTGGGGTATCCAAATCGAACTCCAATATTGATTCCGGATATCGTGATCTTGGATCCAGGTCTAGGTACTTTTTCTAATTCAGATTCTCTTGGGTACAATACCGAACTAAGTATAAGTAGATGAAAACAGCTTGACCAAGAGTTGCTAGAGTATCGAAGTCAGCTAGCCTTCATTCAATCAAGGCAAGTTCAATGGGATCTCTCTTGTCTCTCAGTCTCAGTTGCAATACTTGTACATGAAAGGCAATGAAATACCATTAAATACAAAGAGGATTGAATATCTCACTTCAATACCGATCTATCAACAGTATACCTTCCATAGGTGGCTGATAACTCACATTATTAACATATAAAACAGGCATAAACAGTCTCATAATAGGATACAATTAGGCTTATATTATTGAATTTGATGCTTAAATCGTTCCTATTTGTATTTCTCAGGAAAATGGAGCTCTAAAACGGAAACGAAGGATTTTCGGGCAAAAACAGGAGATTTCAAAAGATACGAGACTATCAGCCGGTTCACTGTATGTTTTGAAGACAATCCCTGGACTTAAACAGTGATAAAACCAGTCCGGAGTGACCCAGCACGCCCACGCACACTTGCACGGTGGCCTTGCACGCTAGAAAACAACGCAAGAAAACGTACTGAAGAAACTTGCACGCCCATGCCACATCACTTGGCACGCCCATGCTTAACTAAAACGTGTTGCCCAAGGACAAAATCTGACATTTTTCTGATGTGCATGCCCGTGTTTCAACCTGGCACGCCCGTGCACAGACAAAGATAGAACTGCAGAAACAGAAAGTACCTGAGACATTGTGCACGCTCGTGTTGCCCCTGGAGCTCTATAAACAGCAAGCTAACCTACACCATTTGTTCATCCCTTCTTGTGCTCTCTTGGGCCGACTACCAAGCTTCTTCCAAAGAACTTGGAGTCCCTTAGGAGGCCTTCTGGTCCTCCTAACATCCCTCAATGGTTAGGCTTCGACCTACCTTGATTAGCTTGGCCAAGAAGAGGATCGTAGAGTAGTTATGCAATAAAACATCGACGGTCGTGAGGATCATGAGAGAATACATATCACTTGGAAGATGGAGAGCTTGTCTATGAGTAGCCATGATCCTTGTGTTGATCATTTCTATGGTTGTATCTTTCTATTTGCGAAACCGCTTCGATTTGTAGACTTTTATTATTATTAGTAGTAGTTTATATTTAGTTATTTGTCGTGTTATCTTCTTCTAATCTTTGTTTGTTTATCTTGGTGACAGGTTTTAACAATGATTAACTTAATAACAATCTTAATTTAATTAATCAATGGTATAATCAGCTTCTGGTAGTCCCGAGCTAGATCCAAGGCGAGGAAACCGGTAGTGAAACAGATCCTTCGGGCTTCTAATATCCAAACCGGAGTCTAAGCAATGGCTTCTGAAGTGGACCAGATCTAAGTGACACATTTCTGGTTCATACCAAATGGTTGAGTGATCTTCTTGACAAAGGATGGTTCACCTATGGGTGCACCAGTGATCTCTTTTGTATCATACGCCTGTAGGGTTAGGGGCCGCCTTTGTTAAGGATTTCATTCAGCTCGGGAGGTTAGGGTTGGGTAATTAAGTCATCACTTATTTAAAACCAATTTTATAGTTTCTAGACCTATAAACATTAAAGTGTCATCAAGATAAATAAAACAAAGGTTCTTTATCTAGTTCTCGTTAGTACAAAGCCGTTAACCAATGGAGAGACCGCCTTCCTGTGACAACCGTAAGAGTGATCTTTCGGCTTTGAACGTTAAGCAATGGGGATACGTGGTTGCCAGGATAAAGAGACTCTTCGGTACGGAACGCGAGAACTAAGGTGAGGTGTACGGTGTCCCTGATTGGGAGTGAAGCCTTCAATTTAAGAAGATGATAAGTTCGAAGACCCGAATACTTGACCGCGGTTCGAGGAGTCCCCTATACGCGAGGCCTTAGCGAAGTACCCCAGGTGGACGCACGCTGTAGAGGTTTAGCATTCTACGTAGTAGTCGCCTTCGCTTCTCTATCAAGGAGTCGGCACTTCAAGATCACTCTCGTCTTCCACACAATTAACTATCTTAAACTATTAACTTTAATATTAAACTTAACTATTTAGGCGAAGGGTCCCGAGATGTGCATATCTAAATACTATTTTATCCCACCTTAGCTTTTATAAATACCAAACCTTTTTAAAACTCTTTTTATTAAAGAACCCCTCCGCTTTATTTTCTTTTCAAAACCCGATCATTTGATTGATGAAATGTTGAGTAGGGGAAAGTGTGAACCTTGGAATACGATACTCAATACTTACCACCGAGACTATACTATGCACGTCAGGTTCTCTGCCTATGTGTTGGTTTTAGTTTCGAAAGTAAATATTGTTTACTTTATAAATTTAAAACTTTGTTAATTGAGGTTTAGTAAAATCAGTCCTTTTCCCCAAACCACGGTTTTGGGATTGTTAAATCAACGTTTTTGGCACCGGGGAAATTGACATCTTTTTAATGCTAAAACCAAACTCATCAAAGTTTTTGGCGCCGTTGCCGGGGAACACAATTATTTCCAAAGAAAGATCCTAGTCACTTGATTGATCGGTTTATTTTTCTTTTTCACTTTATTTTTCTTCTTATTTTCGGCCTTCCTTATTTTCCCTTTTTATTTTATTTCTGCTTTATTTTCGATGATTGCGGTTGTTTCGAGTTTTCTTTGCAGGTTTCCTTCGAGATTCGCGACCTTGGAGAATTCTCGTGGAGGACGCTGAAATCGCCAAGATTGTCTACTTTTATTTTGGAGGGTTTTTTTTTCTGCTTTATTTTCGTTTAGAAGAGGTTTGTTATACCGTGAGGATCGGTAGGTAAGTTTAGTTGAATGCGGAAAATGAGCTGGGTGAGATTTTTTGAAAATTTTTAAACTTAATATGCTTTCGGGACTTGAAATTGGGTTTTAAAATTTAGGAGGATTTTTCACTAATTTTAAAACCATAATACGAAAGACCGTTTAAAAATTTAAAAATGTAATCTCCACCCTTAAAGCCGCCATTTTCTGTCATTTTTTTAGAAACTCCCATCTTCACTCTTAGGTATCTATAAAACTTTTCTAAACAACTTTTTTTCCTTTTCTTTTTGGTTACTTTTCATGCACGCGAGTGCATGTTTGGAACGTATTTCGACATGTTCCACCCCGCTAGTGTTTCGACACTAGTATTCTATCCCTAGTTTTAGTATTTTATCTATCTAGTTTACTTTTATTTTAGTTTTTAGGACAGGTCGGGGACAACTTGATATTTTGGAGCCGCCATTTCGATGTCTCTGTTGGGAGGATGCAGGTTTCGCTCACACGCGAGTGGATTCGTCGTTTATTAGGGGAGTATTAGTTTCTCTTGCCTCTTTCTCCAATTCTGCACTTAAAATTTTTTGCAAAAATTTTAAGTGTAGGGTGGAACGTTATTGATGCTTATTTTATTTTATCTAGCGGGACATTTGTCATTGATTGTGCGCTATCCGGTACCCTCTTAGCATCTTGATACCCATAGCGTCATTCACGGTCAATTTTGACAGATTTGTATAGTCTATCAGGCTCGTCCGGGTGATCCCTATTAGGCATTTATGCCGAACGGTTCACATCAAAGACGGTCGAAGTAGGTGATATTAATTAAACCCAATAGATCCGTTTATATAAAATAAAATCAAGTAGAAAAGTAGGTTGCATGGCACGTAGAAAAATACCGTGAAATTTATGCCTAAAACCGATACCTTATCCTACCCATTTTTCCGCGTGAGAGTTTTGAGCCTTTTCGAGCACCACACTTACATTTATATACTATATATTTTGCTCGTTTCGTTTGGCTTGAAAGATATCCGACCTTAGTCCGACTCAGTTAAAACTTGTGTGTTTATGCATTTTCTTGTTTTAAAATCAATAACTAGATTAAAATGACAGAGGCAACTAGCTTTCACTCCAAAAATAAAATCATTTCTCTTAGAAAACCCTTTGAGCCTTAGCCTTTCATTTCTTTCACCCAATAAATGAGTCCCGATCATGCGTCACCACAGCAGCTTCAAGATTCTGTTATCACCAAGGGCGCGAGACCGCAAGTTTGAAGAAAAAGGCAACACCGTTGATAAAGGAGAAAACAATACAAGACGGGCCAAAAGGGAGATCTTCTAAAAAAAAAATTTAGAGAACCCAAAAAAATAAAATGAGAGCCCAATAAATAGAGAGACCCAAAAAGAGAGCCAAAGAAAATAAAAGTTCTTCAAAAGTTATCTATTGGAACTCTGCTTTCTCTCTCCTGCTCTCCGCTCTCTCTACGTTCTATCTGTGATCTCTCATCTCTCTCTTGTTTGCCCCTCGCTTTTTCAAGATGCACCCGTTGGACGGGCACTTGCTTCGATAATTCCACTTCGCTGAGCGACGTCTGCCCTCGATATGTTACAGACTATTTTTAAGAAAACGACAGACGAAAGAAAACTGTGAAGGAAGATGATGCACCCTTTTGTGAACATCAATGCAAAAAGAGAGGCCTCTCAGCCGCGACGCTCCGCTGTGATTCGGTTACTCATTCCCCATAAAAAAAGTTGTTTATCTTTTGCACCCCTACATTACAACCCGAATAAAAGTCCTCTTGATTTTTCTTAGTTATTTGATTTGGAGACGACGACTTGATATGCAAACAAGCCTATGACCCTAGTCGACTTCGGTACGGACTTGTTCACCCCCAAAACTCACCAAAATGATAAACCCGAGTGTTGAGTGAACATTGTGAGCAGGCATAGGTTTGGGCATAATCGTACGGGTTAAGTAGGCGTGTCATGCAATTTTATTTTTCTCATAATATAAACAAATAAATGGATTGAGGGTTTGTTAATTACAGGCTGCCTTAATTGTACTTGTATTTGATTGCTTGAGGACAAGCAATCGTCTAAGTGTGGGGTATTGTGATAACTCACATTATTAACATAAAAAACAGGCATAAACAGTCTCATAATAGGATACAATTAGGCTTATATTATTGAATTTGATGCTTAAATCGTTCCTATTTGTATTTCTCAGGAAAATGGAGCTCCAAAACGGAAACGAAGGATTTCTGGGCAAAAACAGGAGATTTCTGAAGATACGAGACTATCAGCCGGTTCACTGTATGTTTTGAAGAAAATTCCGGGACTTAAACAGTGATAAAACCAGCCCGAGAGTGATCCAGCACGCTCACACACACTTGCACGGAGGCCCTGCACGCTAGAAGACAATGCAGCAAGCTTGGAGAGCAAGAAAACGTACCGAAGACACTTGCACGCCCATGTCACATCACTTGGCACGCCCATGCTTAACTGAAACGTGTTGCCCAAGGCTTGAAACGACAAAATCTGCCATTTTTCTGATGTGCACGCCCGTGCTTCAACCTGGCACACCCGTGCACAGACAACCGAAAGTACCTGAGACAATGTGCATGCCCGTGCCAACTCTTGGCACGCCCGTGCTGCCCCTGGAGCTCAATAATAGCAAGCCAACCCTCACCATTTGTTCATCCCTTCTTGTGCTCTCTTGGGCCGACTACCAAGCTTCTTCCAGAGATCTTGGGGTCCCTTGGGAGGCCTTCTGGTCCTCTTAACATCCCTCATTGGTTGGGCTTCGACCTACCTTGATTAGCTTGGCAAAGAAGAGGATCGTAGAGTAGTTATGCAATAAAACATCGAGGGTCATGAGGATCATGAGAGAATACATATAACTTGGAAGATGGAGAGCTTGTCTATGAGCAGCCATGATCCTAGTGTGCTTCGACCTACCTTGATTAGCTTGGCCAAGAAGAGGATCGTAGAGTAGTTATGCAATAAAACATCGACGGTCGTGAGGATCATGAGAGAATACATATCACTTGGAAGATGGAGAGCTTGTCTATGAGCAGCCATGATCCTCGTGTTGATCATTTCTATGGTTGTATCTTTCTATTTGCGAACCCGCTTCGATTTATAGACTTTTATTATTATTAGTAGTAGTTTATTTTTAGTTATTTGTCGTGTTATCTTCTTCTAATCTTTGTTTGTTTATCTTGGTAACAGGTTTGAATAATGATTAACTTAATAACAATCTTAATTTAATTAATCAATGGTATAATCAGCTTCTGGTAGTCCCAAGCTAGATCCAAGGCGAGGAAACCGGTAGTGAAACAGATCCTTCGGGCTTCTAATATCCAAACCGGATTTTAAGCAATGGCTTCTGAAGTGGACTAGATCTGAGTGACACATTTCTGGTTCATACCAAATGGTTGAGTGATCTTCTTGGCAAAGGATGGTTCACCTATGGGCGCACCAGTGATCTCTTTTGTATCATACGCCTGTAGGGTTAGGGGCCACCTTTGTTAAGGATTTCATTCAGCTCGGGAGGTTAGGGTTGGCTAATTAAGTCATTACTTATTTAAACCAATTTTATAGTTTCTAGACCTATAAACATTAAAGTGTCATCAAGATAAATAAAACAAAGGTTCTTTATCTAGTTCTCGTTAGTACAAAGCCGTTAACCAATGGAGAGACCGCCTTCCTGTGACAACCGTAAGAGAGATCTTTCGTCTTTGACCGTTAACCAAAGGGGATACGTGGTTGCCAGGATAAAGAGACTTTTCGGTACGGAACGCGAGAACTAAGGTACGGTGTATGGTGTCCCTGATTGGGAGTGAAGCCTCCAATTTAAGAAGATGATAAGTTTGAAGACCCGAAGACTTGACCGCGGTTCGAGGAGCCCGCTATACGCGAGGCCCTGGCGAAGTACCGTAGGTGGACGCACGCTGGAGAGGTTTAGCATTCTACGTAGTAGTCGCCTTCGCTTCTCTATTAAGGAGTCGGCACTTCAAGATCACTATCGTCTTCCACACAATTAACTATCTTAAACTATTAACTTTAATATTAAACTTAACTACTTAGGCGAAGGGTCCCGAGATGTGCATATCTATCTACTATTTTATCCCACCTTAGCTTTTATAAAAACCGAACCTTTTTAAAACTATTTTTTATTAAAGAACCCCTCCGCTTTATTTTCTTTTTAAAACCTGATGATTTGATTGATGAAAGGTTGAGTAGGGGAAAGTGTGAACCTTGGAATACGATACTCAATACTTACCACCGAGACTATACTATGCACGTCAGGTTCTCTGCCTATGTGTTGGTTTTAGTTTCGAAAGTAAATATTGTTTACTTTATAAACTTAAAACTTTGTTAATTGCGGTTTAGTAAAACCAGTCTTTTTCCCCAAACCACGGTTTTGGAATTGTTAAATTAAAGTTTTTGGCACCGGGGAAATTGACATCTTTTTAGTGCTTGATATATATTATTTTAAAAGTTTAAGTGTCTTTAAAAGTGATATTAAATATAGATTATAGATTACAAAGTGATTAAAACAAAATGCTTGATTATTATTTTCAAAGTTTATTAAGTTGTAAAAGTCTTATTTACAGAAATAAAGCTAGTGATACATTGAAGCTCCCAGGAGGCTTTAAAACACTGTACGTGAATGTTATAAGCTTATACCCAATGGATATTTGTTATATATCACCATCGTTAGTTATTACATTAAACATGGACATCATTACACTCTGCCCTGCTGCTCGCTGTAGAAAATCGCATCAGACGGAGTAACAATACGTACGTATGACAGTTGCCTACACATTGCCGTGGCTCCAAATGGGGCCCCATCCCCAACACATCTACCAAATGTATGCTCAATAACTCACATCTATGTATAACTCACATTGCCTAAGAATTCACTTTCCACTCTCCTATCTATCTCATGTCAATCCCAACTCCCATACCACATCATTTTAGGAGCACTCTAATCATATTCCTAAACACTATTGTCCATTGTAGGACTCAGAGTGTAGTACTTCATTCTCATATTCATTCGGTTCCATTTGAACGTCGTTTACTGTTAATCGCAACTTAGTTGCTTTTATTTGAAAAAAAGATTATAGTGACCTAACTAGGTTAATTGTTTCATAGCGGAAGATGACTATGTGATGTGATACACTTTAAATGAGTCACCTAGTTGAGCCATGAGCTATGTCAAATTGTTGGCGAACCAATACGATCGACTTGACTCGTATTATAATTATTATTGGCGTGAGAACGAAGTTGATACGAGATCGTTTCTAACTCAGCTAGTGAAGACATCAAGCCCACAACATAATAATTATCAAGCATAAGGTGGTCATATTAGTATGAAAAAATTATAATCTTATCAAATAAACAAATCAAAACTTATATCTATTTGTGATATCGGAATCTGAATATTTTTTTTTTTTTTTAACTGCAAATTTCTACTACTTGTTTGACTTGAACCCATGACCTTCCCCTTAAAAGCTTTGCTTCTACCATTGGGACAGCACCCCAACGGCGGAATCTTAATATTTAGCATTAAGACTATAAGGAGTGGGGAGGGGGAAAGAGGGGGATGAAGCGCCATGTGGCACTTGTGGGACCCTTGTGGGGGGAAAAAAAATTGTGAGGAGTGGAAGGGGGGGAAGGAAATAATATTATATTGTGTTAAAGTTAAAAAAAAAAAAAAACGGACCAATCAGAAGATGCCACGTGTCCCCACCCCAAGCCCTACGCCGGTGGAATCCCTCACGCCAAAGGGGCAACGCCAAGGGTGGCGGCGGTGTTCCCGCCCTTGAAAGCCCCACGCCAAGGCTTTCCCGCCCCCACTCCTATTAGTCTAAACAATATATGGAAAGCCTCGTATCCAACAACTTGCATGATTATCCTTGGTTTTATAAATAACTGTTTGTGTTTTGGTACTGTTTGATTATATACCGTATAAGATAAGATATTACGTCCGCAGGTCTACGGTTATCGTTTTCTTGTAATCAGCGACAAATTAGGCCAACCAGCTGGATTAGATATAGATAAATAGACTTTCCACATATTAAGTAAACTAAAAAAAACGACTTTGTCTTGTATCCATCCATAGAAAGTATACTCATTCACATTAGATTTTTATTTTGTAAAAATAACTTTATTGACATCTATTAACTAAATTTGTGGCTAGACATCCATGTATTTAGCTCGATGGTTCAAGTCTCATAGTTGTCACGGGTCGATAGTATTTTTGCATTAAGCCTTGAATATAAGGCGCATAACACTCACCATTTGGTAGAAAAGCCGATTTGTACATGTACCCCTTGTCTTTCGGCTATAATGCTACCATATAATGCATGATTAACCGTCCGCCGCGTTTAACGTTATTTCAAGAAATTAGTAAAATAACGTTAAAATTAGTGCAATTTTACTTTTGCAGTTCAAAAAATTTAAAATACATATGTAGACAGATTTATAAGTAACAAACTAACAATAACTTTATTATCATCCATTACCTAGAGATCCAAACAGATTAATCACTATTCTTTTTTTTTTTTTTTTTTCTTTTTTGAATGGCGATTAATCACTATTCTAATACATAGATTCTCAATCAAAAGTCACCGGATGAGTTCCTTCGCTTCTTCACTGGAAAAAGATGCTGATAACATCCTTGTGCCGCCATCTGCCACTCTATGCCACCACTTGCTGAAACCTCCGAGAAATTGTTGCCAAGTAGGCAGTGGCCGAAAGGCGGTTTCGCCTTTCTACGGCCCGCCCCAACTGGGACGTTGCGAAGGGCCCCACCGGCTGTCCAGTACCTTTGACACCCTTTACAAAAGTGTCTAGGTTGATTAACATTGTAGTTGTTGAAGTAACAAAACTTTGTCTCCATACTTTTGCACCTAGGGCATGGCATGATCTTGTCTGGCCTCTTGTTAGCTAGTGTTTGATCGTCGTCGTCGTCGTCTTCGGCGTCTGATTTGTTAACAGGGTCTTCGTTTAATTCACTCGTCACTTGGACGTTAATTGTCTTACCAAATAACTTGATGTGTGTGGAATATTCATGACCTTCATGAACATCAGCCATGTCAGATTCAGAGAGGGAAAGAAATTGTTAACTAACAGTAAAACAAGTTGATTGATAAGACAAGTGTCTTTATGGACGCATCATTTATATATAGAAGTCTTTTGTGTGTTGTTACAAGAAGAAAGAAAGTTTTATTGCTTGCAAAGAAGGCAGGCTCCTGTTGCATATTTATATATAACATAGAGAGAGAGAGAGAGAGAGTAATGTTTTTGTTTTCACCAAAGAGAAATAAAAAGTATATTGATTTTTTTTTTTTGTGCTATAGTACGATTTTTTTTTTTTCATTTGATATGTGTTAGACATTGATTTTGGCTTTGGTGTAACCGTAACCTGAGGTTGCGGTTTATGCTGAGTTGGACAAAAAAGTGACAGAAACCTGCAAGTTAAGGTTGCAGTTTCAAAAAGAAGGCATTTAAGGTTGCGGTTTGTCCACGTGAGCATAAATCGCAACCTAAGGTTGGGGTTACACCAAAACCATAAATTAATATCTGACACCCTCATGGTCTATATTATATTAGAGCACGCAAGAAACTATGTAAAGTAAAAGGGGAGCTTTTGAAGTAAACATGGTCCCAAGATCTTTCAACTTCTTGGTGAAGGTGTCTGATTGGTGAGATTGTTTTGACAAAATATATCTTAAAGTAAAGAATATAATTGATTATAATGATACGAAGATTGAGTACCTTTTTCATATGAACAAATTATATTTCCACTTGCTTTATAACATAACCATTACTTTATGCAACATATACCCTTTCAAAAGGATAAAATGTTAAATTGGCAAATGTATCAGTTTTTAATATACAGAAAATCAATACATTGAAAAAAAAAAGTTCTCATCAAATATCTTATAGCAGTATATTTTAGAAAGAATAAATAGATGACAAAGATAAACTTTCGGTTAATTAAAACAAGGACCCATGGAGATAGATATGCCACAAGAGACATATTCAATATTAAGAGTGTACAATTTCTAATTTAGCAAAAGAAATACTGCAACACATTTATTGTAGGATGGCACATGGTAAACAATGATATCGTATACTGACTAATTAATTTGAGCACTAATGTTATATCATTAATTGGTTTGAAAGAAAAAAAATATTGTCCGTAGGTATCATATAAAGATCCCTTGGATCACAGTTATGGAGTTAGAAGTTTTCCATAATACGAAAGTATTACTGAAATTATTTTCTATAAAGAAGATATAAATCTTTGACACAAGTTTTACGTATAAAATAGCATAAAAAATAATAATAAATCTTCTGCTTATTTGAGATTGGGACCTACTTAATTACATGAGGTCGCTACCATTCAAAGAAGATTAAAAAAAAGAAAAAGAAAAATACTCTTCCGATTGTTTAATGTTTTCTCATAGCATTCAAATGAAAAACTTGCATTTCAAATTTTTACCGGATACTACATTTACTAAAAGTTTATGTTCACCAATTTAGCAGCATATTTTATAATAGATTTATCTGTAGAAACCGTTCATGTATAAAATAAAAACAAACAACTTTATTACAATTACAATGCAAAAGAAATAGAAAACAGAAAAAATACAGTACATGTTACAACTGAAAAAGATATAATACAAAGGTGAAAAATGGCTGAGAATCGTGTTGAAAATGGGCCCTTAAAACAAATTCTGAGCTTATTTTGTTTCTCAGGACACAACAGATGGAGCCGTAAAACTGCTGAATGGTAACTTGAAGAAGACAGGGGCGAAGCTTGGTTCTCGAATTGGAGGGGGCCGGACTCAATTGTTTTCGCTCAGTAGTGGCAAATCGGCGGGAGCCGGACTCAATCCGAACTCGATTTACCTAAGAAAATCGCAAATTTTCACTTCTGCGCCAAAAAACAGGGGGGGGGGGGGGGCAGGGCCACCCCTGATCCTTATATAACCTTCGCCTCTGGAAGAAGATGTAAGAAAATATTGCTAGTGTTTCAGAGAAGTTTTGATGATTGTGGTGTGTCTTCAAACAAAGGGGCTCCTTGGTTTTATAGTGGAGAATTTGAGTCAAAACACTCCTAATTGGGCTAACAAATTTAATAGCATGATCTTGAAGGAATGGTTTGATCTTGTAGGCCATGTTATGTTCTTGGATGGTGACAACTTAATCTGGGTTCGAAAGGTGTTGGCGTGCTTCGTAGTGATTTGGAAACAAATCAACAACCGTATGCGCTAGAAGGGGTTAGGGGCTTATGTCTTGAGCTGATACTAAGGCAAGTTTAGCCTAATGTCCTTTTATGTCTTTCTAACCCCATTTTTTCCTAATTACAAAGAGAAAGTTGACTCTTATCTTTTCACTTGTAATTGAACCAATTCAAAACAAAAACAAAGTGTGCAAATGAATAAAGTTGGATCGTGGAGTAAATATACATTTATAATATGGTTGTTTTTTCTTTGTTTGTGTGTAAATATATATAAAACTAAATTATGATGCATTAGATTTTCTAAATTAAGTTGCTTCCTAATGTAAATAAAAGCTCCACTAATTAATTAACGAATTAGTTATTTAATTGCACGTAGCAAACGAGCCTCTTTTAGTATATACATGGTCTTGTTTGAAGTTGAAAGCATTAGTATCTCACACATAAGATAAACTAGAGTGATTGTTACCCGCGCGTTGCCGCGAGACACACATGTAATCACTTATTTGTATATAACCGGTACTGGTGTCAAAACCGTAAAAATGGGCACTGATAGGCGATAACTGTACCGAAAATGATCGCTACGGTACCGTACTAGTATTCAAAGGTAAATAAAAACAAATACTACTTTAACATATAAGTAGTACCGGTATCAAAAGTAATATAAAAAAGGCAAGCATGTTTCTAAGGAAAAAAAAAATTCGATGCATATTAGCAATGAAGGTTTGGTGCCCATTATTAATCAAAGGCCCGATACACGTTACCAAAAAGGAACCGATTCACTTTACCAAGTGAAAAGCCCGGTACGTATTAGCAAATAGGTAACGATACATGTAAGTAAAAAGGCCATGTACAGTGCACGTTAATATTATGTGTCAACATATCCCATAACACATGCCTTGGAATCCTCTCTTCTCCTTGATTCCATCCTAGTCAATCTCCCACTTTACTACCATTTAGACCATTAGGAGTGGGGGGCGGGGAAAGGGGCGGGAACACCGCCGCTAAGGGGGCGGGAAGAAGGGCAGGAAGGGCTTGGCGTGGAGAAGAGGGTTGGCGTGGGGCGGGGCTTGGGTGTGAGGTGAAGCCTTTTGATTGGTCAGGTATTTTTTTTTAACTTTAACACAAATGATGGAGAGATAGATAGAGACGTAACCCACCGTATCCAGGCCGGCTGGCGTAGATGGAAAGCAGCCTCTGGGGTTTTGTGCGACAGGAGGTTCCCAACTAAACTAAAGGGTAAATTCTATAGAGTTGCAGTCAGACCGGCTATGTTGTATGGGTCGGAGTGTTGGGCCATCAAGAAGACTCAAGCCCGCAAGATAGATGTAGCAGAAATGAGGATGCTTAGGTGGATGTGTGGGTACACAAGGCTAGACCGAATAAGAAATGAGCTTGTTAGGGATAGGTTAGGATTGGCTAAGATTTCTGAGAAGATAAAGGAGTGGAGATTGAGATGGTTTGGGCATGTGAGGAGAAGACAGACGTCAGCAATAGTTAGAGTAGTGGAAACGCTGACTGTTGAGGGTAGAAGGAGTAGAGGTAGACCCAAGTTGACTTGGGATAAGCGTATTGAACACGATTTGATAGAGTTGCACCTCTCTGAGGACATGGTCCAAGATAGGAGTTAGTGGAGACGTAGAATTAAAGCTAAGGATTCTTAGGGACTGTCCACCTTTCTGTTGGACTTGTTATGTGTTAGTAACAATGCTTGCATATATGTTGTGTCCCATGTTATATATTCTCCTTTGTCTGTCATCACTTACTATATTGTTGGTACTTGGTAGTCTTATTTTATATATACCCATTCTTTCCTGTTTAGAGCCGGGGGTCCCCTTGAAAGCAGCCTCTCTATCCCTAGGGATGGGGGTAAGGTTTGCCTACATTCCACCCCTCCCCAGACCCTACCAATAGTATTACTATTTGTGGGATTTACTGGGTATGATTGTTGTTGTTGTTTACAATATAATATTATTTTCTTCCCCCACCCCCATTGCACTCCCCACAATGATCAATAGAAATCATCAAGGTTTTACCATTATCACATTATGACAATGTTGAAATATTCTTGGATAAATATATACACAATATAACATTAAAATAAATAAAATAAAAAAAATATTTGATTACTATTCAAGTGCTGTTCATTTAATATATATACAATTAAAATAAAAAAAATAAAAAAAATATTTGATTACTATTCAAGTGCTGTTCATTTAATATATATACAATAATTGTGTAGAACGTGTAGACAACGTTGGCAAAATATTATATTGTCGAGTTGGTAAAGGCACCATTCTATCCTTTTGGCTTTTGCCATCATCTTTTTTTTTTTTTCCTTTGAATATTTTTATTATAATTCTTTTTAAAACGAAGATTGTTTAGACAATAATTTCAATTAGATAAGATTAGAGGCGACTTCGTAATCTCAAGTGAATTTAGTTCTGGATCTTATAAATAAAAACAAGATGAGATTTATTTTGTTGTTTTATGCATGTGACACAAATTATTTTAAAATGGTGTTATGTTATTTGTTGGTTTAATGGTAATTGAAATGGTTAGTGTCATCAAAAACTAGAGTGTCATAAAACACACCGATTGATTGAAAGCAAAAACGGTTTACATGAAAGGTGTGTTTTACGATGACGATAGGGTATTTGTGGTTTTAGGGTGTTTGGTTATTTGTCGAAAACACAGAGGGTTGTTTTGTGTATAACTAGGTTGTAAAACACAATTTTTGATCTTCTTAACATATGAGGGCTGTAAACTCGTTTTTAGGTTTAGTGTAAAAAAACACAATTTGAAAATGGTTTGGCTTCTTCCAAAACACAATGGTGATAAATCAGAGTGGGTGTATAGTAAAACACACTAGGTGTCCTATAAACTATCTCTCTCTCTCTCTTTTTTTTAATTGTAAATTAAAAACACAATACTATAATGGGGTATATGAAAAAAAAATTACATCATTGTCTATTTGGTAATATGGGTATTTGATCATAAAACATGGTAGAGTAGCTGTATGTTGGTTACAAACACAATTTGAATACAAAACACAACGTGATATAGAAACATGATGTATGTTACCAAAGCAAGAAGTTCAAAAAGAGAGGCTTTTTTACTCGAACCCTACCTACAAATCAACATATATGTTTCAAATAGAATATTTTGGTTAGTTATTTACTAAATATCAGTGACTTAGGAGGGACAGGATGCTCCACTTAGTTTTACTGATTTTTACCAATCCTGCACTGTCACAACACTTCACCAAAACACAATTTTGGAAGCAGTATTACACTAACGCACCACCCACAAATTTCAGTGTTTCCATCCGTTAACTAGAACCAGTAAATACCATCACGTGACCCCTACCCATGACCATGACAACGGTGTTACCGTGTGGGAATTGGGGTACCCGTGGGTTTGCTAGTAGCACCCTGTCCTCCATTATTCATAGCAGTGGGCCATTCAAGTTACTACAACTTTCATTACTAGCTATTTTCTTGTGGTTCATCTTAGTCAAGTTATTCATGTTATACTTGAATTCTAAATTGTCAAGGAAAAAAACTTTATTGCCGGAACGATCAAAATAAAACCCATATTTGTATAACTACATTCGAATTAGAAGATGGTAGAAATATCACAGTAAAATGGAGATAAAGACGATTCTGAAAATTAAACAAACATGAAGAAAGTAAACAGGTTAACGAATAACAGAAACCGGGCTTGTGTTGAACACAATTCTCTTAAACAGATTCATCATCTGTTCCCAGGGTACATCGGTTGCTAACAGTGGCTGGGGTGCACTGCCGGACTATCCCACTTGCCTGAAAAATAATCGAAAGTTTGGTTGCAGCTTCTATGAATCGTAACAGTAGCTTTTGTGAATCGTAATAACAGTGTAAAGTGGTTTGCGATGTGTTGTGTGTATTCTGCACAAGACTGTGCAGTACGTTATATAGTTTGAAACCAAGAGATGAAACTGTTGGCTGCTCATTAAGCCAATTAAAGCTGCACATTAAGCTACTCTTTAATCGCCTAATTAATCCTATTCATTGCAGCTGAAGACAAGGAAGACCAACAGACCTTCTGGAAGCTCTTTGAGTTACAGTATAAAAATAAACGGGTAGCAAAAACCAGTGTCACTGTTAGAATAATAAATATAACGTTATGTTTTATGTTTTAGTATGTATATTCAGACATGTTTTCTACAGTATGTATGTTTGTAATAATTAGTACATATATAGTTAGATGTAAAACATTAGTACTTATGTTGTAAGTATATTAGCATAATTAGAATATGGGTCAATACGGATTGGGAACAAGGCTGAATCAGAAGCAACACAACCGAAATGAAGTCTGCACAAGATCAGGAACCGAATAGGTCGTCAAAACAGAAGAAAAACAGCAGCAAATATAAACTATTTTGGCGGGACAGAAGGCAAAAAGGACCAAAATACCCCGGTAGTTCATACTGTTTTGTTTGGCGCCAAATTACATAAACCAGTGGCAGTTATGTTCAACAAACAGACACAACCTTTCGGCCAGAAACTGTCAACAGACGCAATGCTTCATTTAGTATAAATAGGAAGAGAATGTTTCATTAATTCTTATCAAGATTGTACACAACAATCCTATTATTCTTGTAAACTCATAATCCTTCTATCAAAACATTCCTGTCCAAAATTATTTGTTATTCAATTCAGGTATCATTTGTTTGTTTATTACAAATCTGTTCGTTATCAAGTATACTACAATCCTAAATCTGCTGCACATTTGTTCTCTGGGCCAACAGTCACGCGGACCGGAGTTTTCAACCTGCATTCGTGTCCGTCGTGTGGGCGTCGCGTTGGTTCAAGAATTTTTCCCGAACCAGAACCCACTTTTGCACCCCCCTGCGCGCGGGGGTAGGTGCTAGAGTATAATGTAACACAAAGAATTTAATCTCTTCTATTTGGTTTCACCTTATAAACTCATGCACTTTTCATCTCCCAACCAATGTGGGACAAACCAAACTCACATTCACATATAACTTTCCAACAATGGTTTAGTTTGTTGCATTAATTGCTAAACAAAATAGAACATAACGAAAGACATTGTGCGGTTTCAAATATGACAAGAAGAAATAATTTAACAACAACAACGATACCCGATTACCACACACGTACAAAACAACAATGCACGTGACAACACCAAAGTGGGAAATTACATAACTCCACTCAAATCCGAACAATCTCAATGTGTTTTACCACTGGATGATAAAATTCCATAACACACGATAACACCTCACTAACACAGGTATATGAATCACGAACATTATCATGTGTTCATAACTTAATACATGTTAATATCGTCATCGAGCCTCTTAACAAAACTAAGTTATATTTTGGCCTCAATGAGCGATTACACCTTATAGTATCATATGTTATTATCCAACCACACTATATCAACTCACACACTACATACGATTAGATCACACTTCAACTAAGGTTTAGATTCAAAACCAACACATATATATATATATATAAGTTATCCACGGCACATGTATGTGTATGTATATTGTCAACAATAACAAATTCCCTTCCTCTTTGTAACCTTGGCCAAAAGCTACACCTCAAGGAATCACCATGACAACTACAAGTTATACCAAATTGGGACTTGTCTATGACAAACCAATCTCCCAAGTGTGATCTTAACTAAAAATGATGATCCCTTCCTTGTCCACATCCCACGGCCGAAAACAACATCATACAACCATCTATTGTCACCATCATTACTTGTGTTCATTCCTTATACCAATTAGGCATGTGATAACTTCCCAAAACAAGATGAATTTGATCTATAAACTCCCTAAATAACTTGACAACCAATTGGCCAAGTACATGGGATCACAAACAACCATAAGTCCCTTTCCCACATTTCACTTATATGGTATGATAACTACCATGCACCACAACCCATGAGTACATGCACTTCCCTTTGAGCTACAGACAAACATTCCTTTCTTTCCTTTTAATTCTCGGTCGCAAGAAAATAACACACTAAGTTCTAAGTTGATCATTAATTATCATTGTCTTCATTAGGCATGCATGCCATTAGTGTCCAATGTACATACCAAACTAGGCCTTAATTCTATGATCACATCATCCCTCTCCCTGATCTTTACCCAAACTAACCTCTTCCTCTTTCCTTTAATCGGCCGAAGCCACCACCCAAACATCATGCAGTTGTCCCTTTCATCTTGTCAAATATTTACACTAATATGTAGTGTACCTGATCATTCACAATACCTAGATATGTTGACTTACCTAAAGCTCCATAAACAACCAAAACTACCTCACCATCCTCGACCTATATAAAGGACCCAAGACCTCACCATTTCTTGCACACCAACACACAAAGATCAACAAGGTTTCTCCATTATTCTTTCCCTATCACTCGGCCAATCACCACTCTAACCAAACACCCACACTTCTTCTCCATTACTCTCGGCCATACACCATCGAGCACCAAGGATTTTAAGTCACATTGTGTCGAATATCAAGTGGAAGGTTACAAGCATTTGGAGGCTCAATTTACTTCCTAATTGGTATATCAAACAATATTCCATTCGATTAAACCTCTATTATGATTGATCTTGTTCTATTTCACCCCAACCCTAACCCTTACCTTGTGTGGTTATATGATCAGCCTAAGTAACACACATACACAATCGTTTTTTTGGTAAATATAAATTTGTTAATTTGTTATTATGTATACCCATATCTACACCCACACGCACATACGTAATACATTATACACATCCACACTCTTGGCACACAAGCATACGGTTATACAACCAAATGTGAGTAATCGGATGGACATCACTAGAGGAGATTTTTAGAACTAAAACACAATATATATACATCCGAACACATAACACATTTTGGATATGTTTACATACGGTTTCCAAGAAACACCCATACTCACACTCGTTATTACCCTTTTATACACTAATAAACACAAAAGAGTTGAATGAGTTATGCCAAACAATCGGGTTTCGACCCCTTGTCAATCAAAAGTTTCGGCTATAGATATGTAAACATGTGTTAAATAGGTTTAAACATGTGTTATTTCTAGTTCAACACTATAATATAATCTAACGTATGTTAAACATTGGACTCTTCCACAAATACACTACACATGTTAGATTGGGATATGTTGAATTACCCATAATGACATGTGGGGCCTGTTTTGCTAACAATAAATACGTTTTCACAATAAAATACCTGTAATTTCTGAAACCGTACATTTTACAAGGTACACATGAAACAACTAACAATCTTCATGTACATAAACTATGGCCCACATATGACCAACACAAGAGTCCACAAGTCGGGTGAGCAACATACATAATAAACAACAAGACCGTACCACTTACTATGTCCTTGATAATCATAAGGCATTATTCGTCGGGGCAATAGCCATTCCACCCTACTACTTTACGAGACCCCACATCCAGTCATTAGGTGAGTTTCACGGCCCCATTTTATAGGTTTCCATTTTTGGGGGATAAACATGCTACACTTCTAGTACATTTCATTTTGTGTGTTATTCTATCGTGACTACCATGTGGAACATGAGACCATAGGTTCGTGACCTCAACAATCCTCGTACTTACATTTACACTGTAACCATTAGCTATCAAAAGCCATGGAAAACTTTAATAGATCTATTGGGTTGACACCCCCACTCTTGGTTAGTCGCTCTAACCGGTACATACAAAAGAGTGTTAGTATTCTACTATATATATGTTGTCTTTATTGTACAATGCACGAGGCACGACAGTCAAGAGGTTTGGTTATGGGACTCATGGTTTACACAGTAATCATTCGCTTAGCTAGCCTGTGATTGGTCATACACGAATTTCACGAAAACTTTACATGGTACGTTAAAACATGTGAACTCACTGACATTATGTTGACAAATATTTTATGCATGTTTTTCACGTAACTAATCATGCGGGGCAGACACTTGAGAGTTGGGTTTGAGCTTGCACTCAGTGGTACCGTCATTGGTTGGGTCATGTCAGTCGTGTTTTGTGTTAGTATTTGAATCATGAGTTTTCAGACAATATTTCATTTTTCACATAATGTGATCTTGTTTTAATAATGTATGACTACGTATACCTCTTGATGGTATCTATTTACTATACATCTTGTGTGTTGCTTGAACCTTGTGCTTGAAAACCTTTCGAATCACATCCCCGTGTTTCCGCCTTGGCGGGGTGTGATAGATTGGTATCAGAGCAGAAGGTTATAGCGAACAAAGATTCTTTTGATTCAACTATAACCAAAACATTTTCGAGACGTTTTCATAATGTACCACATTACCTCGCCTTACACCTCTCAAGTCTCAAGCTGCTCCACGATGACACCCGGGTATAATAGTTCATTTATTTACATTTATGTACATTCAAATGTGCATACATTTGACAGGATCATGGCTGTTTTTGTTGACCTCTCTCTCCTTTCTGACTCTGAGGATTATTACCTCATTGATGCTACACCGGAGGAGGATATCCAGCCCGTTGCTCCCATCCCGTATGAGGCACCCGACTTCCCACACCATGGAGGCGGCTTTATCTCTAACTCTGACATGGATTTGGATCCTGCACCCGTGGATCGTCGTGTCTCCGATGACGACACCGAGGATGAAGTCCCTCCCGCTCTTGCTGATCCTGACGTCCATCCCACAATGATTCCTCCCGTGACCCAGTCTGCCTTGGACACGCCTCCTTCATTTCGCATCTTCCGTGACTTTTCAGGCAGTGCTCTCCATAAGTGCACTCTCCAAAAGCGAGTGCGACAATCGATTGTCCTTCCCCTTCCCGCTCGTGCTCCAGTCTCTATACCGCCCGCTGACCCTATTGTTCCCGGCGAGCCTGAACTTTCTGCTAAACTTATACCAGAGCAGCCTGCTGTGGAGGCGCCCGTTCCTGTGCCCAATCCATCCTGGCGATTTAGGAGGTGATCCCAAGCCCGCAAGTGGCCTTACCTCCCTAGTCTCGTAGGTAACTTGGCTCATAGGGACGGGGAGGATGACGAGGATGCGATGACCCTAGGCAAATCTTCTGGGAGGCCACTGTATACGAAGTGTGGTGTTCTTCTATCTCACGATGCACAGTTGGTGAGTATGGGTGTTCGTATTCGAGAGCTGGAGGACTATGCGTTGGAGGCTGAGCACGGGAGGCTTGCAGTTGCCATGGGATGAGTAGAGGCGGAGAGACGATAGGAGGCGTTGGAGCAGAGGATGATTGAGACGGACCAACGTATGAGAGCTGCAATCGCTGCCTTGCTGCTGCTTTTCCATCTTCATCTTCATAAGATATTTCATGATTATACCTTACGTTGTGTTATTTTGTGATGGTGATTTAAACTTATGCGTCTTGGCCGCCAGTCTTTTGTATTCTGACAATAGATGTATTTTGAACTACGAACATAGAATGGATGTAATGGTATTTCGATCTATGATGTATCTTGTTTATTCTTTTGTCTTGTGGTTGTGATTGACTTACTATGGATGGTTATATTTGGTTATTTTATTTGTATGTATGACAATATTTGTGAAATATCTGTCTTATACCATTGATATGTCATGTATTAGAAGGAAAATACGCAAACCTAACAATCTGCAAGAACCAACGATGGCGAGCCACTTCCAGCCACTCCCGTTGAGCTGGCTAGGGTAATTGCTGAGGAGATTGCTCGACACGACGCGGCTCGAGCCGATTCTAGCGGCGGTTCTGGAGGTACTGGTCGTCGACGGGGAAGCGATATGGACAATGGTAGAAATTTTTGGGTCTAAATTCTCTACTTACTACTCCTACGTAAATTTTTGTGTTGTTAATAATCACTATTGCATACACAGAAGTTGAAAACCCTATTCGGGGATGCTCGTATAAAACTTTCATGGCTTGCAAACCATGGAATTTTTGTGGTACCGAAGGTGTTGTTGGGATTGTCCATTGGATTTAGAAGACCAAGTCAGTTCTTGACATTAACGGTTATTCCAAGGATCAGAAAGTGAAGTACTCTACTTGCACTTTCCAAGATGAAGCTCTTACCTGGTGGAATCTCCAAGTGCAAACTTTGGGTAGAGACGCGGATTACAACCTGAATTGGGCCGACCTGAAGACTCTACTCATGGAAATGTACTGTCCAAGGAGCGAGCTGCAAAAGTTGGAGGTAGAATTCTGGAATCTTTCAAGCATGGTCACTGCGTCTGCACCCATTACCATCCAGAGTGCTGTCACACTAGCCCGCAGTCTCATTGATGATGTCGTTCACATGGGTTCTCTGAATCATAAGGTTGAAGTTGCTAGAGAGAGTTCTGGAGACAAGCGCAAGCGATCTAACTCAAAGAAGGGTAAGAACTCCTCCCACAAGAGCCAAGACTCGGTGAAGGTTTTTGCTGCCACTACTTCTGCGGAGCCCAAACGGAAATACAATGGGCCCCATCCTTAGGGCAGCAACTGCAATTACCACCACGTAGGCACATGTCAGAGCATTCTATGCCAGAACTGCAATCACCAAGGTCACCAAACCGCTAACTGCAATGCCAAGACCACCAATACTCCCCCTTCCAAAAACGAGTGTTACGAGTGTGGCGCAACCGGTTTTTTCCGCAAGGATTGCCCAAAGGCTAAGGATCAAGCTCGCGTACGAGCGTTCGTGTTAGGAGCCAATGAAGCACGCGAAGATCCTAAGGTGGTTACCGGTACGTTTCTCCTTAACCAATATTATGCATCGATACTTTTTGATTTAGGCGCTGATTTTAGCTTTGAGTCCACCGAGTTTAAGAAATCCCTTGGGTTAGAAACAAGTAAGTTGGATACACATTATACCATAGAATTGGCCAATGGTATGTTAATTTCATCTGAAGAAGTTGTTAGGGATTTTGTTTTGGAACTTGGTGATCGTGTTTTCCGTATTGATCTATTGCCTATTCAGTTGGGTAGTTTCGATGTTGTAATTTGCATGGATTGGTTATCCAAGAATTGTGCAGAGATTGTTTTTCACGAGAAGTTGGTTCGTATCCCCTTGTCTAATGGTGAAACCCTCTCGATTCGAGGAGATATTGGTGGATCTACTCTTCGAGTTATATCTTGCAACAAGGCACATAAATGTTTATGGAAGGGTTGTGTCGCATTCCTGGCACATGTTGTTGAACAGAAAGCTAAAGATCGGAAACTCGAGGATATACCGGTAGTGCGAGACTATCTTGAAGTTTTTTCCAGAAGAGTTGCCAGGGCTGCCACCGCCACGAAAATTCGAGTTTCGCATTGACCTAGTCCCAGGAGGTGCCCTAGTAGCTCGTACTCCGTACCGTTTGGCACCATCCGAGATGCAAGAGTTGTCTAACCAGCTTCAGGAGTTGTTAGACAAAGGTTTCATTCGCCCGAGTTTTTCTCCTTGGGGAGCACCTATTTTGTTCGTGAAGAAGAAGGACGGAAGTTTTCGTATGTGCATCAACTATCGGGAGTTGAATAAGTTGACCATCAAGAACTAGTACCCACTACCGAGGATCGACGATCTGTTTGACCAGTTACAGGGTTCCAGCTACTACTCAAAGATCAAACTGCGTTCGGGGTATAATCAGTTGTGGATCCAAGAGGACGGCATACCGAAGACTGCTTTCCGAACTCGCTATGGGCACTATGAGTTTTTGGTTATGCCATTTGGTTTGACGAATGCTCTTGCTATTTTTCTGGATCTCATGAATCGAGTCTGTAAGGCCTACTTGGACAAATTCATGATTGTTTTCATTGAGGACATCTTAGACTGATCTAAGAGTTTCTCAAAAAGGAGAAGTTGTTTGCCAAGTTTTCTAAATGCGAGTTTTGGATTCTAGAAGTTCATTTTCTTGGTCACGTTGCGAATGAGAAGGGCATTCAAGTTGACCCTGTAAAATTGAAGCAATCAAAGATTGGGATGCGCCCAAAACCCCAACCGAAGTGCGATAATTTTTGGGTTTAGCTGGTTATTACCGTCGGTTCATTGAGATTTTCTCTAAGATTTCCCAACCACTCACAGTCTTAACACAAAAAGACAAGAAGTTCGATTGGGGAATCAAACAAGAGGAAGCATTCCAAGTTTTGAAGAACCGATTGTGAAGTGCTTCGATTCATTCGATTCCCGAAGGTACCGATGCTTTCGTGGTTTATTGCGATGCTTCACAAAAAGGTCTTGGATGTGTACTCATGTAGAGGAATAAGGTTATCGCTTATGCATCTCGTCAACTCAAGGTCCATGAGAAGAACTACACCAGCCATGACCTAGAGTTAGGAGCAGTAATCTTTGCCCTCAAAATTTGGAGGCACTATCTCTAAGGTACTAAGTGCACCATCTTCACCGATCACAAGAGCTTACAACACATCTTCAATCAGAAGGATCTGAACATGTGACAACGTAGATGGGTTGAGTTATTGAATTACTACTATTGTGAGATCAAATAACATCCGGGAAAGGCCAACGTTGTGGCTGACGCCTTGAGCCGGAAGGAACGAGTCAAGACTGTGCGTGTGCGTGCGCTAGGTTTGACCATCCATACAAGCCTCACTACCCGTATTCGTGAAGCTCAACAAGAAGCTCTGAAAGGTGAGAATCTGAAGAATGAGTCCTTATTCCAGATGGTTGATATTTTCGAACCAAGATCTGACGGCACGGTTTATTTTGCCAATCGGATCTGGGTGCCACGTTTTGGGTGTTTACGCGATTTAATTCTTGAGGTGGCCCACAAGTCTAAGTACTCGGTTCATCTGGAGCCGACAAAATGTACAAAGACGTAAAGGAGTTCTACTGGTGGCCCAACCTTAAGGGTGAAATTGCAACATACGTCAGTCGATGCCTTACTTGTTCGAAGGTCAAAGCTGAGTATCCGAAACTGTCCGGTCTGCTGCAGCAACTCGAGATTCCCGTCTAGAAATGGGAACAAATCTCTATGGATTTCATCCCCAAGCTACCTAAGACGTCAAATAGTCACGACACGATTTGGGTAATTTTTGACAGGTTAACAAAGTTTGCACACTTCCTGCCGATCAAGGAAACCGACAAGTTAGAGAAACTTGCCAAGCTGTACATCAAGGAGATTGTGACTAGGTATGGTGTGCCTGTCTCAATCATTTCTGACCGAGACATTCGATTCACTTCCCAATTCTAGCAAACACTTATGGATGCACTAGGCTCTCGCCAGGACATGAGCACAGCCTATCACCCATAAAATGATGGTCAGAGCGACCGAACTATCCAAACCCTGGAGGACATGCTCCGCGCTTGGGTAATCGATTTCGGTGAAAATTGAGATTCTCATTTACCTTTGGTTGAATTCTCTTACAACAACAGTTGCCACACCAGCATCAAGGCTGCCCCATTTGAAGCCTAATATGGACGTAAGTCTAGATTTCCTTTGTGTTGGGCGGAAGTTGGAGACAAATATTTGACTGGCCCCGAGCTAATTCAAGAAACCACTGATAAGATCTTTCAGATCCATGATCGTTTGAAAGCCGCTCGAGATCGTGAAAAGAGCTATGCTGATCGCTGTCACAAAACACTCGAATTTCAGGTTGGCGATAAGGTACTCTTAAAAGTCTCATCGTGGTAGGGTGTACTGCGGTTTGGAAAACGTGGGAAGCTTAACCCCAATACATAGGTCCTTTCGAAACACTTGCTAGGATTGGTCCTGTGGCATACAAGCTCAAGCTACCTGAAGAGCTCAGTGGTGTTCATGACACATTCCACGTGTCCAATCTAAAGAAGTGTTTATCCGACGAATCTTTGATCATTCCTCCCGAAGAAATTCACATCGATGATCAACTCCACTTCATTGAGGAGCCGATTGAAGTGACTGATTGGAATGTCTAGAAATTGAAAAGGAGCCGAACAAAACTTGTCTAAGTCAGATGGAATGCAAAGCGCAGACTCAAATTTACATGGGAACGTGAAGACCAGATGAGACGCAAGTATTCTACTCTTTTTCCCAAGACTACTCAGACCGGTAGGAAAACTTGATTTCGCGGACGAAATTCCAAAAACAAGGGGAGAATGTGACACAAGTCAACGATCTAGGTCAACCTCCATACACATTTTGCTTATTATTATCATTTCATGTGCATAATTAAACATTTTTACACACATTATACCCCCAGTATAGTAAAACATGAGTTATTGAGGAAACTCAATAGATTATCTATTTATGCATACAACACCCGGACTATACAAGACAATTGGCGTTGAACAGTCAATCCAATCACACACTCAACAGAGAGCAACCGGATACCCGATTACCACACATGTACAAAACAAAAATGCATGTGACAACACCAAAGTGGGAAATGAAATAAATCCACACAAACCCGAATAATCTCAATGTGTTTTACCACTAGATGATAAAACTCCATAAAACACGATAGCACCTCACTAACACATGTATATGAATCACAAACATTATCATGTGTTCATAACTTAATACATGTTAATATCGTCATTGAGCCTCTTAACAAAACTAAGTTATATTTTGGCCTCAATGAGCGATACACCTTATGGTATCGTCTGTTATTATCCAACCACACTATATCAACTCACACACTACATACGATTGGATCACACTTCAACTAAGGTCTAGATTCAAAGCCAACACATATATGTATATACAAGTTATCCACGGCACATATATGTGTATGTATATTATCAACAATAACAAACTCCCTTCCTCTTTGTAACCTTGTCTATGACAAACCAATCTCCCAAGTGTGATCTTAACAAAAAATGATGATCCATTACTTGTCCAGATCCCACGACTGAAAACAACATCATACAACCATCTATTGTCACCATCATTACTTGTGTTCATTCCTTATTCAAATTAGGTATGTGATAACTTCCCAAGACAAGATGAATTTGATCTATAAACTCCCTAAATAACTTGACAACCAATCGGCCAAGTACATGGGATCTTAAACAATCATAAGTCCCATTCCTACATTTCACTTATATGGTATGATAACTACCAAGCACCACAACCCATGAGTACTTGCTCTTCCCTTTGAGCTAGAGACAAACATTCCCTTCTTTCATTTTCATTCTTGGCTGCAAGAAAACAACGCACCAAGTTCTGTGTTGATCATTAATTATCATTGTCTTCATTAGGCATGCATGCCATTAGTGTCCAATGTACATACCAAACTAGGCCTTAATTCTATGATCACATCATCCCTCTACCTGATCTTTACCCAAACTAACCTCTTCCTCTTTCCTTTAATCGGCCGAAGCCACCACCCAAACATCATGCATTTGTCCCTTTCATCTTGTCAAAGATTTACACTAATATGTAGTGTACCTGATCATTCACAATACCTAGATATGTTGACTTACCTAAAGCTCCATAAACAACCAAAACTACCTCACCATCCTCGACCTATATAAAGGACCCAAGACCTCACCATTTCTTGCACACCAACACACAAAGATCAACAAGGTTTCTCCATTATTCTTTCCCTATCACTCGGCCAATCACCACTCTAACCAAACACCCACACTTCTTCTCCATTACTCTCGGCCATACACCATCGAGCACCAAGGATTTTAAGTCACATTGTGTCCAAGATCGAGTTGAAGGTTACAAGCATCCGGAGGCTCAACTTACTTCCTAATCGGTATGTCAAACAATATTCCGTTCGATTAAACCTCTATTATGATTGATATTGTTCTATTTCACCCGAACCCCAACCCCTACCTTGTGTGGTTATATGATCGGCCTAAGTTACACAAATACACAATCGTTTTTTTTGGTGAATATACATTTGTTAAGTTGTTATTATGTATACCCACATCTACACCTATACGCACATATGTAATACATTATACACATCCACACTCTCGGCACACAAGAACACGGTTACATAACCAAGTGTTAGTAATCGGATTGACAACACCAGAGGTGATTTTTAGAAATAAAACACAATATATATTCATCCGAACTCATAACAAATTTTGGATATGTTTACATACGGTTTCCAAGAAACACATCTTACACACACTCGTTATCACCCTTTTATACACAAATAAACACAAAAGAGTCGAATGAGCTATGCCAAACAATTGGGTTTCGACCCCTTGTTAATCAAAAGTTTCGGCTATAGATATGTAAACATGTGTTAAAAAGGTTTAAACATGTGTTATTTCTAGTTCAACACTATAATATAATCTAACGTATGTTAAACATTGGACTTTTCTACAAATACACCACACATGTTAGATTGGGAAATGTTGATTTACCCATAGTGACTAGTGGGGCCCATTTTGTTAACAATAAATACGTTTTCACAATAAAACGCTCAGAATTTCTGAAACCGTACATTTTACAAGGTACACATGAAACAAGTAACAATCGTCATGTACATATACTATGACCCACATTTGGCCAACACCAGAATCCACAAGTCGGGTGAACAACTTGCATGATAAACGACAAGACCGTACCACTTACTATGTCCTTGATAATCATAGGGCATCATTCGTCGAGACAGTAGCTATTCCACCCTACTGCTTTACCAGACCCCACATCAAATCATCAGGTGAGTTTCACGGCCCCATTTTATAGTTTTCCATTTTTGGGGAATAAACATGCCACACTTCTAGTACATTTCATTTTGCGTGTTATTCTATCGTGACTACCATGTGGAACATGAGACATTCGGTTCATGAGCTCAAAATCCTCATACTTACATTTACATTGTAACCATTAGCTATCAAAAGCTATGGAACACTTTAATAGATCTATTGGGTTGACACCCCCACTCTTGGTTAGTTGCTCTAACCGGTTACATACAAAAGAGTGTTAGTATCCTACTATACATACATTGTATTTATTGTACAATGCACGAGGCACCACAGTCAAGAGGTTTGGTTATGGGACTCATGGTTTGCACAGTAATCATTCGCTTAACTAGCCTATGACTGGTCATACACGAATTTCACGAGCACTTTACATGGTACATCAAAACCTGAGAACTCACCGACATTATGTTGACAAATTTTCTATGCATGTTTTTCAGGTAACTAATCATGCGGGGAGGAGACTTGAGAGTTGGGTTTGAGCTTGCACTCAGTGGTACCATCATTAGTTGGGTCATGTCAGTCGTGTTCTGTCTTAGTATTTGAATCATGGGTTTTCAGATAATATTTCATTTTCCAGACAATGTGATGTTGTTTTAATAATTTATGACTACGTATACCTCTTGATGGTATCTATTTACTATACATCTTGTGTGTTTCTTTAACCTTGTGCTTAAAAATCTTTCGAATCACATCCCCGTGTTTTCTCCTTGGTGGGGTGTGACAGTGAGAGAGAAAGAGAGAGAGAGAGATTGTCTTGAGAGAGAGAGAGAGAGAGAGAGAGAGAGAGAGAGAGAGAGAGAGATCCTTTTCCACGAGTGGTATTCATTCATGTCAAGTAGCTTTGGTGGTCTTGTCCCATTTCCTCAAAATAAATCGTTCACCAAAGTTGTAATGGCATTAGTAGTCTGGCTTTGGACGGCTGCTGCTGCGGCTACTCCCCAGAAATCCTGCATTGGTTGTGGAGAAGGGTTAGCAACTGATTAAGATTGTGTGGAAACTGCCCAGATAATCATCGGTTGTGTCGGTTGTGTGTTAGCTCTCTCCGTTGCTGCAACTGCCCACTGATTCATTGTAACATGTTGTTGTTGTGTCACAGCAGGTCTCAGTGTAGTAGAAAAGCCCCAAATGTTATCTATGACGACTAGAATGACAACACTTTAGAAAAATATGCAATCTAATCTCACGTTCGACCTAACTTGTAATACCGGGGGTTCGAATGTAGTAAAACTGACTGGTTCGACCCTTAATACAAGATCAGACAAAGAAATAACACACTAGATTCAGGTTCGACCCTAAATGTAGACTGATTCGACCTCCTGTACGGTCGAATGAGAAAAATATGGTCGAATGAAAATCACTAATCACTAAATGAAGAACAAACACAGGTTCGACCCTAGAAATCACTTGATTCGACATAAAAACAACAGGTTCGGCCTAAGACTCCACACTCCTTCGACCTAAACACCATGTTCGGCCTGACCCATTTCAAAAATGGTTATTTATCAAAAATCAGTTAATTTTGATCAAATTTTATCAAATGTTGATGGATTTCAATGATCTTTAGCAGGTTTTGCTTAGGATTTGTAGGAGATTAACTTTCGTCAAAGAACTTTTGATTTTATCCATAAAAACACTTGGAAATCAATCAATCTCCATGATCATTCTAAACTCATGAAAAACACATAAAATTTTGATGTTTTTGAGTAATAATCTGATGATAAACTATCAAATTGCAGTCGTGTGATTGAGCATAGCTCTGATACCACTTTGTAAAAGGATCTTTTTATAGAAAACAAACAATTTATCACACAAGTCAAACAAATCATTTGTGGAATCCCTGATCCGTATTCAAACATACATATTCATCTATCCTTTCTTATTTCACAATTCTGATATACTATTACATCCTCAGGATATAACTGCCCATCCTAAACCAAAACTTTGCCATCCTAAAAATAGTTGTCATAATATTGTTCATTTACCATTATAAATCATATTCTTGAAAATAACACAAAGCTTTTACTATATTTCACACGTTTAGCACCCTACCTCACATTTACTAATTTAGAAAACAAAATTTTTTCTAGCGGGTAATTTTTGACCAAAACAATAATGATTTAAAAAAAATCAGTAATTATAATGATGGATTGGGGTGAGGGTGGGATGGGTAGGGTAGGGTAGGGGAGGTGATAAATTACTATATTGCCCCTTAATATTATAATGATAAGTTGCATACGTGTCACCTTGTTATTGGCCTAGAGGAGTTCTCAAGTTCTCGCAACTCAGATGAGTTCTTAAATGACCCGGATCCTATATATTTGTGTGGTGGTGATATTTTGTTGATTCAATCTTTAATCACAAGGGTAGCTAGGGTTTTTGATAAAACCTTATTAATAGATTTGGGTTATGAGAATAAGATGATTATATAGTATTCAAATTTTCTATTTAGTCCCTAAACTCTTTTCTTGCTCCCAAAGGAGTTTCCGTGTATTAATTAACTATTAATTAATTAGCCACTAAAGTTTTATAATTAAAACTTTAGAGAGTGTCTGGGATTGCGTTTTGAAAACACAGATAATCAGTTTTTAGTGTTTGGGATTACATTTTGAAAACGCAGATAATCAGTTTTTAGGCTAAAAAAACACAATAATCTATAAGCATCTGCACCTTTGCTTTTCCAAAACGCATAATCTGTTTTGAATAATCATTCCTAAACATCCCCTTAATCACAAAACTTTATATCTTATGTTTTATTATCATGTAATAAAACACATATTATTGTTTAACACTTTAAACAATAAACACCATATCATATCAACCAATCTATAATTTTTGTGTTCCAACAATTATTATATCATACAACACTTTAAACGATCAACCTGATTAACCAATTTCCAACCTATTGTTTCTCTAAACAATAAACACTGATTATATTTAAATCAATTCGATAAATATTTCACTAAATATTTTTTCTCAATCAAAGTTATTTGTGATTAATAATATTTAACAATTAAATATTATTTCTATGTTTGCAGTCCAAAGTGTAACTCTTTGGATCGTACTTTGATAGTTGCATTATTAATCGATATTTGGACACCATTTCTAACATGACCATGAGTTGGGCTTGGGTGTTGGGATGGGTCTTGGGCTTGCCTAGTTGGTTTAGTTTGGGCTTTTTATGTTTGTTTTGTTATATAAAAACTATAAAGCATCTAGCATGTCGTCTAATTAGTTGGCCCAAATAATTTAATGTCAGTTCAGAATACGATAACGCGTAAACACGTAAGCATGCAAATATAAGTAAATTCACATATGCACATAATTGTAAATAATTTAACATAGATTAATCTACAATTATTTGTTAGATTGATTCACGAACGTTTAAGGTACAAGACTCGTGTGTGTGATCAGATGATTCACTGAATTATCATTTCGTGAGTGTTTGTGTATGTTTGACACATTTAATTAAACCAATTAAGTATAAAGTTTTAATGTTTGACTAAGGTAAAGTAGTTAATATTTTGTCGGGTGACACACTTTAGGTGTTTGTTTATTTATTTATATTTTAATTAGAGTGATATGTGAATTATAACATATTTTTAAAGAAGTTATAATTAGAGTTAATTGCCAATTTAGTCCATGAGGTTTGGCCAAAAATGCCTCTTTAGTCCAAATAGTTTTTTTTTTTTTTTTTTTTCATTTGTGTCCCAAAGGTTTCTCATTTTTTGTCACTTTCATTCAACCCCCTAACTCATTTAAGAAAAGTTAGTTAAGTCAGTGTAATTTTAGTCAATTAGAATTTATCTTTTGTTTCTGCCATTTTTATCCAAAACCTTTTTACATATGTGTTCCTTTTAATCAATTGTATGTATAACATACATAACTCTGACATCGCACCATTACCCACCACCACCACCACCATAGTCAGCTCTTCACCCACCACCACAATGCACCATTGCACATGTAAACCATCACTTACGCACCATCACACATGCAAAACATCTACAAATTACACCTGCAAACTTCCACAACTTCACCTTATTGAAACAATCAACAACATTGAAGCCCTAACCACACCTAGAAACCACTTCTACTCTTTCTCCCCCCTTTCCCCCCCTCTCTCTAGGCTAGATCTGTTGGTCACTTTGGTCAATGAAGGGAAACCCCACGGTGATTAATACCAATCACAGTTCAACCCGTTGTTTCTTCAGTCAATTATTTTTCAATTAAATCTGCCGATGAAACAAAAATGGGGAAATCGATTTGGTGATGAAATAGGACCTAATTCTAGTTTTTGTTCCAGGTTTGGCGTTGAAACCCTAGATATGATCCAGATTTAGGGGTGATGAAATATAACCCGGTTTATGTTTAATGGTGGTGTTGTGATTGTGGGCGTTGATTAGGTTGCGGTGAATAGCGGGGATGATGTTGGTGAGCTCTGGAAATGGTGGTGAACGACGGTGGTGGTCGTGGAGGTGGGGTTTCAAAGGTTGGTGATGGTGAGAAGTGATATGGTTTTCGACTTTCGGTGTGAGTAGGTAGTGACATGGTGGTGACAGATGGTGGATGGTGGGGGCAATGTTGGTAGTGGGTGTAGCAGGTTGTTGTTAGGTTTAGGTGGTGATGGCGACGGTTGGTGGTGGAGGTGGTGGTGGGGTGGGTGACGGTAGTGGCAAATGGTAGTGATATTCTATGTTGGTGGTTGCTAGGGGTGAGCATAATTCGGGTTGGACCGAAAATACCCGATACCCAAACCGAGATTTACTTAAAACCAAACCGATTTTATAAATACTTGCAATTTTTTGGTTCTTAGTTTAGGTATGTTTCGGGTTCAGGTCGGTTCTCGGTCCAAGACCAAAGGTAACCGAATCATTCCTGTCTCGACCGAAATTCAAAATAAAAGATGGGCAACAATACAAAATTACATATTTACCTAATACGATCATTTGGATGATGACTATAATCAATACATATACATTAGAATCTATCAGGTTAAAAACTTAAATTTTATGCAATCCAAATACAATATTGGTTGTTGCTTTCATCAACTGAGTTCTATTTTAAGCATAATTCTTTGCCAGGTAAATTTTCTTAAAGTTACAATTAGATATTAATCTAGCAAATTTTACAAATTTCATACAAATACATGAATATCTAGAAAATAAATTCCTTCATATGTTTGATCTCCTATGTAAGTGCGTATTGTGGCTATCGCTTTCGGATTGAAAATGGATCTTTACGTGTTCTGATCTTGATTATTATCATTTTGCATGCGAATTAGGGTTTATGCACCTAGTTTGCTCATACTTGTGTGATCTTTGTATTGTTTTGTCAAAAACCGATCCTACAAAGTGGTATCAGAGCCATTGCCAAGCACACAACTGCAAATTGATACAAATCAGTCAGATTTTTCATCAAAAACACCTAAATTTTTGTTGTTTTGCATGAACTTTCAAAGAACATGAGTTTTGATTGATCCGGTCTAGTTTTTATGGTTAAAATCATAATTTCTTTCACAAAACTTGATCTCCTATCAATCCGTTTCAAAACCTGCTTAATTTCATTGAAATTCAGCAACTTTTGGAAAATTCAGATCAAATTTGTTGATTTTTGAAGAAAAATTGATTTGTCGAATGAGTGAGTTTTAGGTCGAAGGAGTCAAAATTTGAGGTTGAATCAATCTTTTTGAGGTCGAATCAAGTATGTTAGAAATCGAATCCGAGTTTTTGTTCTTCATTGGAGTGTGTGTTGTTCATTCGGGTATAGAGGTCAAACGAGTTTCATTTGGTCAAATCAAGTTTTAGATTGTCTGTTACTTATTCGAGCTTGTTACTAAGGTCGAATCAAATCAATTATTGTTCATTCGACCATTCGATAGGTCGAACCAAGTTCATTGATTTTCAAATTTTCTAAGTGTTGGTATTTCGTACATCATGGACAACATTTGGAGATTACCTATGACACCGAGACCTGTTATGACTCAACCACAACAAACACCTATGAACCCGTGGGCCGTTGCAGCTGAGAGGGGAAACACACAACCACAACAGATACCGAATTACTGGGGCGTGTTAAGTTCATCACAACCCGTTGTTAGACCTCCTCCACAACCAATTCCAGATTATTGGGGAGTTACAGCAGTATCAGTTCAAAGCCAGACCACCAATGCCATAACAACTTTGGTTAATGATTTATCTATTAAGAATGGAAACAGACCACCAAAGATGTTGGATACGAGTGAGTATCATTCGTGGCAGAAAAGGTTTAAGATTCATCTTGAAGGTATGTATTTAGATGGTGGGGAAGCATGGCAGATGATCGTGAAGGGTTATGTTGCACCTATGATTGAAAACTCAAACACACCCATTGCACTTGATTACCTAAAGGACGACGAGAAGAAGAAGTATGCAGCTGAGAAGAAAGCATACTCGCAGTTATCTCAAGCATTGACTACTGATTTGTTGCATCAATTTGGACCATGTGCTACTCCGAAGCAGCTTTGGGAAGGTTTGAAGAGTAGGCACGATGGTATTGAAAAGACTAGAAGGATTTGTGTAGAAGAGCTAAAGAAAGAGTTCGAAAACTTTAGCTATGTTGGGAATGAGACTTTGAAAGAACATACTCCAAGATTCTTTCATTTGTTATCTGAGTTGTCGAACTATGAGATTGTGTATCCCATGAATGAGGTTGTTGAGAAGTTTGCTGATTCGTTTCCTCCATATTGGGGACAACATGTTGAGGTTTTGAGGGTGAAGGATTTATTTCCTTACTGGTCGATTAATGAGTTTATCCAGAAGTTGGAAAACAAGAAGATGGAGGAAAGAAGAATAGAAAAAAGAGCATAGATTCCACATAATCCCGAGCTTTATTATGCTAGTTCATCTTCTACTGCTATTCCAACAGGAGATGTGAGTGTTGCACTACAAACAGCTTTTGTATCAAAAGTTAAACCAACTAGTTCAGCAAGTTACTATGGTGTGTCATCTGGACCATCTTACACACCAACTTCTTACACACCAACTCAACCTCCAGTGCAAGCTTCTAGCTATTATGGAAAATCATCGGTGAACATGACGCAACAACCACAAGTTACACCGGTGATGAACCAAGCCTCATCAAGCTCAAGTCCGATCGTGCTAGAAACTTCTAACATGAACAACGTGACAGTTTATGTAGCTTAACAACATATTTCTTTGGTTTAAGCAATGGTTGCTTCATACAACGGACTTGTGGCTAGTCTGATTGGCAACAATAATCTGACAAATGAGGATTATGCCCAAATTGATAAGGAAGAGATGGAATTGATTGGCATTCAATGGGCATTTGTAAGTATCATGAGAAGAGCAACAGAGTTTATCGAGAAAATAGGTAGAACGGATGTTGCGACTTCGCCGAATACTACTTATGGCTTTAACAAGGCGAAAGTGACTTGCTTTAACTGTGGAACCAAAGGACATTTTGCTCGAGAGTGTACCCAACCTAAACAACAAGGTAACCAAAATCCTCTCAACTCAAACTGTCACACCCTCAAATTTCCACTGCGGGGTTTATACCGCGAGGCGCGTGACATACCAGGATCCCATAGCCATAAGTCACAGGAACGAACTCTAAATGCCCAAACCATTTAGTTCGTTTTCAAAAACCAAGTTTAGTTAAGCTGCGGAAGCGTAAACCAAATTTAAAACCTTTTAAAACTTGCGCAAAACAACGCACCCAAATTAAAACCATACGAAAGAATAATATATAATTTATGTGTATGCCCGAGAGCCCAGATGCAGTGAAGTGTACAGTGCTTTCTAATCCTGGCACCGGAAGCTAACTACCTGCAAAAGCATGTAAATCGTGGGTCAACAAACAATGTTGGTGAGTTCACTAAGTAAAGTAGGTGAGTAAGTAAAAGCGTAGGTTTCCCAAACCATGTAACCAAATGAAAGTGTCGGTCTCCCAGACCACATAACAGTAAGTAAGAACGTCGGCCTCCTTGGCCACAAGTAAATAGCTAATTCAAATGTCAGGGGTAGCTAGCCCACTCATGATAACTAAAACCGGCGAATACCGAACTACTAATGAACAAGTTCCCATAACCGGGATAAGGATGCCTTGCATCATTGTCCATCGACAATGATTATGTTTGAAGCTAATAGTTCACATCCGTACTCCCAGCACGATGTGAGGTTTGTTAGACCTAATAGCGCTATCAACTAATTAACCCGCTTGCCCAACCGGCAATTGATTCGGTATTTTGAAGGACTTAAAGGATGTGTTTGGTTTAGTTCATCAAGGACATATATATGAATTAGTAAAAATAGATTCACCACGTGAACCATGCACCCCAAACCCGGGATGTGTAAAAGTAGTCCCGAACCGGACTAGAAACGTTAAGTAGTTGTCTCAACCCGAGACGCATGCTTTTGAGAAAAGAGTAGTGAAACTCACCTTATCGCGTAAGCAAAGAATCCGAACAGCAAGTATTATATGCTACCGACACCCTAATAACAGTGTCACTACGTGAGTATAGGCGTAACATCATTACACCATATAACTCGTTTGTCCAAGGCGTTTTAATGTTCAAAAGTGTGTATGCGACGCCTAGTGATTCTACATGCAATAGTAAACCCTACGGACTCGTTGGTGAATGAGTTGGTTATAATTAGTTTCTACAGCCCGTATGTGTCATAAACAGGTGTACTTCCGTTATATGTCAATTTTAGATCACCTAAGACCTCAAGTAATCACATAAGCACATAATACACAATCTGTGTTTTCAGGACAGATTGTGCGCCATCAAAACGAATTTATTTAAAATAGTAAACCAGTGAGTTATCCTCCCAAATTTTTACTGAATTTTCTTTGGGATTCACTTGGCAATACCTATTTTTTTTTAGTCTTAACTCCAAACACAAAAATTATGAAAATTCGTACAACACAGCTATGTCCAGAAAATCTCCTCAACAGGTCAGTTTAGTAGGAAAATTCTTAAAAATTGTGTATTCATCCAAACGAGATGAATCCACTTGAAAAAGCTCTATTTTTCCAGTATTGACCTACTGTAAAAATTTCATAACCTAACTCCTTGTAAATCTCAAGTTATGACCATTTAAAGTTAGCCCAGTTTACAAATCCGAAAATCTGATATGACCCCTAATCAATTAAAATTCAAAAAACGACTCAAACGATGTCCAAATTCGATGGTTTTGCCCATTATGAAAAGCTAAGACCTTGTACGTTACAGTCATGCAAAGAATCGATCAAACCAATTATTTTCAAGCCACGAAACAGACCCTACAAGTCGACATTCAGAATCTGTCCAGATTCTGAATTCTGATCGTGCAATATTATCAATTATATCAAACCCTAGTTGCATATTATCAATCAATAACACCTAATAATCATCATACAACTTTCCTAATACCTATTCCCATCAGATCCTATTATCAAACATGTCAAGATCAAAGCTTTTAGGATCAAAACACCAATAACTTGCGCAACAAGCATCCTATGATGTTACTACGCGTTTATTAATAGGTTTAATCCGTTTAATCTTCAAAAAGACTCATGTTTTAATGTTTATTAAACCCATTCAGACCTGGACAAACTTGTTATATGATTTTTACAATAAAACATAAAGTAAAAAGCGTAAGAAATCATGAGTTATACCCTTAGCTCTTCAAATCAATCAATCGCGCGCCTTGGAGCCTCCCAATTGATGATCTTGAGCCTTAGCAGGAGTTTTTGGAGTGAAATATTCGTGTGGGGCAGTAAGGGGGCGATTAGGGTTGAGTATGAGGGCTGCATGGGGGTTAAGGATGCTTATATACGAGTTTGAGGCGGTTTAAACCCGTCAGATGGGTTCGAGCGGCCGCTCGGAGCCTGTGAGCGGCCGCTCACAGGTCCGGGTGGCGCGCTTTTCCCTCGTTTCGCCTCCCGACGCGTTATCCTTCGACGTTTTCGTTATTTCGGACCGTAACAAGTGTAACCCCATGCATTAAGACCCTAATCAACCTCATGCTCCACTTTTAATGATTTCTATTAACGTGTTCGGTTTAGGTTCACATAATCACGCATGGTTTTCACATAAGTTTGTCAGGTATCACCGAGACACATAAGTTTATTATTCACCAACGTCCGAGGTTCACTAATCATGCAATCACACCTTGACTCATAACCATGCACGTATGTCTTATCTAACTAACCCTAGTTAAGTATAATGCAAGGAATGTAACTAGAGTTTAGTTAAAGTGAGAACCTGAATTTTCGGGGTATCACATCATCCCCAAGTTGAAAAGAATTTCGTCCCGAAATTCCGCAAGTAAACAGTAAAGCCAGCTAAAAAAATGTATGCTTGGTTTCCGGATGTCACATCATCCCCAAGTTGAAAGGAATTTCGCCCCGAAATTCACTTTGAGCGAGCTGCTTTATGTTCGGCATTTGATCTATGCACAGGTTCAGGTTCAGAAAAGAGGTGTGGATATTTGAGCCGCATCTGATCTCTGCGCTCCCACGTGTATTCCGGTCCTAGACGGGAATTCCATTATACGTTAATAATAGGTATAGTGTTCTGTTTGAGTTTCTTGACGCCCCGCTCAAGAATCTCCACTGGTTCTTCCATGAACCATAGCCGATCGTCCACCTGGATCTCCTCCAGTGGCACCATCAGTGTTGTATCCAACAGGCATTTCTATAGATTCGGTACGATATGTGGGATACATCGTGTATCCTACCAAGTTTGTTAAGCAGGTTTAACCTGTAAGCTACCAGACCAATCCCATCAACCATCTCGAATGGTCCAACGTTTTACGGGTTCATCTTCCCCCGTTTTCCAAAGCGTGTCACACCCTTTCAAGGTGACACCTTTAATAGTACCTTGTTCCCATTCCGGAGCTCTAAAAGTTTCCTACGCTTATCAGCGTAGCTTTTCTGTCGCTCAAGAGTAGCAGCCATCCGTTTTCTGATTGCACTATCTTCTCAGAAGTTTGGTGCACAAGTTCGGAACCCGTCAGTTGGCTATCCCCAACTTCAGTCTAACACATGGGAGATTTGCACTCCCGTTCATAAAGTGCCTCGAAAAGTGCACACTGAATCGAAGTGTCATAACTATTGTTATAAGAGAATTCAATCAAAGGCAAGTGCTTGTCCCAACTATTTCCAAAGTCCACCACGCACGCTCGCAGTAGATCTTTTAGTGTTTGGATGGTACGTTCACTCTATCCATCCGTCTGGGAGTGATAGGCTGCGCTCATGTCCAAATGAGTTCCCAAAGCAATTTGGAGAGTTTCCCAAAAATGGGAAGTAGATCGCGCGTCGTGATCCGATATGATAGAAGTAGGCATCCCATGCCTAGAGACAATTTTCGTAATACAAAAGCGGCTAGACGTTCCAACATGTCCGCCTCTCTAATTGCCATGAAATGCGCTGATTTGGTCAAACGGTCAATAATGACCCAAATCATATCATGTCCGCTGGGCGTTTTAGGAAGCTTGGTGATAAAGTCCATGGAAATACCATCCCATCTCCACATGGGATTTTCCGGTTGCTGAAGTGGGCCCGAAGGTTTCTGATATTCAATCCTAACCTTGGCACACGTTAAGCACTTACTAACATAAGTGACTTTCTCAGCTTTCATGTTTGGTCACCAGTAAAGAGTTTGAGATCTCGGTACATTTTATCCGAACTAGGATGTACCGATTAACGAGGGGTGTGTGCCTCATCGAGCACTAGTTGTCTGAGATCTCCAACACGTGGAATCCAGACTTGATTCATGAAGTGCTGAAGACCCTATGTCCTCCATTCCAGGTGCTTATCAGCACCGTGCAAGGTTTCAAGCCCGATGTTTTCCTTTTCAAAGCCACGCCCTGGGCTTTACGTATCTTAACATGAAGATTAGATTGTAGGGTAAGTTGCAAGGCTCGCACTCGTTTGGGTTTTGTTTCCTTACGACTCAGGGCATCTGCTACTACATTAGCCTTCCCTGAATGTTACTTGATGGCACAGTCATAACCATTCAGGAGTTCGACCCATCGGCGTTGTCGTATGCTTAGCACCCTCTGGTCGAATATATGCCGGAGACTTTTATGATCTGTGAAATCGTGCACTCTGTCCCGTAGAGGTAGTGCCTCCAAATTTTGAGAGCGAAGACCTCCGCTCCCAGTTCCAAGTCGTGAGTGGGGAAATTTTTCTCATGAACTTTTAGTTGTCGTGAAGCATATGTGATCACCTTTTCGCGTTGCATCAAAACACACCCTAGACCTTGGATAGATGCATCATAGTACACCACAAAGTCCTCCGTACCCTCAGGTAGTGATAAATCTGCGATAATAACCTGCAAGGCCAAGGAATTGTCGGACCTCCGTGGGAGTTCTTAGGGGCCTCCCATCTTTTAATCGCATCAATCTTAGCGGGATCGACCTGTATTCCTGCCTCGTTCACCACATGACCCCAGAATTGGATCTCACGAATCCAGAAGTCGCACTTGGAGAATTTTGCATATAACTGCTCACTTTTCAGAAGTTCCAAGATCAGTCGTAGGTGTTGCTTGTGCTCTCCCCTACTCTTGGAATAGATCAGAATGTCGTCTATGAACACTATGACAAATTTGTCTAGATAGGGTTTGCACACACGGTTCATGAGGTCCATGAACACAGCTGGTGCATTGGTCAGCCCGAAGGGCATTACCAAAAATTCATAGTGCCCATAACGAGTTCGAAAGGCTGTCTTTGGCACATCCTCCTCTCGGAATCTCAGTTGATGATACCCCGACCTTAAGTCAATCTTGGAATAGAAACTCGACCCCTGAAGCTGGTCGAATAGATCATCAATACGAGGTAAAGGGTAGCGGTTTTTAATTGTCACCTTGTTCAATTCCCGGTAATCGATACATATACGGGAACTCCCATCCTTTTTCTTAACAATTAAGACTGGAGTTCCCCAAGGTGAAGAACGAGGTCTAATGAAACCCCTGTCCAATAGCTCTTGGAGTTGGGTGGATAGTTCTTGAAGTTCGCCTGGTGCAAGGCGGTATGGTGCACGCGCAACTGGGGCGGCTCCTGGTGCACGGTCAATTCCACTTGTCGAACAGGTGGAAGTCCGGGTAATTCCTCTGGGAAGACATCTGGAAAATCCTGAACTACAGGGATATCCTCAACTTTTGTTTCAACTTCAGCTCGAGTATCAGAAATGTTAGCCAATATGGCTGGGTAGCCCTTCCGAATACACTTCTAGGCTTCCAGGAAAGAGATGATGCCCATCATGGCACCACCAGGATCACCCTGGACAGATAAGAATTCTCCACTAGGGAGAGGGATACGAACAATCTTCTCTTGACAGAGAATTTCAGCGTGTTGCTTGGACAACCAGTCCATGCCAACCACGAGATCAAAGCTTCCTAGGGTGATAGGTAAGAGGTCGATGGCAAACAACTGTCCATCTAGTTCGAGCTTACAGTCACGATGGATGTGGGTTACCTTAACAGGCTTCCCATCAGCTAACTCTATAAAGTACGGGGTATCAAGAAGTGTAGGAACTATCCCTAGTTGTTTGCTAAGTTTTGATGACACAAAACTATAGTCTACACCAGCATCATATAAAACAGAAGCGAGAGTGGCGTTTAAGGAACACGTATCCGTCACGCCGTTGTTATCAGTCCTGGCCTCCCCAGAGCCCATCACAAATGCTCCTCCACGAGCCCCATTGTTGTTGTTACTGTTGTGGTTATTGTTGAAGGACTTATACCGCATACTATCTCACGTTCTCTTGTTATCACCAAAAGTAGAAGATGAAGCACCCTGCTTCGGAAAAGTACCATGCTCAACAGCCTCGTCGGTGAGTTTGTGAGCCAGGTGAAAGGTTTGTTATATTCTGGGTAGGTGAGCCGTAGTAGCCATGCTACGAACCTGTGGGATAACCCCTTTGGTGTGAAGCTCGATCCGTTTGTAATGTAGGTTAAATATGTATGAGCATGTAGTAGCTAACTCCTGTAGCTTGGTAGTGTAGGCGTCGATTTCAGACCCATCCGTCTTTAGGTAACAAGTTTCTAAATTTCTTCATGGGGGTTACATTCTCCACCCAAGTATCTGTAACTCATCGAGTGTGCATGTGGCATACATTACCTCATCCTGCCTGGGGGAAAATGCACAGAGCAAAGACTTATACTACCGAAGCAATCAGACGGTCTCCTTCAGTTCCGTTGGATATATCGAGGTTTACAACCAATAAAAGGCTTGGAAATACAATGTGCGTTCAAGGTATAAGAAAGTTCAAATGTGGAAGTCAGGGGAAAAGAATGATTTAGCAAAATAGATCTTTACTAGCTTGGAAAGATGCGAGGGCCTCAACCACCCTATCGTTGATCATAAGAACTCAGTCTTATCTAAGTTAGCAAAGGAAAATGAAAGAAAAGATAGGTAAGAAAAGGTAAGAGCCAATCGTCGCCATGCTCTGTCTAGATAGTAGAGCCTTCATCCTCACTTTCCATGTGCTCGTCCTGCTCAGGTTCCCCTTCCATCTCTTATCCTTCCTCTTTTGCGATGTCAGTGTTATATGGTTCTCATCACGTACAATCTCCTTCTCTAGTCCTATGTGAACCAGTTTAGTGGTAAGCTGTACCACTCGTTCCTCCAATCGTGGCTATCAGCCATTAGTAGGTTTCATCCTCCCTTGTGATGTTGCATTACATCGCAGGCTTTACGTAACTCCCCAAGAGTGTGTGTAACAAGTCCCGATCTAATGTGTTCCCATGAATCTACCATATACTTATGAGAAAACGAGGATATGCCGTCATACGTTCACTCGCTCATACTAGGCGTAAGGTACTAAGGTAAGAAATAAGTTCTACTTGTGTATTCCAGTCCCGTCTGAGTTTCGAATGGGGGTAAGAAAGATCAAGTAGCAAGGAACAGAAACTAATTGTCTCCTTGCTAAGTGACAAAAGATAAGTCTCAGCATTCGAATTCCTTCATAGTTGATTTAATGGTACCACGTCATGCGCATCGTGCAGCTTCCTGTGTACGTGCGCCATAACGCTCGCAAGGCTCCCTCCCTTGTACTATTGTTGTCTCCTCGTCCATGAGGTTAGTTAGGATATTACTCCCAGTAATGCGCCACCTGGTGTAACCCTAGGTTCCCACCATTGACGTGTTAAGAATTAAGTCTAGAACTAGGAGATAACATATCTCCCGAAATCATATGTTGTAGATATATGTAGCTAATAGCTAGTTGTGCACTTAAGTTGTGAGTGTACTTATGCTATAATGATTATAGACTAGACTCAACATGCAGTCCTAGTTCACTATAACCAATGGCTCTGATACCAATCTGTCACACCCTCAAATTTCCACTGCGGGGTTTATACCGCGAGGCGCGTGACATACCAGGATCCCATAGCCATAAGTCACAGGAACGAACTCTAAATGCCCAAACCATTTAGTTCGTTTTCAAAAACCAAGTTTAGTTAAGCTGCGGAAGCGTAAACCAAATTTAAAACCTTTTAAAACTTGCGCAAAACAACGCACCCAAATTAAAACCATACGAAAGCATAATATATAATTTATGTGTATGCCCGAGAGCCCAGATGCAGTGAAGTGTACAGTGCTTTCTAATCCTGGCACCGGAAGCTAACTACCTGCAAAAGCATGTAAATCGTGGGTCAACAAACAATGTTGGTGAGTTCACTAAGTAAAGTAGGTGAGTAAGTAAAAGCGTAGGTTTCCCAAACCATGTAACCAAATGAAAGTGTCGGTCTCCCAGACCACATAATAGTAAGTAAGAACGTCGGCCTCCTTGGCCACAAGTAAATAGCTAATTCAAATGTCAGGGGTAGCTAGCCCACTCATGATAACTAAAACCGGCGAATACCGAACTACTAATGAACAAGTTCCCATAACCGGGATAAGGATGCCTTGCATCATTGTCCATCGACAATGATTATGTTTGAAGCTAATAGTTCACATCCGTACTCCCAGCACGATGTGAGGTTTGTTAGACCTAATAGCGCTATCAACTAATTAACCCGCTTGCCCAACCGGCAATTGATTCGGTATTTTGAAGGACTTAAAGGATGTGTTTGGTTTAGTTCATCAAGGACATATATATGAATTAGTAAAAATAGATTCACAACGTGAACCATGCACCCCAAACCCGGGATGTGTAAAAGTAGTCCCGAACCGGACTAGAAACGTTAAGTAGTTGTCTCAACCCGAGACGCATGCTTTTGAGAAAAGAGTAGTGAAACTCACCTTATCGCGTAAGCAAAGAATCCGAACAGCAAGTATTATATGCTACCGACACCCTAATAACAGTGTCACTACGTGAGTATAGGCGTAACATCATTACACCATATAACTCGTTTGTCCAAGGCGTTTTAATGTTCAAAAGTGTGTATGCGACGCCTAGTGATTCTACATGCAATAGTAAACCCTACGGACTCGTTGGTGAATGAGTTGGTTATAATTAGTTTCTACAGCCCGTATGTGTCATAAACAGGTGTACTTCCGTTATATGTCAATTTTAGATCACCTAAGACCTCAAGTAATCACATAAGCACATAATACACAATCTGTGTTTTCAGGACAGATTGTGCGCCATCAAAACGAATTTATTTAAAATAGTAAACCAGTGAGTTATCCTCCCAAATTTTTACTGAATTTTCTTTGGGATTCACTTGGCAATACCTATTTTTGTTTAGTCTTAACTCCAAACACAAAAATTATGAAAATTCGTACAACACAGCTATGTCCAGAAAATCTCCTCAACAGGTCAGTTTAGTAGGAAAATTCTTAAAAATTGTGTATTCATCCAAACGAGATGAATCCACTTGGAAAAGCTCTATTTTTCCAGTATTGACCTACTGTAAAAATTTCATAACCTAACTCCTTGTAAATCTCAAGTTATGACCATTTAAAGTTAGCCCAGTTTACAAATCCGAAAATCTGATATGACCCCTAATCAATTAAAATTCCAAAAACGACTCAAACGATGTCCAAATTCGATGGTTTTGCCCATTATGAAAAGCTAAGACCTTGTACGTTACAGTCATGCAAAGAATCGATCAAACCAATTATTTTCAAGCCACGAAACAGACCCTACAAGTCGACATTCAGAATCTGTCCAGATTCTGAATTCTGATCGTGCAATATTATCAATTATATCAAACCCTAGTTGCATATTATCAATCAATAACACCTAATAATCATCATACAACTTTCCTAATACCTATTCCCATCAGATCCTATTATCAAACATGTCAAGATCAAAGCTTTTAGGATCAAAACACCAATAACTTGCGCAACAAGCATCCTATGATGTTACTACGCGTTTATTAATAGGTTTAATCCGTTTAATCTTCAAAAAGACTCATGTTTTAATGTTTATTAAACCCATTCAGACCTGGACAAACTTGTTATATGATTTTTACAATAAAACATAAAGTAAAAAGCGTAAGAAATCATGAGTTATACCCTTAGCTCTTCAAATCAATCAATCGCGCGCCTTGGAGCCTCCCAATTGATGATCTTGAGCCTTAGCAGGAGTTTTTGGAGTGAAATATTCGTGTGGGGCAGTAAGGGGGCGATTAGGGTTGAGTATGAGGGCTGCATGGGGGTTAAGGATGCTTATATACGAGTTTGAGGCGGTTTAAACCCGTCAGATGGGTTCGAGCGGCCGCTCGGAGCCTGTGAGCGGCCGCTCACAGGTCCGGGTGGCGCGCTTTTCCCTCGTTTCGCCTCCCGACGCGTTATCCTTCGACGTTTTCGTTATTTCGGACCGTAACAAGTGTAACCCCATGCATTAAGACCCTAATCAACCTCATGCTCCACTTTTAATGATTTCTATTAACGTGTTCGGTTTAGGTTCACATAATCACGCATGGTTTTCACATAAGTTTGTCAGGTATCACCGAGACACATAAGTTTATTATTCACCAACGTCCGAGGTTCACTAATCATGCAATCACACCTTGACTCATAACCATGCACGTATGTCTTATCTAACTAACCCTAGTTAAGTATAATGCAAGGAATGTAACTAGAGTTTAGTTAAAGTGAGAACCTGAATTTTCGGGGTATCACACAAACTACCAAAACCGTTAATCACAAAACCAAGTTACCTTCCAAAGCCAAAACAACAAAAACAACTATCAAAACCAAATCAATTACCAAAACTGAGAAAACACCTCCCAAAATACCATACAAAGACAAACATCTACACCAAACCAAACACAAACAACACCTAACCGTGATAGATTCATTGTACCTGTGAATACACCAAACGCTCAAAAGCAAAATGAGAACCAAGCTTTGGTGATTTAGTAGGATGAAGGGTTTGATTGGAACAACATGCAATTGGGTGTTAAAGAAGTCACTGGTGGAAATGTCGCATGTTTTGCTCAAGAAGTGGCGAGTGAGGAGTTGGTGATAGTTGAGGATGAAGTCATTGAGAAGAAAGTTACTGAGAAGGCGGTTATTGAAGAGATAGTTGAAGAGGTGGTTCCAGAAGTTGTTCTCAAAAGGTTAAGGACCTAGTTAGTGAAGAAGCAGTTTCTTCAGAGACTGTTATTGATTCTGTTGCTGAGGTTTCTGAAGATTGAGAATATGTATATTTTGAAACTGATAGGGAATCAGATTCGAAAGCAAGTGTGAATTCACTTGATGATGATGTCGAGCAACTTCTTACTGAAGCGGACTTTCTGTTAACAAAGAAGTCTTGCATAGTCGGTGACGCTTTAACGAAAGTTGATTACTCCAAGTTCTTCGCAGGAAAGGAATCTCATTTGCTTTGATGGCAATCACAGATGCTCCAAAACCGGTAAGTTCTAACTCATCTTCTACTGATAAAAATTGTGGTAAATGTGATAGGCTTGAAGATGAGGTTAAACACATAAAGTAAGAACTTGATAGTGCTAAAACCATCATCAAGTCTTATTGAAAAGGTGAGAGAGCTTTAAATAAAACACTAGACAACTATAAGAAAGACGTTTTAGAATTAACAAAAACACTTTCACACAAACAGATTGCCATTAACAACTATATAAATGAAATTGAAGAAACAAAACTTGAAATGGCAAAAATCAAATGTTTTTCTAAAAAGGTAAACAAGAACTTAGAGAGTTACACCAATGTGGCCTATCTTTTAGATCACATTGTTGAAGAACCAGTCAAAGAAAATGTTCAATCCAGTGTAAACTACAAATCTGTTCCATCCCCGGTGTTAATTGAAAATCACAATCTTAATGATGTGACACCTGAGAGTTCAGACAAGTTGGATTCCACAACAGAAAACGAATCAAACACTTCTAGTATTGGAGATCCGAATTCTGATGTGAGACCGATTTTGGGATTGAATGATGAATGAGTAGTTGCTGTAACTGATGATTCCGATTCAGAGAATGAGGAACCTAGGATGAATGTTGATATTGCTTCAGAAAATCACATTCGAGCTAATGAGGGTTCATCACCACCTAAGGTTCAACATCATCCAAAAGTTGTTAACAAGCAGAATCAATCAGTTAAGCAATCTGAGAAAAATGAGTCAATTAACAAACCGGTGAAAGTGTTTTATCGGATGGAAGGATCCGATAAAATAATTTTTGATGACGAGTATCCCATACAGTTCGCAAATTATTTGAAAATTTATAAAATTTGGCAAGAAAGTACGATTTGGTTTCCAAAATTTGAAAGAACCAATGATATAGCACCTGAATTGATTAAGAGACTGTATGGTGATAATTCAAAACCACCAAAGGTTCATGTCACAGAATTTGTGAAACCAAAGAACAAGGTTAACAGATTTATTGAACCGGCATACTCAAAGGAGTCTGCTCCTGAAAGTTTAAGGCGAAAGTGTATTGATGATCAATACCCGGTGAACACATTCGCTAATAATCATGACAAAAACTCATTTGAAGAGTACAGTACCTATTTCAAGTGTGGGGAGAGTGACAAAAGGTTTACCCAAAACCTACTGTTATTTCATCGGCTGGACCTTCGTTTGTTAAATCAGACAAGGTAATCAAGAAAGTTCCATCTATGAATGACTCTAAGAAACCTGAGGAGGTTAAACAACCTTAAATCAGGATTCTAAAATGTTCGGAACAATCTTGGACACCTAAGGGTTCTCCAGGTGCCTCAAGCTCAAATTCCAAGGTTCAACCAAAACAGGTTTCTAAAATAAAAGTTTTAGAGAAACCCATTGAGAACCGTGAAGAAGTTTTGAATGTTCAAAAGAAGGTTGATTCAAAATAAAAAGTTTCTGAGAAGAATGATTCTTTGAATGCTACATCTGTTAACACTCAAAGACCCAAGACCACAAAGGCTTGGGTCCCCCGTAAGAATTAATCACTTTTTGGTTGGGGCAGGGAGTTCCAGCTGGCCCTGTTAGCAGTCTATGGATTGTTGACAGCGGAGCTTCCGGGCACATGACAGGAGACATGACACTCCTATTCGACATCAAAAATATAAATGGAGGTTATGTGGCATTTGTAGGAAACAAAGGTGGTTATATAAATATGGAAGGGAGTGTAAGTAATGGGATTGTGAGTTTCGAGAAGATATCTTATGTGAACCAGATAGACTATAATCTGCTGAGTGTTTCTCGAATTTATGATAAGAAGTTTTCTGTACACTTTAATGACAAGTCTTGCTACATCCTGAAACCTGGTTTTGAGATACCAAAAGAGTGGATCATGCTAAAAGATCCGAGAGTGAAAAATCTGTACATTCTTGACATGAGCAAAGCAACCACTACACAGGGGCATGTAACATGTTTTCTATCTAAGGCTACCGAAAAAGAATCTATTATGTGGCACAGACAGATGGGGCATATTAACCTGAGGAAAATGAACAATCTAGTGAAGAACAAGCTAGTGGAAGGTGTGAATGTTAAACATTTTCATCTGAATGACAAGTGCGTGAGCTGCAAGAAAGGCAAACAGCACAAACATTCCCACAAACCCAAGAAAGTTAACTCTGTGAACATTCCACTTGAGCGTCTACACTTGGACCTTTTTGGACCTGTGAAGCATAAGAGTATTAACGAAGACCTATATTGTCTTGTGGTTACTGACGATTATTCAAGATTTTCGTGGGTGATGTGCATGCAACACAAGAGCGAAACGTTCAACAATCTGAAGATTCTGTTTACCCGGTTGGAAAGCATCTATGGTTTGAAGATCAAACGAATCAGAAGTGACAATGGGACGGAGATTAAGATTTCAATGATGGATGCATTGTGTGATGGAAATGGTATTCACCATGAGTGCAGTGCACCTTATACTTCATAACATAATGATGTTGCAAAATGAAAGAACAAGAGTCTAATTGAAGCGGCTAGAACCATGCTTGCAGATTCAAATCTTCCTGTTATGTTCTGGAATGAAGCTATTCATGCAGCATGTTATACTTTGAACCGTGTGTTGACAGTGAAGAAGTTTGGAAAGACGTCTAATGAGCTGCTTAACAGACGCAAGCTGAATTTAGAGTTTCTAGAGCCATTCGGGGCACTATGTACGATGCTGAATCCTACCGAGAAGTTTGGAGCAAAAGCTGATGAAGGTTATTTTGTGGGATACGTGATACCACTTAAACGCGTGTTTAACAAAAGAACGCGACAAGTTGAAGAGTGGGCTAATGTAGATGTTCAACGCTAAACTCAGAATGCCCCAGGAAATGGGCCCGATTGGATGTTTGACCACAAAGAATTATTTGAGTCATTCAATCTAGAATGTTTGGTTGAAGAGGCTATTTATGATTATTTTACGAGTGTGAAAATGCAGTGACTTCACCATTAGTGCGTCCTATCACCGTAATTCCTCCAGCAGCAGCTTCTAATGATACCAATGCTCCTGTAGTTGAAGAAGAAATATTTCAAGAGGATTCGACAACGCTTGATTCTTTTGAGTCGGAAGACGAGGAAGAAGTGACCAGTGAAGTAGTCTTAGAGAATATTACGGTATCACCTCCAGTGAACCCAAATCCAGATATTCCATCTTCATCGAATACGGTTAAAGATCTGGAAAAGGCAGCGAACTTGAATGTTCAAACGGTGATTCATGTTCCTGAACATCCGGAATCTCGGATTCATCAGATTCATCCATTCGAACAAGTTATTGGTGATCCTGGCAGCAGCGTGATGACACGTGGACAATTAAGACGTGCATCATCACATGATAACATTGAAGCCCTTTCCTTGTATACTAAAATCCATAAATCAGGTGATCAAAATGATTGGTCTTTTGCTTGTTATGTTTCGCAGGCTGAACCACGAACGTAAAAGGAAGCACTACAAGACGAATCATGGATGGATGCGATGTAGTAAGAGTTGCAACAATTCAGAAACTCAGAGACTGGACGTTTACTGACTTACCAATAGACAAGAAGAAGATTGGAACTAAATGGGTGTTTAAGTGCAAGAAAGATGATAGAGGAGTCATTGTACGGAACAAAGCTCGATTGGTGGTACAAAGCTTTCGTCAGACGGAGGGAGTTGACTACAACAAAGTCTATGCACCAGTTGCGCGCATTGAAGCAATCCGAATGTTTCTTACATATGCATCATATTTGAAATTCAAGGTGTATCAGATGGATGTTAAGAGTGCTTTTCGCTATGGTGTGGTAAAGGAAGAAGTGTATGTTGGGCAACCACCGGGTTTTGAGGATCCTATTCACCGGGATAAGGTTTACATGCTAAACAAAGCATTGTATGGTTTGCACCAAGCACCGAGACAGTAGTACGAGGAGCTCAGCACATATCTTCTATCCAAAGGATTCAAAAGAGGACTAGTTGACTATACCATGTTCACGAAACGAATAGAGGGTGACTTGCTTCTAGTACAAATTTATGTTGATGGCATTATATTCGGTTCTACTAATGAACTGTTGTGTAGGGAATTTGAAAAGGTTATGAAGGAAAAGTTTGAGATGAGATCTATGGGAGAGGTGCAGTTCTTTCTTGGATTGCAAGTTGATCAGTTGCCGTCGCGGATCTTCATCCACCAGACGAAATACGTTTCCGGAGTCTTGAGACAATTCCAGATGGAGGATTCGAAGCCAATTGATACTCCCATACAAACCAATCACGGGATTGGAGTTGATGCTAAGGGGGAGCTTACCGACCCCTACACATATCGAGCCATCGTTGGATCGTTATTGTATTTGACCGCTTCCCGGCTGGATATAATGTTCGCCACATGTCTTTGTGCTCGATTCCAATCGAAGCCGAGACAAAGTCACTTTACAGCAGTTAAACGAATCCTACGTTATCTGAAGGGTTCACCATCACGCGGGATATGGTATTCTAATGATGATAACTTTGACTTTATTGCCTTTAGTGATGCAGATTTCGGTGGCTATGATATTAACGCCAAATCCACAACGACTGGATGTCAATTTCTGGGGAGCGGGCTCGTGACTTGGCAATGCAAGAAGCAGACGTCAGTTGCACTATCCACATGTGAAGCCGAATATGTGTCAGCCTCTAGATGCTGTTCAAAGGTTCTTTGGATTCAATAGCCGATGCGCGACTACGGTTTGAAATTTCTTAAAACCCCCATTCATTGCGATAATGAAGCAGCTATTGCACTCACTAAAGACACTATTAATCATTCTAAGGCTAAGCACATCCGAATACGATATCACTTTATTCGTGGTTGCTATGCTAAAGGATTGATTGACATGGTCAAAATCCACACTGATTATCCGAGAGCTGATCTTTTTTACCAAAGCTTTTGACAAATCACTATTTGAATTTTTACTAAAAGCTAACCCTATTAAGGAAAAGTAGGATTAATCTCCTCACCGGCTTCTCAAATTTCTTTTTATGTTTTCAAAAATTCAAAATCCAAAAATATGTTTTTAATTTTAGGGAGAGCTTTTTATTCCAGAAAAACCAAAAAACATTGAAAAAATTGAAAAAGCCATAAAAATTAGAAAAACCCAAAATGAATTTTCCGGGAGAAAAAGAGGAAATGATAGTACATCAGTGGGGATCTTTCGCATTCTAAACATTGTAAAGTAAAATACTTGATATGTGTTGACTTTGTGTGATGTGCTGATAGGCTTCGTAGACTTATTAATGTGTGTCTTATTGATACAAACATAATGAACTACTTGCTATGTGGCTGAACACCTCATGGGCATATGGTCTTAGTACCGTAATTTCATTTGATTGGGTTTTTGCTCAAAATTGGAGGTTTCGGGTCATTATGTTGATTGTTATCCGGGGATAGCCTGACTGATCTTTTGTCATATTGATTTACGGACCTAGATTTAGTTAGGGTGTCTTAACAAAAGCGCTTAAATGCCAAAACCTAAAGTTACCGAATGAGGAACTTGAAGTGTATTATGATAATCAAAGATTATCTTATGCATCGTATCTAATCAATGATGCAAATCATGATTGATATAAGCCCTCAACCTGGTAGAGTGCACAAGTTACTCTGTAGTATTGAGTTGCTGACCTGTACATCTCTGTGCCTCATACCTTGTAAATTATGGATAACAACAGCATAATCACGCGTTACAATGAACCTTTGTGCAAAATTCCTTGATACGGGAGTATGTCATGTGCGTGGGAACCACAGGTGAGTTAGTTATTAATACACCTAATGCATATCATTTTAAAGCATTGCATAACGGTCTGCATGTGAGTTTATGTGGACAACAATATCAGCAATTGCCGAGTTACACAGTCAGTAATGTTAAACTGCAACTAAATAACAGTGTGAGTTGATCTCTCATAAACTGATATGATCCTCTTACCAAAAAATCACAAAAAATTTATTGCTTTATGTTTGATATCTTTCATATACAAAATCTCAAAAAGATTTTTGGCGTGTTTTAGCATAAATTTCAGAAAATCCAAAAGATTTTATATTTCTGTGTTATTTTCGATAACCGATGTTGGATGATAATCATTTTCTAAAGTTTGATGAGCCAATCTGAGTTTTGTATTATTGAAATGAGAAATTTTGAGAATTTGAATGTTTAAAAGTTTGAAAATGACAAAACGTGGATCGAATCGGACAATTTGGTAAAAATAAGTTTTCCATACTTCGCATTCGACCTTTCTGTAGGTCGAATGAACTTATGTGGTGTTGATTCGGACCTTTAATATAGATCCAATGAGTGTGGGATCATTTATAATTTTACATTCGAACCCGGGTTTCTTGGTTCGCCCTTTAAGTTGGTCGAATCAAAAAGCTTTTACACTCGTTCGAACCCTGAAAGGGTCGAATTAATAGAGTCTATAAATACCACTTTGCTCATTCGAACGCTATTTAACTGTTTACATCCACAAATTTTCTCTCTAAGTCACCATTTTGCATTTTGATTTTTGACCTTTGACTATTGTTCCTGACATCCTTGTGTTCATTTAACAACAAGATTTCAGGTAATGATCCATAAACAAGTTCAGAAATTGGATTTCAAGTTCACCAACCCTAACTGTTGATTTCATGGAATTGGACAAGTGTTAATCAGTTTTCTTGATTACACAACATTCATCGATAGTTTTAGGGAGAGTAAGAATCAAAATCTAGGAATAAAACATGTTAATCAATAAAATCGATTATTACAACCCTAGATTTTAGGGAAAACTATCTCTAAATGTTTAATTGATAAAATTGAAAGTCTTTTAGGGATAGTCGGCCATGTTAGAACATGATTCAATCAAAATTTGATGTTGATATGGTCTTAATCAAGAAATGGCAAATTCAAAATGATGAACTTGTCCATTCAACCATTTTGAAGGTCAAATGAGAATCTATAAGGTTGAATGAATTACTTTTGTGTTCATTCGACATAATTATAACTCATTCGAACCCACGAAGGGTTGAACCAACATAAATTTTTTTGGTAATTTGCATTTTGAATCTAAATTGACTAATTGTTATTATTTTTGTGTTTTTACAGGCTAAATGGCTGAACAACAAGAGCAGGAAGTCTGAGAGCAGGAAGTCCCAAAATAATTGAAGTTCGAGGTGAAACACAACTGTTGTGCATATATAGGAGCTGTTGATGCAAAATACGCTGAATTCCACGGGATGATCGATTTTCTCAGAAGGTCGAGGATTGTTCATGCAATTGCTCAACCTGTCACTATCTATAAGGATCATCAAGTAGAGTTTCGGGAGAATGCAAGATTAACATTGTCACACCCCGCCTAAGGCGGAAACGCAAGGTGCGACGAATATGGTGATCACAATCATTGTTTATATGAGAAATACTAAATGCCATTTATTTCACATAACAAATAAAGTCTTGATGTCAACTAGAGTTACAGGCCTTAGTAAATAAGTTCTACGACTACAACAAAATAGCAAAACAAGAGACTTCTTCATGCATTCCTAGGCTTGCCTTCTTCATGTCCTTACCGGATTCCTGAAAAACATGATTAAAATCGTCAACTAAAAGTTGATGAGTTCGTTGGTTTTGATGACTCGAAAAAACCATTTGTTTTCAAGAAAGTTTGTTGTCTGTGTCGATGCAGAATATTGTTACCATGAGCACTATAACCAAACCACGACGTTCATGTGAACCCCCGCGCCCCAATGCCTTATCGCGAGACATTGTAAAGTATGGATAATATGCTTTCATATGTGTTAGCGCGACTAACAGTGAAGGGGGTGTCAACCCAAATAGTACTTTTCATATTATCCACGGCTTATTTCTAAACTAATGGTTATGGTTGTCCGGGGAATTTTTATTGATCTGCGATAATTGTGGGTCTAACTCATGTAACACATATTGTTGCCATGTACAAATGTAGGTCCAAGCTTGTTTCTCCCCCGAAGTTGTAAATCAGTAAAAGGGGCCACGAAACTCACCTTAAGTCCGTGAAAAGGCTAGCAAATTAAATCCCGAGATACTAAAGATCCAACCTACACGTGTCCTATGTACATACATGGGTACCTTAGATTTGTACAAGAAGTAGTCCATGGTACTCGTGGTTCCCCCAATCTTTTGTGATACATTTGTTTAGTTTTCTTGGTGACATTTATGTTACTCGAAAATAGTAGTTTTAATAGGAAAAACCGATTTTCTATACCTTGGTTCCTAACACATGTCATGTGGCTTTCCCATGCATAAGTCGTACTAAAATAATTATATGCACATAAAAAAATAAAGACTCGTCTAGTAACTGTACGGGTTGACTTGGAAAATTGGCGGGTGTCACATTCTACCCCTATTAAAAGAATTTCGTCCGCGAAATTCAGTTCGTGTTGTCTATAAGTTGGGTAAATATCAATGGGTGTCTAAGCTTTATTTAGTTTCGCATTCATTAGCATTCTACAATTAGTTACAACAAGGTCTATGTCTACTTACGCTTATAGAGAGCAAATGATGAGCAATGCAAGCATGTCATAAAGATGAAACATACCACAGACAACGCGTTACTCATTCCTAACATCCCTTGCTCCAATGACGAATGCTCTACCTGGAGCTGGGCTAGCATTAGCATTCTGATCCTTCAGCTTAGGGCAAGCTCTTTTGAAGTGTTCAGTACTTCCACACTCATAGCACGCCCATTGTGCTCCCTTGGTTGTGCAATTCTTGGAATTGTGGCCTGGTTTTCTGCACTTGGCGCAAGTGAAACATTCACATGCTCCATTGTGATGAAAATTGCACTTATCACACTTAGGAAGCATCACTTGGTATGGTTTCTTCACTGCTACCACATACGTATTCACAACTTCCTACTTCTTGTTCGAATGGTTGCCTGATTCCTTGTCGTACAACATCCGTTTCTCACCCGTACCCTTCTTGACCAAAACTCCAGATCGAACAGCCTCGTCTGTCAGGCTATGTGCCAAAGTCACATCACTTTGGATAGTGATAGGTCGTGACGACGTCACCAAGCTTTGAATTTGAGGCACAAGACCCAAATGTACCTCTCAATCCTCTTGAACTTGGGCATAACCATGTGCGGGACAAGTGGAGAAAGCTCGTGAAATATAGTGGTGTATGCCGATATCTCCGCTATGTCCATGGCCAAGTTCCAGAACTCAGACTCAATTTTCTGTAGTTTGTTGCGGGACAGTACTCTGCCATTAGCATGGATTTCAGATTATTCCATGAAAGTTGATATGCAGCTTCTCTTCCCAGTGTCTGGACTTGGAGATTCCACCACGTTAACGCTTCATCCAGAAAGGTGCAAGTAGCATACTTGACCTTGTATTTCTCCGCACAGTCACTTATGTCTAGCACAGACTCCATCTTTTCAATCCACCGAACAATTCCTACTGCTCTTTCAGTACCGTCGAAACTACGCGGATTGCATGCCAAAAATGCCTTGTACGAGCAACCTTTCAACACATTCTTAGTCTCTGTGCCGCTTCCGGTCCTAGAACCATCTCCACTTGTGCCGCTACCTCCGGCGCCACTGCCAGATCCTCTGCTAGTGCCATTTCGAACTGCCTCATACTGTGCAATAGCAGCTGCAACTTGTTGTGAAACCAACTGTGCAATGTCTTCAAGGGTCTTCGGGTTCTCTCCTCCAGAGTTGTTATGAGTAGACCTTGTTACTGGTGCCATGTCTTCCTCCAAATCCACATGATAAAAGAACGTGAATAAGACCATGTATCCGTAGAAATCAGGTATTGAAGTAGAGCAATGCACAAAGATTCCTAAAGTATACATGAGTGGACCATAGGTTATAGTCTAGGTATCTCTCCATGAGACCTAATTCTCTATAACCAATGACTCTGATACCAACCTGTCACACCCCGCCTAAGGCGGAAACGCGAGGTGCAACGAATATGGTGATCACAATCATTGTTTATATGAGAAATACTAAATGCCATTTATTTCACCTAACAAATAAAGTCTTGATGTCAACTAGAGTTACAGGCCTTAGTAAATAAGTTCTACGACTACAACAAAATAGCAAAACAAGAGACTTCTTCATGCATTCCCAGGCTTGCCTTCTTAATTTCCTTACTTGATTCCTGAAAAACATGCTTAAAATCATCAACTAAAAGTTGGTGAGTTCGTAGGGTTTGATGACTCGATAAAACCATTTGTTTTCAACAAAGTTTGTTGTCTGTGTCCATGCAGAATATTGTTACCATGAGCACTATAACCAAACTACGACGTTCATGTGCACCCCACCCTAATGCCTTATCGCGAGACATTGTAAAGTATGGATAATATGCATTCATATGTGTTAGCGCGACTAACAGTGAAAGGCGGTGTCAACCCAAATAGTACTATTCATATTATCCGCGACTTATTGCTAAGCTAATGGTTATGGTTGTCCGGGGCATTTTTGTTGATCTGTGATAATTGTGGGTCTAACTCATGTAACACATATTGTTTTCATGTACAAATGTAGGTCCAAGCATGTTTCTCCCCCGAAGTTGTAAAACAGTAAAACAGGAAAAGGGGCCATGAAACTCACCTTAAGTCCATGAAAAAGCTAGCAAAGTAAATCCCGAGATACTAAGGATCCAACCTGCACGTGTCCTATGTACATACATGGGTACCTTAGATTTGTACAAGAAGTAGTCCATGGTACTTGTGGTTCACCCAATCTTTTGTGATACATTTCTTTAGTTTTCTTGGTGACATTTATGTTACTCGAAAATAGTAGTTTTAATAGGAAAAACCGATTTTCTATACCTTGGTTCCTAACACATGTCGTTTATTATAAAACATATGTTTTTATTCAAAATGAGTTATAATATTTACAAACTACACTTGACCTTTGTTACATGCACAGACAAGCATCACATGTATATGTGTATTCCAATACATAACCATAGGTATTTATGTCCATGAGACTTACACTTGTACATGCATACCCATATACATATGCATCTTGGTAGTCCATACACATTAATACTTATGTTTATAGATTTGGCATACACACACTTATTACATACATATATATAAGCGCATATACCCATAGCACACATATACATGATCCACATTCATACATAAGTATACTTATAGGTTAAACATTTCTTTATACAAGTGTTTGCGACAAAACATACACACACACATATATATATATATATATATATACATCGCACACATATATATATCAAACTAAGTTTCAATATGTTTTCATAAAACAAGTTTTATAAGTTGTGATCTAGAGTAGTGTATGCCTAAACATGGCATCTATATCATAAGTATAGGTGAACACTAGTATGTACATGAACTAAAACTAGTGTAGGAAGATAAACAATGACTATAGAAACAAAGGATGGGGTAGATTCTCATACCTTGCTAGGTGAACTTGGAACTTGAGAGAAACTATGTGTGTGTGTGTGTGTGTGTTTAGGGAGTGAGTTAGTGTTTAGGATGGATGAAAATTGTCACCCAAGGTCACTATTTATAGGGAAAAAGAGAGAGATAGCAAGAGGGAGGAAGGTAGGAGGAATGTGGGAGGAAAGTGGGAGGAGGATAGGAGGGTTCTAATTGTGGAAAGTCAACTATCATGGAACTTGGAGTTTCATAGAATCATTCCATGTTTGGTTAAAATCTTACTTTGTCTCAAATCTAGCCAAAAATCTTATGTCTAAATCAAGTATTAGAAGTTAACTAATCAAATGATTATGTTGGGTAAAGAGCTAGCAAATGTGACAACACATGAGATTATTCTAGAACTTCATTTCAACATGTGTTTATTAGGGTTTGACTTTGATTAAAAAAAAAAGATTAGTGTAGGTAGGCGACGGCTAGGAAGGATCAAGGAAATGGGTGGGTGTTGGATTAGGGGGAACATAATTATGGTCATTAGATATGTTTGGATCTTAGGTCACAAGGGGGGTGACGGTTGTAGGGGACATGGGGGACAAGATCTTGTGTAAATTTCTAGGAAGGTTCATGGATGGTTAATTGTAGTAAATGGAACATTCAAGAATCTAAGTGTGATTAAAGCAACTTCCATATTTGTGAAAAGTATAATCTATTGATGTGATTAGTTACATAAGCACTTGGGAATTGTCGTTCTTGATGGTTATGTGGCTTTCCCATGCATAAGTCATACTAAAATAATTATATGCAAAAAAAAAAAAATAAAGACTCGTCTAGTAAGTGTACGGGTTGACTTGGAAAATTTGCGGGTGTCACAAACATTTTGGGAAGGCAAGTCGGTGATTCAAAGTAAGATACAAGGCACGATGATCTTCGTTTGTGAAAAAGATTTTAGAGAAGTATTACGTCTGACTGATTATGAAGATGATCCAATTGAGTTACCATGGTCTATACAAAGGACACGTTTTCTGAGGATGAAGTACAACAGACCAATCATTGATTGCCAATTACACAAGGCGAACTTGTCACCACCATTTAAGTACTTATTGCATGTGATTCTACATGTGTTTGGACCAGTCAGAGGTAGATTTGACGTGCTGAGAAATACATTAAGTTCACTTGTTGTTGCCCTGATCCTGAACAAAGATTACAGTGTCTTGGGAATGATCTTTAGCAACATGAAAGAAGTGTTTCAAGGTTTGAAGACAGATAAGTTTCTTATGTACCCAAGATTCTTATAGATGATCTTTGATCATAAGTATCTAGAGTTGAGGAAGGATCCATTATTGGTTGTCAATCAGGAACATATGACTATCACAACGCTGAACGGGATGAGAACGTACAAAGGAAAGGAAAATGATGAGAAATCGCCTAACAGGCGTTTGTTTGGACATCTTAGCACTGTTGCATACACAGATCCTGGACAGGATGCTGTTAGACATCCAAATGTGATTATGATTCAGATAGTCCATTAGTTCCAATTGATAAAATTTCTAAGAGAAAGCGTCAGGTTATTAACAAAGGTGAAAAGTCGAAAGGTAAAGGAAAAGAGAAGGTAGTGGAGACAAAGACGAAGAAAGCAGTCAAAAGCAAAGCAAAGACAAAGACTTTGCTAGTTCATGAAGATTCTGAAGACACTGAGGATGATACGGTCTGGGATTCTGAAGCAGAAACTGTGAAGGATACTAATCCCAAGGCCACTGGTGTTAGTACTCCTGATGCACTGGAGAAGATAATTAAAGAGCAGAGAAGCAAAGATTTCACAGAAGAGAATGAGAATCTGGTTTGTGATAATACAGATTTTGGTGGTTCTCATGTTGCACCAGTTCCTACCAAAAGAGGAAGGGTGAAGCATATGTCTAAAAGAGAACCAACCAAAAAAAAGGAGAGATAAAGGGAATGATCTATTACTAAAGGGGAAGAAGATGCCTGCAACTACAAGTTCAAAAACAGCATCTCCAGTAGCAAAGAAGCAGAAAGTTGTGAAAGAGACAGGGATAGTTTTACAGCTTAATCCAGAGAATGTCTCACTATCGTTGAAGAATGTGATAGCAAGTATGAATTCACATGTTGCTAAACCTACTTCTGAATCAAGTTCAACACCATAAGCAACAGTATATGACGAAGTGATGGCGTTGGTGAATAAACAGATTGAAAAGATGTTGAAATCTTTTAATCAGCATGAAGCAGATATCAAATAGATGAAAGAAAACGAGAAGGATATGCTTCAGATGTATTAGCTTCTAAAGACAGACAAGATGAGCTTGAAGAGAAAGTTAAGACCCTTGAAACTGAGAATGCCATGCTCAAGACATCTAACAAGAGGAATAGAAAGAGAATTTTATTGATAGAGAAAGATAATGAAAAGCTGAAAAAGATTATTGATGATCTGTACGAGAAAGCACCACAGCTAAAAGGTACTGAGGAAGAGGAAGAGGAGGAAGATGATGAAAAGAAACTTGATTATAGTGGAACTGATGATGATGATGATGACTAAGATGATAAGGATGATGATAGTGATGATGATGATGCTTCGGGTGGTGGTAATGCTAACAAAGAGAAACCCACCAGTTCAAAAGATTCTGATGATGAGGATGAGGACGCTACATAGTTTTCTTTTGAAGAGCGTCAGAAAGATAAGGATGATAAGGGAACTTCAAGTAGTAAGAAGTCAGGAGGTATGACTGATGCTGATAAACAGATGTTGAAAGCTATGATGAAGAGAGGATGCTATACCATTGAGTTGACAGGAAGATTTCCTGATATCTTTATGAACAATTATATGAAGTATCAGATAAAATATGTTGATTCTGAATTGGAGGATAGTGAAGTAAATGCTGCGATTGCTAATGAGATATTGGAAGGTTTAGCGCAGCAGGTTCGAAAGTCTCTAGAAGACATCTTGAAGGACAAAGAAATACCAGATGTTCCAGTTACTGATCCAAAATAGAAAGATGCTGATGAGATTGATGTAGAAAAGTATGATCATGTTGAAGTTGAAGATATTTCTCATGAATAATATCATGAGTACTATAACATGCATAACAACACCATCATTCCTATTATTAATGAAGAATCTCTCAAACAAGCTGAAAAGATTGCAGAAGAGAAAGGCAAGAAGATCATAGATGAAGTGTTTGATAATGAAGCTGAAAAAGCTGAAGTATTCAAGCAATCAGATGCTTTGAAAGCCTTACTGACTAAATTAAGAGAAGACGAAGCGAGACAGCCTAAACCTGGAGTTCAAGGTGAAGTCTACAAGTATCATAACAAGGTTTTCAAAGGACGTGCGTTGGCATGGAAGTATTTTCCATAGCTTAGATGTATCGGAATCAAATGGGAGAAGGGTATTCTGTACTTTCGTCGATTTCATGAAATCAAGACTCTTCCATACTGGGCTATGGGAGACATTTGTAGACATCAGATTTCAGGTTGTGATCATTCATGCATCATTCATTATATGGCTGAGAAGATGATAAGAGAAAGTCATACCAAGTGGGATATGTTTAGATCACAATTTCCAAAGCGAATTGTACATCAGGAAATTGATCCGAAGAATGGTCTACCGAATGTTACTTTGAAGTATAAACCTCCAAAGGTGATGAAGAGGATTCCTTTGATGCCAATCCAACAACACTTTAGTAAAGATTTTGCGTTCTGGTATTATGATTAGGTAACAGGTGAAGCTGTGATTGTGCTACAAGACAAAAACTCGAAGCTGATATACAAGAAGATACGCGTGTTCGATCCAATGTGGTTGATCAATTGTTCGAAAGAAGATATCGACACGTTGTATTATAATCAGATTCATTTTGATGTTAGAGATATAGACCCTACCTGGATGTTTCAGAAGGTTGCTATATTCAGCTTTGCATGGGGAATATATGTTGTATGTGACTATGAAAAGCTGCTGGGCAAGACGATGAAAATTAGATCGGAACCTAAGAAGCGCACACTTTTAAAAGAAGAACCGAGTATGAGCGAGAGCGCTAAGAGGAGGATCAAGATCAAGCTACGGAATGCCTAATCAATCCGAGCAATAGACAAGGGAGAGTTTTTACGTCCATACTGTGGCTATCGCTTTCGGATTGTACAAAGTTTGTCAAAGATTGAAGATTTAAAGTTTTGGAAGTTCCTATTCGACCAAACGGGAGGTCGAATGAAGAAGGTTACAAGGTTGAATGTGTTTGTTCTTGGTCGAATGTAAGTGTTTGTTTATGTTAGTCTTGGTTCGGACCCTCGAAGGGTCAAACCAACCCATTCGCACCCTGCAAGGGTAGAAGGGACAGTCTATATATATGTTGAAGTTGGTTTTCGACTCGACATTCGGTCATTTGGTTAGGTGTGTTAGTGTGTGTGTCCTAAGGTGTGTCTAGAGAGTTCTTGAAAGTTGTATTTTCATTAACATTCTAAATTGTAAAGGTTTATCAAGTTTATATTAATGGAAATCAGATTGAAAATGGATCTTTACGTGTTCTGATCTTGATTATTATCATTTTGCATGCGAATTAGGATTTTCGCACCCAGTTTGCTCATACTTGTGTGATCTTTGTATTGTTTTGTCAAAAACCGATCCTACATCCAATATCCAAGAAACGGAAGGATAGTTGCAGGTTGCAAAGCGAAACTTTATTTAGAGGATAAAGAAGGAACCTTGAAGATGATATCTTGATTCTTGAAGATATTATTCAACGAAATTGAAGTAATGGGCTAAATATGAGTGAAATTGATGTCCAGTATGCATAATTGAAGATAATCTTGAACTTTGAACATAGGGTCTCGGTTTGTTGAGTGAGAACCGGAGAACCGAATAGACAAGAACCGATAACCGATACAAGGTGAAAGGTTTGATGTCCGGCCCTTTATTTTCAATCAATTCGGGTATCGGGTTGGGTCGGGTAATTGCCGGTTCGGTTCGGGTTCATGGATTTGCTCACCCATAGTGGTTGCAGTGGCAACAAGTGGTGATGGTGATGGGTTAGTGTTAGCCGATGTTAAAGAGAGCGAATGGTGATGGTGATGGGTTATGTTTTTAATAATTAAATATTTTTGGATGAATACGGCAAAAACAAAAGATAAATGCTAATTGACTAAAATACCCCCGACTTAATTGACTTTTTTTGACGAAGTTAGGGGTTGGATGAAAGTGACAAAAAATGAGAAACCTTGGGGACACAAATGAGAAATAAAAAATATTTAAACTAAATAGACATTTTTGGCCAAACCTCAAAGACTAAATTGGCAATTAACTCTTATAATTATTTTGATACAATTTTAAAGAAAAATAAAACCATCTTTTACAATAGTTTTGACAAGTTCGATTAAAATCTAAAACATATGCATGAATTGTCACGGCTAATTGTTGTTACTACCAATTAGCGCCCTATATTGTGTTATACGATCCTCGTATATAGCCACCCAAGTTGTTGCTTCCTCACTTCGGTAAAAACTCCAAAGTCCGTTAGGTACTTCTGTCCAAAAATCTCCCTCTGACTTAACCATGATGAAACGGTTATCAGTTACAAATGTAAACGATATGAACTGATGGTTAGATGTAACATTTAGACCATGCCATAGGAGGAAGAAAGATTGACATCCGCCAAGGTTTAAATACTGAATAGTTACACAAAATCTTTAAGCAATCAACAGTCCTGCGTAGGGCATCCACATCCAATGTGGAGGCTTAGCGTGTGCCACTTCCAGCCAACATACTGTGTTATGTATTTCGTTATACATATCTATGTCGACTTTGTCAAAAATACTTCTCCCCTGATGTTCGTGGGTGTCCATATCCTATAGAAGCTGTTGGTGAACAAATAACTATTGTTGTTCAAATCTTAAACCCATAACTACCGACCTAAAACCATAGTTACCATCTAGCACGACATCTGGTATATATGGAAATGAATCACCCACCTGTACGCCACGTATAGCACTATACGTGGCGAATAGGTAGGTGGTTGACTGGTCATTAATGACTGGTTAACCCTATACGTCAAGTATAGCTCTATATGTGGTGTATAGAGGGGTTTGAAAATAATATGGAGGGTGTGAGAATATTAGCACCCATCTAATGTCATTTGCTCAAATGTTGATTCGTAGGCTTGTTTTATAAATTTTTGTGTTTAGCATGTTTTATTATAATTTTTATTTTCGGAGAACAAGAGTAAGGTATATATGGAATGACTAGGGCTTCAAACGAACTGAATATTCAGCGAACATGTTATGAACTGTTTGGCATAAAGTTCGTTTGTGTTCGTTCGTTTAATAAATTGACGAACATGAATAGAGGTCGCGTTCATTCATTTATGTTCGTGAATGTTCGGTAACGTGTTCGTTTAGGTTCGTTTGTGTTCGATAGCTTAATAGACTTTCAAATTTTTATACTCTATTAGTTTTTTATTTTTATTTATTTTACCCAAATAAATAAATAAACAATGTATGTGAATTAAATATATGACTATATGAGATCAATAAACTTACTTTTAGTATCCACTCTCATTTTACGTTTCCACCTTCCAGGGTCGATGCCTTCCGCCATGCACCTTCGACGCCCTCATCCATTCACCTTTGATGCGAACATAGTTTTTTGAGACACTATTTTGTTATGTTTAACAATATGATATTAAGTACTAAGTATGTTTGAATAATTAAGTTGTATTTTGGGTGGATGTAGCTAATGTCTTAATGTATGTGAATTACGTCTTATTGGAAAGTTAATATATGTCAATTTGTGTTTGTTTCTGTTTAAGAACACTGGTTTGTGTTCATGAACACTTTTTTGTGTTCATTAACATCCGTTGTGTTCGTGTGCGTTCATGAACAAAATTAACAAACGAACACACACACAAGTATTTTCTTAACAAACGAACACGAACAGAAAATCTCATTCAGCAAACGTCAATGAACTATTCGTGAACATAAAATTTCCTTTACAAACGAACACTAACAAGCAGTGGCGAAGCTTGACCCGAAACTTCGGGGAGTCGGAAATCACTAGTTTCAGGGGGTCGAAAACCAATTTTCGGGGTCGAATCCGTATATATCAAAAAAATTCTATACGAATACTATATAATCGAAACTTCTGAGCGAAAATTCGGGGGGGTCGGCCGCCCCTCCCCGCCCCTTAAGAGTTGCGCCACTGCTAACAAGACATTGTTCGTGTTCGTTTGTTCAGTTCGTTTACAACCCTAGAAATGACCATAAAAGGGTCTGGTCTTTTAATTCGATATGAAGATTTCACAGACATTTAAGGTAGTAACTGGTGTATAACACGGCCCCTTTGTCAAATTTAATGTAATTCAATACCCTTAAAATTTGCTTATTAATTTGTTTTGCTGGTCAACGTAAAACATGTTTGGTCTATTGGCGATATATGCACGGTTCTATGTTTACTTGTGTCAGGAATGCAACATGTTCGCTGTAGGTTTTAAAAGACGATATTAATTTGTAACAAATGTAAGATGAGACCGCATGAAGCGTTATTAATTGGTAACAACGTGTATGACTTGAAAATATATTAATACTACGTACAGAAGTACCGTTAATTACATGTTTATATGTAAATAAAAAACTGGAATTTCGTTATCTTGTAGAAAAATATGTTCCAGTTAAGGTCCATTCATACTTAAGATTCAATGTTAACCATTAAGAGACTATGAACCATTCACATGTAGCCTGTTAATGACTATTCAGATACTACCAAGCAGCTCGTTAGTAAAGAAAAAACCGATGTGTTGTTTTCCACACCATGAAGAAAAGATGGTATTTAGGCGAAGATGAAATTGTTTGTGAACAATGAAAAAGTGTTCCTTTCGCTACTAAAATTTCAGACGAAAAATAATGTAAAGCAAACTCCGACTTTTGCAACGAAAAATCGCAAAAATTTGCTACAAAACTTAAAAAAGAAGGCATTTTTTTAACTTGTGCGTCACATGCTATTAGTATGAAAAAACTAAGTTACATTTCGATAGTGGGTAAACGAGCAACAAGCTATGTCGTTATTCCCGTTTTGAATCGCAAAGCCAATTCTACTAAATACAAACCCTTAGTTTCAATGGCTCTGCGAGTCACTATGGACCACCTTCTGTACTCGCTTCAAGAAGCGAACCGCCTCAGGGGCCAGAGATCCAAATGTGTCAAAGATAATCGGAAGAAACACGTGTTGATTTTTTAACTAGTCGTAAGTATCCTTTTAAAATTACTAGAAGTGACCCCGCACTATGCGGCGGGACAAACCAATGGATGAAAGTTAAATGGAAATGTAGACTAATATAATTTGAAGGTACGTGACGAGATGAGTTCGTTGCAATTATTACTGGATATTCATATTGGTTCAAGTTTTCTATTCGTGCTTCGAATAAATGAAATTGTTGAGACTAAATGGATATTAAAGTGTTTTTTAAGAAACTTATATTTCAACATCTTTGACAACAAAATAGAGAAAAAAGACTCAAAAAGTGTCAATTATATTAAATTAGCCTAGAGATAACCTTTTTTTTCCTCAAACCAGTTTGGGTTTAAAACAAGTTTGGGTTCTTTTAAGTTTTTTGGCCAAATCGACATAGGCTAAAAACCACGATGGGAAAATAAACCAAACCTCTTAGAACCGATTGACGTTGGGGAAAACTAAAGAATTTTTTTATTTTTACAATATTTTAGTTTTAGGTTTTTTTTTATTAGTGTTATTATTACTATTTCGAGTCTTTTTTTCTCTATTTTATTGTCAAATATATTAAAATATAAGTTTCTTAAAAAACACTTCAATATCCATTTAGTTTCAACAATTTCATTTATGCGAAGCACGAATAAAAAACTTGAACCAATATGAATATCCAGTAATAATTGCAACGAACTCATCTCCTCACGTACCTTCAAATTATATTTTGTGCAAGGGTAATTTTTTATGTAATGTTCGTAATAAGTAATACAATACTTTTTGGGGCCGCCGGTAGAAAAAGAAGTGTAATCTATAGTTGGATTTAGTCAACAAATTATAGTTTTTAAACATTTGATAAATTAACGTACAGTTAAATAACTTAATACTATTAGATATCATATTAAATATTTTTATTTTAATTTAAAGAAATACAATGCATTTGATAAAATGTTAAATAACTTACCCTTATCACATATGATTAATAATGTTATTTTAATTTAGAGGGTGTTTAGGATTGAGTTTAAAAACAACTTATTGACTTATTGGCTTTTCCAAGAAGCCAGTAAGTCAATAAGCTGTTTGTGTAACCCAAAAGCACTACCAAAAGCACTTTTGCATTTCCAAACTCAATCCCAAACACCCTCTTAAAGGATATAATATTTTCAATATTATGTGTCGTGTCAACTGTATGATATTTAGAAATAGATAGTCTATTTATTTACAACTTAGTTATATATAATAACATAATAGTATTACTTATTTTGTTTTTATAAATTTCTTTGATTTTGTTTTGTTCTAATTATTAATATATTGTTCACCAAGATAAAAACTACCTATTTTGCCTTTTGTAACTGCTTTTGAGATGATCTTGGCCATCCAAATTTGTCAGTTATTTCTGAAAGTAAATCCTAGCCACAATAATTTGGTAGTTATCATCAAAATTTGGCAGTTTTATTTTGGCTGAAGCAGTTTTAAGGTTACCACTTTTGTAGCTCCACGTTCATCTACTGTTTTGCTGAAGTTTTCCCCTTTTGTAACCTATTGTCTCTACAATATATCTAAACATATGAATACACAGATCCCTCCATCCCTTGTCCTTCTTTCCCATGAGTCCACTGCCACACTTAATCCCCTAAACTTCACCGCTGTCGTTGAGGTTGGGCCTCTCTATCTCCTATGTCGCCGTTTTCTTCTTATTCTACAGCTTCAGCCTTTCAAGCAACCAATAATGTCAAATACTTACGAAAACTATCACAAGAGGTTAAAGATTTGTCGAAAGGATGGTGGTCATATCTTTTCTGCTCTTCTTCTTAACCGTCATCCATCTCCACCGATTAGGTATTCTTCAATGCTCTACCAAAACTGAAAACGTACTAGGTATTCTTCAACACTATGAATTTTATCGATTCTTCAACACTTTCTTAATTTTATCTAGCATCTGAAGAGATTTCAGTGAAGGCTTATTGGTATACCAGTATTGATTGCAGAACTATTTTCACAGATTCTGAAGCCAATTAGTAAGTATTTCTCATTTTCCCCACTTTTTGTTTAATTGTTGTTGGTAATCGACGTGAATTTGTTTGATTTGGATTCGTTTCATTATTGTCAGTCATCAATTAGCACTTATCTATGATTTCCCCAATTTTTCAAGTAATTCATTTATGTAATTGGTTGTTTTTGTAGGAGTAATACTTGGAGGATATGGGATAAAGAGAAGGTCACGGCTGGGGTATGGCTTCGCCTATATATGGCCCCCAAATTCATCTATGTTTCTGTAGTGTTATTGGACAATTTGGAGAAGACTAATTCAATTGGGTCAGTGTTTGGAACCCGAACCCGACCCCAGAAACTAGCGTACCCGGTTTACCCGAACCCGACATACTGTTGTATCTGAAACGGCTGAACTTAATTGGGTCAGTGTTTGGAAAAAATAAAAGTAAGTTAGGTTCACCCGAATAACCAAAGTAGTTACAAATTCGGATAATTCTGGTTTTGTTTTATTAGGGTAGAGTTTGAGAGTTTTAGATTTCTTTTCTCTAGATAAGTGAGTTGTTTTGCAACCATATAAGTTGTTTTACAGCCAATATGTAGCCATGTAAGTTGTTTCATCAATTTTGCAGCCTTTGTTTCATCACCAGATATGCGGCCATGACCGATAACCGAATAACCTGAATCTACAAGGGTACGTTATCGGATTATATTCCCACCATCTATAACCCGAGTCACCAGGCTCGATAAACTCGAAACCCTGTAAAATAACCCGAGGAACACCCTACTAAAAATAGTTTTCTTGTCATCATGTTATCCAAGGTAAAAACACCCTACTAAAAAACTTTCAGTGATAGCTGCAACTGTACCAAAGGTAGCAATTAGAGTATATGAGGTATTTAATAATTAGTAATTTTGTTATGTAGAAACCAGGTCACTGAGAGAAGGACAGCGGCTGATACAACTCCAGTGGCAGCATGACCTCATCCACCTCGTGCAACTATGACACCAGCATAAGTAAAAGTTGTTTACATAAGCAATCCCAAACACCCCCTTATTGAAAAAGTGTAATTAGACTAACACCCCCTTAGCTAATACATGTGTGTTCATATATTGTTTTTATGATCAAAACACGAACAATTAACCATTTTTTTGTAGTGAGTCGCGATTGTTTGATAAGCAATTTGTGCTTGGAGATGTGTTGGCAAAAACTGAATTTTGGGCTACAAGAAAGGTTAGTTACTTGACAATTAATTAAGTTGATAATTAAAATCAACTCTCCTTAAATTCTACTGTCAACAAGCTTTTAAAGGAGTTCATTCCAAGGCTTTCACATGATGCAGATGGTCTTGTATTTTAGGTTCATAATCCACTCATACTCTGGAGGATGAATGGTATTTTTTTTTTTTAATACTAGACTCCATTTTGTCACTATTTTTTTTAATTATTAGATGAACATTTTAGCGTAGTCACGAATTTAGATTGTGGGTCACTTTCTACCATGTTTATTTGATTATTGGGTATAAATGAAGAAAATGGAAAAAAATAGTGGTTTCATAGTTCTTCTATGCTTTATATTATATGTTTGGCTCTTAGAACTTAAGAAAACTAATATATTTAATACCATTGTGTTTCAGTTATAAAGGCATAGGAACTGGACTCATTTGGAGGTCACTTGCACAATGTGTCGTGTTCTTATCCATTCAAGACAAGACATGAATATGAGTTTGGGATTCTGAAAAAAAGAACATGGCTACAATATTTTTGCGGGGAGCATGACAGAAAACGAGTATTGCATCACGAGAGGATTGATAAACTAACAAAAAAACGAGTATTTCACAAATTTTAGTCTATTTTGCCTTCAATATTTTTTTTAACTATCTGTGAAATCTGATGTTAAGCCTCATGACAGTGTTCATGCATTATATTCAGCGAGTATTGCCTTAAGCTTACTTATGCATTGATTATTGTGTTCTTAAAGAGGATACATTTTGCTAATTTTTATCTTAAACATATAGTGCTATGGTTTAACAAGTAGTTGCAAATTTATGCTGCATTACAAGTTTAATGTTGTATGCAACATTTTGGTTGAATCAATATATTTTTCCCGTTTAGTGGCACCTCATTCAATCAGCCTTAATCATGTTCAGACCCTTCTGGTATATTGATGTGCAGAATGGTATCAACTCTCATGTTGTATATTGATGTAAATAAAACGGTATCGATTTTCATGTTGTTTATTGATGTGCAGAGTGTTACAATTGGTGCTGTCAGATTTTACATGAGCCACATGTGTAAATGTTGGATCAGTATTAAGCTGCTCTTTTAGTTTGAACTTGCTAGTAGACACTTAAGTGTTTAGCAAGTTCTTTGTGAGTGTTAGCACAGCGGAATGTTTATAAGTTTACAGCTACACTTTGTCTACAGGAGTTATTACTCCCCCTGGAATCAAGAACAATAAATGAGAAGTGTTTATTGAGAATCTAAGTATTGAATGAGAATGAAATACTTTGACAGATTCTCAGTAAACACGAAATGGAAATAACAATAATAAGTGTTGAAGGATTTCTTGTATTAAAATCAATGTCTAAAACAGAAGGATGAATCCTTCTATTTATAGACTTTACAAATACATGAACCTTGCCAAAAAGCAAGTTCAGAAACAAGTTGCAACAAGTTGCAGTCTTGGAACTTGTACATAAAGTAAAAAGAAATACTAAAGTATTAAACTACTGATATACAAGGGCGGTGGAAAAGATCTTCTTTAAGTACTGATGAATGACAAACTACTGATGAGTAGTTTGTCTTCAGCAGTTCTTCAGTTGAAGTGTCTGGTTTGAACTTCGGAACTTCTGATGACTTCTTCTTCAGTACTTCTGAATCTCTTCTTCAGCAGTTTGATTCCTTGTCTTCAGCAGTTCCATACTTAGAGTATTTTGACAGAAAGTGAATTAGACTAAGGTTTGCAAAAGTGGTTTCACCAATCCTTTTTGTCCTAACAATCTCCCCCTGGATTGATGAAGCCAAAATCTTACTAATTCCTTATTGTTCCTTTCTGTCCTTCACAATTTTCCATATTCCTTTGAACATGGATTTCTTGAGCTGGTTGAGTTGATCATCAGTAAGAGACCCTTGTCTTGGTTCCAAGTGTTGGATTGTAAGCAGGTCTTTGGTTGATAGTTTATTCAGTTCTTTCATCGACCTATATTCCCTTCTTGTTTGATCTCTTCTTGTCACAAGTACTGAGTTGTTATCGGTAAAGAACCATCTGATGACTGGTACTTTAGACTTGTCAAAGTCTGCAGTGTAGGGAACCATGGTGGTACCCTGGGTTTCTCCTGAGTGTTGAATGTTTTCAACTTCAGTGACTCTCAGGTGGGATTCACCTCCTTGCTGTTGTTCCATCACATTAGGTATCTGAAATGTTGGCAAATGATGTTCAGTTGTTACCTTAGTATGCAGTTTGTCTGTGATGGTCCTCTGGATTTGATATGCAAAGGTGGAAGGATCCCTGAATTGTGTTAGCAGAGGCTTCTCTTCTATGTCAAAATCAGAATGTACTACTGTACTACCTTCTAGTAGTACCATTCTGAAATCAGTCTTTACTTTTTCCTCTGTCTTCTTTCTTTGGGTAGCTGGTCTTCTTTGAATACCAGAAGTTCTAACTACTGAAGTTGAAGCTTCAGCAGTTTGAAACTTCTCTGGATTAGCAGCCCTTGCAGCCTTGTATTTTCTGTATGTGTCCACCAATCTTTCTTCTTTCCACTTGGACACTGAGGCTTTTGAACCATAACCATTGGCTACCAGTTCTTCTATCATCTGAGCTCTCTTGGCCTTTGTGTCTTTACCTGTTGCAAGTTTATCTGCAACAAGTTGAGCTCTTCTTGTCAGCTCTTCCACAGAGAGTCTCTTCAATGTATGGGCTTTGACTTTGCTGTTCTTCATAATGTAAGACATCAGTTGATGTCTTTTGTCTTGTTCAGCAATCTCATCAAGACTAGCCTGCCTTTGTAGTTCAGCTTCATAAGCCTGAAGTTTTTCTTCATGGCTTAGGTCTAAGTCATCCCTTTCTTCCAGATTTTTCCAGATCAGATCTTCTCTGGCCTTCTTTTGGGCTGCAACTAAACTCTTCTCTAGTAATTCAGCTGATTGAGAGATTGGAGAAGGGTTTAGCACAGTCATTGTTGTAACTGTTGTAGTAGGCCTGATAGGAGCAGATGTTGGTTGAATGGGAGCAGTTGTTCTGGAAGGGTCAGCAGTTTGAGTCTTGGAAGTGTTAACTTCTGATGGCTTGACAACTTCTGAAGGTTTGTCAACTACTGAAGGATTGTCTTCAGTACTTTCTGATTCTTCATCAGAACTTTGGCCATCAGAGGTTTCTTCATTATGCCCTTGGGATTCATCAGCCTTTTCAGCATCCTCTAATTCTTGAATAGAGACACCAAACTGTTGTGCCAGTTTCTCTAGCTAGGATAGCCACTCTTGCCTTTCTTCTGGCTTCAAGTGTATCCATAGGTACCTTGATTTTCTCCCCCTTTTTGGCTTTATCACCTTTGGAAGTTGAAGCTTGGGAGAAATGACCTTGAAGATGAGCAATCTGTTTGCTGTTGTGATCAATCTTGTTGGACAGATCATTCATCTTTGTCTGTATCACTCCAAATTGGTTCTTCATGGACAGCTCCAAGTCAGCTGTGTATGTTTGGATGTGATTTTTGATGAGGGTGTTCATCAAGTGATACAAGGGACCATCTGGGCTGCATAGTTGGTTCAGGTCTATGCTAGGTTGCCCAGGGAATTGGGTAGGCATTTGTAGTGAGGGGTGTGTTTTTGGTTGATCTCCTTGTTGTACAGGAGATGCCACTCTAGGGGAATCATGGATTGAGTGGGCTTTAACCTGAGATGGTGTGACTAGCTTCTTGAGCTTAGAGACACCAGGTGCAGGACCTTCACTTACAGCCGTCAATTCAGTAGTTTTGAGTGTTGAAACATTATCCAAATTAATGGAATCATCTGAATCCCTGATTACATCCTCAATGAGGACTGTATCAGTTACATCATGAGCTGAGCCCAACTCAGTTGTCTCATGTACCTCTTGTTCTTGGTACAGAGGATTTCCTACCTCAGGCATTAAGCCTTCATCAGTAGTTGCCACAGTTGAGGTCTTAGCTGTTTTACTTCTGTCCTCAGGTCCACCACTGGGTGGTAAATGAGTAGTAGCAGCCTCAAAAGTACCAAAGGTTTCTAAGTTTGGGCTTAGAGACCCTGGTTCATCCTCATCTCTTTGGTTAGGGCTATGAGTGTCCACATCCATGTCACTGTCTGAGTCTATGTCCCCTGTTTGATGTGGTTGATGGGGACTGACATGTGTTGATGGGACTTTCTCTTTTAGCCCGGAGAGAAGTTTGGCTATTTCTATGTCTGGTTCAGAAATTTGGGGTGCTGGTTCAGTAGTTTGGGCAGTGGGTTCAGCAATTTCAAAAGAAGAATCTATTGGAATAGTTTTTCTAAGTCTTTTTCTTTTGAAAAGGATAGTTATTGGTGCTCTTGGTGGGGTTTGAGATGGATGAGACTGAGAGGATGTTTCAGTCACATCTTTTAGAAGTGCAGATTGCACAGTAGTCTGTTCAGGCATTTCAACCTCCTGAACAACTTTTCTTTTAGGTTTGGTGGGTTTTTGTTTTGTTATTTTGGGTTTCTTGGCCTTTGGTGGAGTAGGTTTGGAAGATGAGGGTTCCATGGGGACTGGTGCTTGTTCCCCTTGGTCATCTTCTGGCCAGGCAGCCTGTTTGTTGTGCCTTGAGTATGCTTGTGAGGTTAAGGGTTTCAAAATTTCAATTTTACCCACAAGCACCTCATTACCCAGTTCAGATATTATGCACTGCATAATGAACCTTGGATATAACAAAAACTTTTTCTTAGTGTTATTGTGATGTAACACCAACTCATTAAAGAAAAGTTTTGATGCCCTGAAATTTGTTTCATTCACAATGGAATGAAATATTGGTTGAAAGGTTGAGGGCATCTGGTCATAAGACCCAGTTTTAGGACTCAAGCACATAATAATATAATGAAACAAAAGCTTATATTTTGATTCAAAATACTTTTTAAAGATTGTAGCTTGTGAGAGAGTACCTTGATAACCACACTCAGTCATGGTTAGGTGGATAGCAGAGTTGTCAAACTTCTTAGGGGCATTCACATCATTCAACCCCAGTCTGACTGCAAGTATGGCTGGTGTAATGGCCATTTGTCTCCCTTTAATTGTTGAGTTGAGGGAGATAACTTCATCATCCACCATCACTGTCTCAGCATTAGCCCATAACTCATTTAGAGTTTCAGGATGAATTGGTGGGTCTATGGTGAGAGCGGTGAAATATTGGGATTTGACGACGAGATCAATGATCTCATCGTATTGGGACCAGCCTTCTTGTTTTTCTAAGTAGGCTCTGAGATTGTGTCCCTGTTTGAGAACTAAAGCCATGTGGTTTGTGTGTGTTGATGAATCGAAAAGTGATTTTGTGTTGCAGGTTCAGGGGTTTGAGAGCTTTCTTGAGAGAGAATGAGGGAATTTTTGTGTTTGAAAGGATAAGTGTTGAAAGAAGATATTTATCAGAAGTTTTTAACCGCTTGGATCTTCTTTATTAGAAGTTTTTAAACCGCCTAGGTTAAAAATCTCTTTATCAGAAGTTTTAAACCGACTAGGTCAAACTTCTGATGATGGGAAAAGTCAGATTTGCCCTTTTTGACTAAACTGCTGATGAAGGATTATCTTCATCAGTAGTTCCCATTTCCTCTTCAGTAGTTTTAACAGCTGATGAGAAATACTTGATAAATACTTTTATTCATAACTTCTGAAGGTTATTTTATCAGAAGTTAATCACTTTTCAGAAATTATCCCCATACTGATGTTTTGTTCATCAGTAGTTTCTCTCTTTTCAGAAGTTTTTTTTTTCAAGTGTTTTGAAAACAGATGTAAGTGAAAAACAAAAAATGTGCAGAAAAATAAATAGAAACACTTACAAATTTAGCATCCCTAGCATGGATACTAACTTCTGAAATGTTGATGTGTCAAGGGGTTTAGTGAAAATGTCAGCTATTTGATTAGCTGTTGCTACATGTTTCACTTCAATCTTGCCTTTTTCATAGCAATCTCTTATGAAATGATACCTGATCTCAATTTGTTTAGTTTTTGAAAACTGAACAGGATTTTGAATGATGCTAATGGCAGATTTGCTGTCTACAAGCAATGGTGTCTTGGTCTCTTTGATTCCATAATCAAGAAGTTGATATTGGAGCCATTGTATCTGTGATGTACAACTTGCAGCTGCAATGTATTCAGCTTCAGCAGTTGAAGTTGCAACAGACGTTTGCTTCTTTGATTGCCAGGACACTAGACAGTTTCCCAAGAATTGACAACCACCAGATGTTGATTTTCTTGACATTTTACACCCTGCATAGTCACTATCTGAAAAAGCTGATAACTTGGTATTGCTTGAAGCAGGATACCAAATTCCAAGTGTGGGAGTTCCTTTCAGATATCTGAAAATTCTTTTGACTGCAATAAGGTGTGATTCCCTAGGAGCTGATTGATATCTAGCACAGACACATGTTGAAAACATAATATCTGGTCTAGAAGCAGTTAGATATAAAAGGGAACCTATCATACATCTGTACATGGTTTGATTAACCTGTTTTCCTTGATCATCTGGTTCAACTTGTGTGGTTGGTGTCATGGGGGTGGAACATGATTTACAGTCTTGTAAAGAAAATTTGTTTAATAATTCTTTAACATATTTTGATTGATGTATAAAAGTTCCATTTGTTTGTTGTTTAATCTGCAGTCCCAAAAAGTACCGCAGTTCCCCCATTGTACTCATCTCAAATTTGGATTGCATGAGTTTCTTAAATTCATCACACAATTTTGTGTTTGTTGAACCAAAAATGATATCATCAACATATATTTGAACAAGTAAGATATGATTTCCAACATGTTTTATGAAAAGTGTTTTATCAATGGCACCTCTTGTGAAGTTATTTTTGAGTAAAAAGGTTGAAAGTGTATCATACCAGGCTCTTGGAGCCTGTTTGAGCCCATAAAGAGCTTTGTCTAGTTTGTACACCCACTCAGGATGAGAAGGATCCTCAAACCCAGGTGGCTGACAAACATACACTTCCTCTTTTATCTTTCCATACAAAAATGCACTTTTGACATCCATTTGATAAACTTTTATTTTGTTGGAAATGACATAGGCCAGAAATAACCTGATGGCTTCAAGCCTTGCAACTGGAGCAAAGGTTTCATCATAGTCAATGCCTTCTTCTTGAGAGTAACCTTGTACTACCAGTCTAGCCTTGATCTTTATTATCATACCAGCTTCATCTTGTTTGTTCCTGAAAACCCATCTTGTCCCAATTGGTTGCTTGTTTGGTGGTAAGGGACAGATTTCCCATACCTGTTGCTTGTTGAATTGAAGCAATTCATCTTGCATTGCCTGCACCCAATTGTTGTCTTTGAGGGCTTCCTGGTACTTCTTTGGTTCCAACTGTGAAATAAATGCTGAGAATAGACAAAAGTTGGAAAGCTGGTTTCTTGTAAGAACACCTGATGCAATATCACCCATGATTTGATCAAGTGGATGATCTTTGTGTTCGATCAGTTGTTGTAAACCACTGACAGGTGTTGGTGGCTCATGTTCTTCAAACAAACTACTGAGGTCTATTATATCTGGTTCAGCAGTTTCAGTGTCTTCAGTAGTTGCAGGTGCTGAAGCAGATGTTTGAGTTTGTCCTTCAGTATTTGTTGAATCAGAAGTTTGTGAAACTTCTGATGGTTTTGAAGTTGACTTAATGACTGTTTGAGGAGTCCATGGTGCTGGATCCTCATCATCAAACCTTTGATCACCATAATAAGTAGGTTTGGATGAAGTGACAGTCTTTTCAGGTTCAAAATGAAAGTTGTCAAGGTCAAAGAGTTCAGCAGGATGTGCTGGAATGAGAGTGTGTTTTGACTCATTGAACTTGACATTCAGTGTTTCTTCTACTATCCTGGTCTTTGAGTTAAAAACCTTGTAGGCTTTTCTAGTTGATGAATAACCAAGAAAGTAACCTGAGTCAACTCTGGCAGCAAACTTTGAAATAGATTCCTTGATGTTCAAGATGAAACATTGACATCCAAAAGCCCTGAAAAAGGAGATAAGGGGCTTCATGCCATGAAGAACTTCATAGGCAGTCTTTGAATGTCTCTTGACAACAAGAACTCTATTTTGAACATAACATGATGTGTTAACCGCTTCTGCCCAGAAGTATAAAGGTAGGCCAGAATCAGCTAACATTGTTCTTGCTCCTTCTATTAAAGTTCTGTTCTTCCTTTCTACCACACCATTTTGTTCAGGAGTTCTGGCAACACTGAATTGTCTAATAATCCCTTTAGACAAACAGAAGTCATTCAGAGTTTTGTTCCTGAACTCTGTCCCATTATCACTTCTAATGGTTTTGACAGGTAGAGAGTATTGCTTCTCTACTTGTAGAATGAAGAACTTGATGATTTCAGCAGCCTCATCCTTGGAAAATAAGAAGAATACCCATGTAAATCTTGAGTAGTCATCAATGATGACTAAGCAGTACTTCTTTTTACCAAGGCTCATGATCTTTACAGGCCCAAATAAGTCCATATGGAGTAGTTGAAGACATGCAGTTGTTTTTGATTCTTCAATAGACTTATAGGAGGACTTATGCTGTTTACCCTTTAAACAGGATACACAGTGTTCTTGACACTGGTATACTTTTAAGGGTAGACCTCTGACCAAGCCCATTTTTGTGACTTTATTTATGGTTTTAAAGTTCACATGGCCAAGTCTCCTGTGCCAGAGATCAGTTTCTGAAGTTGATGCCCTTGAGAAGAAACAGGCAGTGTTGTTCAGTACTTTGTCTTTTTCAATGTCCACTGCATAGACATTGCCACATCTTTTGGCAATTAACAAAGTATGATCCTCAATGATCTTCTCTATCAACTTCTGGCCTTCTGGTGATATGATCTTGCATGCTGTCTTTGTGAAAAAGGAAGAATATCCTTTATCACACATTTGTGACACACTAAGCAAGTTGTACTCAAGGTTTTCAACCAGATTGACCTTGTCAAACTGTATTTTGCCAGAGGAGACATTGCCATGTCCTAGCACATATCCCTTAGCATTGTTCCCAAAGGACACAGATCCATCTCTTTGACTGATAAAATTGTTTATCAGATATCTGCATCCTGTCATGTGCATTGAGCCTCCACTGTCTACATACCAAATGCTATTCAAGCCTCTGGAAACTCTCTGCACAATATAGCAAATTAGTTAGATTTAGGAACCCAAGCCAGTTTGGCTTTGGGTTTGCTCTTGAGAACATTTACAGTTTGTTCTTGACCAAGTTTAGAAATCCATGTCTTTTTGGCAATGGATTTTGCATTAAGCACAATGGTGGTATCCTTTTGAGGACCACCATCAACTTTGGTCATCAGTAGTTGTACCATGTTCATAAGATCTTTAATCTCAGCAGTTTGTGAAACTGCTGATGATTTAGGTCTAACTACTGAAAGAGAATTTTGAGAAAAAGACTTTTGTTGAGATTTTGTCTTTTTCTGAGAAAGGGTTTTTGCTGGTTGTTGTTTCTTGGGAGAAAAGGTTTTTACATAATCATTTTTGATTTGTTCCCCCACAACCAGTTGTTGATTTTTCTTATTAAACTGAATACCCTTTCTATATCTGCAAAATTCTGTTTTGTGGTTGAACAGACCACAAATTTCACATTCTTTTGTCTTTTCTTTCAAAGACAAATCTTTGACAGTTTTGATTGGTTTTAGGTCATCAGTAGTTTTCAGGTTCTCAACTCCTGATGTAGTTGAAACTGCTGATGACTTAAAGTCAGATTTAATCAATACTTCTGAAGAACTTTCTTTGTGTGATTTTAGAAAGTTTTCATGGAAAGATGTGCATTCTTCCTCTTCAGAAGTTTCACCTGAAACAATTTTTCTCCCATCTTCAGTAGTTTTGGGAGAGAAATCTGTTGGTGTTTCAGTGTGATTGTACCCTATGCCAAACCTAACATTTGAAGCACTTTGTTTGTTTAGCAATAGTTGGTACCCCTTACAAGATTCCACCCATTTTTCACATGTGACCTTGGTGTCAGCAAGCTCTTGTCTGACATTTCCTAGGTCATTAATCATTATTTTGATTTGTGCTTGGGTTTCAATAGCAGAGTTAGTTAATTTAGAAACTTCTTTTGTTTTTGCAGAAAGTTTTCTTTCTAAATCACATTTTGTCTGAGTGAGTTTTCTCTCAGAGTCATTGGCTTTTCCTTGTAAGTGCACATTTGTCTCTCTTATGAGAGCAAAAGATTCTTTGCATGAATTTGAACATAATTTTGTCAAAGATTCTTTTGATACCTGTGACAAGGCAGATTTTGAGGAGCATCCCTCAAATGCCATTAAGGCAAAGTTCTTTCTGCCATTGTCAGGCTCTCCCTAGTTGATGTCAAACATTTTGTTGTCTGCATCAGGATTGCACTCTGTGGTGTCAAAAGGAAGACTGCTCCAGTCAACATACCCTGAGGTAAATAAACTTTGTTGAGAGGGTTGTTGTTGCTGTGGAGGTTGTTGAGCAGCTGGAAAGGGAGGGATTGATTGTTGGCTCTGCATCTGTTGAGCAGGCATCTGTACATATTGTACTTGTGGCACATATTGGTGTTGTGGAGCTTGTGCCTATACAAAATGTGCACTCCCTTGAGTTCCATTATTCCTGTTATAATTGGGGTTAAAATTGTTTCCAGACTGAGATTGGTTAAAGCCAGAGCTTCTACATTCTCTAGCAAAGTGTCCCAACTTTTGACACTTATGACATCTAAGTTTAGATTTGTCAAAACCAATTTTTGTAGAACTGTTAAGTCCTGGAAACTTCCTTCCTGACCTTTTGTAAAATTTATTTGTTTTTAAACTTAACATGGCCAGTTGGTGCAAAATATCCATTTCTTCAAGGTCATCACTGCTGAAACTATTTAAGTCATCCATGATAAAACACATGTTATCAGCAGTTTGACCAAAGTCATTATTGTCATAACCTGGGAGTGATCTTTCAGATGAGATCCCAGCAGTTATGTCAATGTGGTCAAAAGATCCAAAACTATTTGAACAAGTTGGTGAGTCTTGTCCCAATAGTGCTGTACTACCAGGTAGATAGTCATCAGCAGTTTTACCCGAATTTTGTAATTTTTTCTTTTGATCAATTTCTCTCTCAAAAGTAAGTAATCTCCCATGAAGTTTTGTAAGAGTGAGGGAGCTAAAATCTGGTGAAGATCTTAAGACTATTGAGTATGTTTCCCATTTATCAGGTAAAGACCTTAAAAATCTATGAAGCATAGATACAGTTGTATAGGTCTGACCATTTAGTTTTAGCTCAGATATTAATGAGGAAAATCTTTCAAATTGCTGAGTTAAAGTTTCCCCATTAATGTGAGCAAAAGTTTCATATTGTTGAGCCAAGATTTCTCTGGTGTTGGCAATCACCTCTTTAGTTCCTCCAAACTGTTCTTTTAGGCAGTCCCAAAGCTCTTTGGCACTATCACAATGTAATAGGCCAGAATAGATTTCATTTGGGAGTGCCATTGCCAACATAGAAAAAGCTTTTGCATCAAGCTCAAGTTTTAGGAAATCATCATCAGTATAGTCTTTTGGTTCTTTTGGAATCTCTTCCTTAGTTTCAAGATTTATGTTTACTGGTTTATGAGGACCATATATCACAGATCTCCAACAACCTGTGTTGGTTTGTGACAAGGTATGTGCCATTCTCTTTTGCCATATGTTATATTCATTTCTTACAAGCATGGCAGGTTTAGTGGCAGAACCAGTATTATAAGGATCCATTTTAAAGAGTATTGATTTGTCAAATATCTCTTAAAGTGATGGATGTTGAAAAAAAGTGAGCTTATAATCCTTTATTGAATATCAACAAGAGCATGTGTCTGATTCTCAATTTGTTAGATTTATATGTGATCAGAAAAACCAGTGCTCTGATACCAATTGTTGGATCAGTATTAAGCTGCTCTTTTAGTTTGAACTTGCTAGTAGACACTTAAGTGTTTAGCAAGTTCTTTGTGAGTGTTAGCACAGCGGAATGTTTATAAGTTTATAGCTACACTTTGTCAACAGGAGTTATTACTCCCCCTGGAATCAAGAACAATAAATGAGAAGTGTTTATTGAGAATCTAAGTATTGAATGAGAATGAAATACTTTGACAGATTCTCATTAAACACGAAATGGAAATAACAATAATAAGTGTTGAAGGATTTCTTGTATTAAAATCAATGTCTAAAACAGAAGGATGAATCCTTCTATTTATAGACTTTACAAATACATGAACCTTGCCAAAAAGCAAGTTCAGAAACAAGTTGCAACAAGTTGCAGTCTTGGAACTTGTACATAAAGTAAAAAAGAAATACTAAAGTATTAAACTACTGATATACAAGGGCGGTGGAAAAGATCTTCTTTAAGTACTGATGAATGACAAACTACTGATGAGTAGTTTGTCTTCAGCAGTTCTTCAGTTGAAGTGTCTGGTTTGAACTTCAGAACTTCTGATGACTTCTTCTTCAGTACTTCTGAATCTCTTCTTCAGCAGTTTGATTCCTTGTCTTCAGCAGTTCCATACTTAGAGTATTTTGACAGAAAGTGAATTAGACTAAGGTTTGCAAAAGTGGTTTCACCAATCCTTTTTGTCCTAACAGTAAACCATACATACATGAGTGTGTATTAGTCTAATACACCAGACCCATTTGTAATATGAACATTCCATTGAGACAATCATAAAGAAAAACTGAATTCTAAAGATTGAAGTTTTTTTTTTTTTTTTGAACGGCAAATTTTTATTACACATTTATTCCACCTCACTTTGCATTTGCAAGGATTTGAACCCACAACCTTACATTTGTAAGGGGGACACCATACCACTAGACCAAGATTGAGCTTATTCATTTAAATACATATTAAATATAATATGGATAAGAAAAGTTGGTGGCCTTCTATAATAACAAAATTTGAGTTAAATTATACAAAAACTAATCAACTTTTGCGTCTACTAATCACAATATGTAGTTCTGTCAATTGTTTTCTTTAACTTTGTTCATGTTACTGTTTGTTAAGTTATTTCGTTATGTTAGGCGTGCATTTTATTTGCAGTGAAATGTACTACTTATAAAATTATGTGTTGCTCTTTATTGTTTATCGTTCTTTAATTAATCTAATGTATTCATCTTTTTCTCAAGACTATATCAACATTAGTAATGAATCATGTATGCGCCAGCTATATAACTAAATTTGAGATATCATATACATGAATTAATAAACTTTCACGTTTTCTAATCCCCGTTCGAAAACCCGTCCCAACGGACGGGTATCTCACTAGTTATATATGTATCTCTACCTTATTTTTCTATTTATAAGTATAAAATTTATTATTGAGAAAATGTATTTAGTTCATTTAATTAGAATTATAAGTTTATTAAATAAAGTATTAATTAGTTAGAAGTTTATACTAAATAATGTATTAACGTATATTAATGATTTGTTCTAAATTACAATTATGTCCTTCTATAACAAAGTTAAATTACCTTATTGCCCATCTAGAATACACTATATAGTATACTAGTCGGAACCCGCGCGTTGCGGCGGGACTGCACTGTGTTTGACTGTTGTGTTTGGTCAATCACGTTGTTTGTGTTGTATATTATACAAACATATTGATAATGTGTAAAATATGATTAGAAGGTGTACAATTTTAGTAAGAAGCATGTGTAGATATAGTAGTATAATAACACGTTAAGTTTTTAATAAATATCATGCAGTGTAAAAGTAACACAGAGTGTGAAAAAGTAGATGGCACCATAGAGTTTTCTAAATACAAAAAACATAGGTGAAAAATAAATGATTAAACGAAATACTCCTGAACACAATATATAAGGGAAGTCCTTTGATATTGAAACCACGTATTAATATAAAGTGATGTAGGAGAATACTAAAAACTTGAAGCAGAAGACAAGATTTCAGTCTCTGGTAAAAAAAATTAGCTAATACTATAATTGAAGCTATAAAAAATAAAGAATGGCGTGTGGGATGGATTCGCCATCCCGTGATACAAAATGGTTGATTTTGTGGTATATTCCCTAATATGCTCCGAACGTGTATTCGCCATTTCTCGTCTAATGAGACACCCATAGATGTGAAGCAAAAGTTTGTGTTGTATGCGCGGATCAAAGAAACCATGACATTTGATCAAAGAAACAATGACTTTCTGTTGATTATCAAAATAACCATGACGTTTATTTTAATTAACACAACATTTATCTGATTGTAATTGTTAACCGTAAACTATAATTACATATACAATAACTTTTAAATTAAAAGTCATCGTGTATTCTTATTGCTTTTTCCTTTTATTTGAGTTTGAATATGTTAGTCAAATTTTTATGTATCATTTTTTGAGAAGGTCTTTTTTTTAGAAGTATTTTATTAGTATAAGTTAATAATTTATTTAATTCTTGTATTAAATTTTCCTTACAAATTTAATGAACTTACATTAATTTATTTATCATAATTTGTTTGACTTCAAGAGCATAAGTTAGTAAGCTTATTTAATTGTTCTATTAAAATTGTCTTAAAACTTTAATGAAAGTATAATTTTGTCCTTATAGGTGAATATGAAATGACATTTTTACCCGTTCAGAACCCAATATATAGTAGTATAGATATAGATATAGATTAACTAACTTAATCTGGATATATATTACTATGTTGTATCCCGAAAGCTTATCGGAATAAATAAATCTAATATGAAGTGACAAAATGTATGTTACAATGTAACATAGGAATTAATGTACTATAATATGAGAAAACAACAATTTTAATCATGTAAATAAATATGAAAAAGGTATATAGAGAGAATGCACATTTGGATGAGGAGTAAAGGCAAAAGCAACATTGTAGTGCATGATTAAGGTAGTCGTCTTGAATTTGTAGCTTTAAAAAAAAAACAACTGGTTTTGACATATTTTGCTCTCTGTATGAAAACATAACTCTCATTTATAGTTTCATTTAGTTTAAAAAAATCATAATAAACTTGTGTATCACACAGGTTATAACATTTTTTTGTTTTAATGATTATTAGGTTAGAAAATTTAATATTATATGAGGTTTTATCAATAAAATATTAAATGGTTTTTAATATATCAGAATTAAAAAATAGTTAAGAAAATAAATATTAAATAAATAAAAGATAGACGTAAAATTATAATTTAATTATATTATTTCAAATGAGAGAGGATTGAGATTATCATAATTTTTTTATTAATTATATAGTAAAGTAATAATAAAAATAAACATATAGATTATTAATAAATAAATATTGGATTATTTATAACCTAAATTTCTGACGGGAATTTAAGGATGGCGGTGGTCTCACCAAGTGACACGTATCCCCACCCCAATCGTTTTATTATATAGAGATAAGATGATATAGATAAGATGAGAAGGATACTTGGAGGCAAGGCATGATGTTTACGAGTAGGATTTCACAGGCGTCTAGATGTTCATGACATGCAGTGGCGAAGTTTCTTTAGGGCCCGAGGGGGCCTCGGCCCCCACCGATTTTTGGCGCAATGGTGGAATTTTATGATTTTGGTAGGTAAATGGAGTCCGGGTTGAGTCCGGCCCCACCGATTTGATCTTTCGGTGTGACACCCGCCACTTACCCAGGTCAAATCCGTACACTTTCTAGTCAACGTTTAATTTTCCATGCATTATTCATGACATTTTAATTGCATAAGTTCCCCGAGATAGTCTAGCAATGTCCGAACGAGTATAATTTCACCCATATCAACGAATCTTGGTGACACAAGTTTATATGTTTACAAGTGATTTTCCAAAATCATGTATAGATGCCCAATTATTTTATAACACAATGGGAAACATCATGGGTTTTATGTATAAAGCCTAGTATTTATTCAACTGGCATACCCATACATATGTGTTCATGTGTACAAGACACCCACATATGTGTATATATATATATATATATATATATATATATATATGTACATGCATACAAGAAGCTAGTAAACACATTTATAACTAGCACTACATATTCTTTTTGTTCCATCTTAAATGAACTAACTAGTTCTTTTATAAACCTAACTATATTTGGTGAAACAAGTGATCAACACTAGGATTTATGGAATCTACTAGCCAAAAATGATCACCACCACCTCGTTTAATGTTTTGTTTTCTACTAAACACTTGGAACATCATCAATGAAGTGTCATGTCCTATTGTTCTTTCTAAGACAATTAAATACAAGAATGGGTGGCTTAACCATATAAGGTAATATTCCTTAAACACCTAGGATCAAGGATGTTGGTTTACCACATTGGTTAAGTGTCCACTGCTTCTTTTCCTTCTCTTTTTTGTTCGGCCGATTACCCCCCCCCCCCCCATGTCCATAATTTTATTTTTTTCTAAATCATCGCATGTTTATTACAATCTCTAGAACCCACAAGGCGTTGTCACATTAGCTCTAGTCTTGTTAAGCATCATCACGGTGTTTAGTCAACTTTGAGATGTGATTAAGACCCTTGATTTGCTTACTAGATTGGGGAGATAGCAAGATCACTTACCAAACATGGTAGGATTCCTTAATTCACTTAGAATTAGGAAAGATCATTGCCACAATTAGAATGCACCTCCCTTTCTTGTTCCTTTCCCAAACCGCCCCCCTAGTGCCTCTCTAATCCTTTTTTTAATCCAAGTAAACCTCTATGTCACACCCTCAAATTCCACGTGCGGGGTTTTACCGCGAGGCGCATGACAAACCAGGATCTAAGTCAACGGTCACAATAAACGACACTATATGATACGTAAAATGAAATAAACAACCATCAAGTTTTCATAAATCCATTCGCTGCGGAAGCGTAACTTTTATTACAACCCAAAATGTAAAAGTACGTAAGTCTGAAAAAGGTAAGACAATGCATATGAATCCTAGACGCCGTGTGACTCCGTGCGCCTATGATAAGCTGCTACCTCAACGACCTGAGACAAACATGCTAAAAACGTCAGCAAATAATGCCGGTGAGTTCACAGGTTTTATATTAAACGTTTTAAGTAATAAAAGCCATCATGTTACCACTATGTCAGAAATGATAGCGTTAGCTAGACGCATGAGTTATACTACCACGACCGGAAACCATTACAGACAACGAAATATGATTTTTGCCCGAAATGATTTAGCTTACGACCGAGACAATATGCACCCGCCCGGCTCCCAGCCGACGGGTGGGGTCTGTCAATCCCAATAGATCTATCCACATTTCCCCCGTTATGCTATCCAGCATATTCATGGTTTCCCCGGGACTTTACGTATCGTATAGTATGTAAATGAACCAATCAATAGCATAACATGATAATTTATGTAATAAGTATAAGCATGTGTCTCCCCCAAAATGTAAAGCGTAAGGCGGGGCCGTGAAACTCACCTGATGCTGCTCTTCGCACTACGACAAGTAAACCTGCTCAATAGACGGCCCCTAATACCGGTGACCTATCATGACGAGCGTATAAGGTGTTACACTAACAACCCGCAGGTTGATTAGTCCCTAGTAGTCCAGACCATAACCGTGTATATATGAAATGATGTTTCAAACGTTTAACCGACCGTACCAGACAAGGCCCGACATCCCATTGGTGACCCGACATCCCACGTGTTAGATAAATACAAGACATCATGCCACATATGCAATTAATCACTTAATACGCGTAACAGTCCACCTAGTCTAGCATAATGTCCGATTAACGCGTAAACAGGTACGAACACGTGTCACAAAGTCATTAGGTGTATCCCGGGGTTCCTATCATGTTCCTAGGCGTTAAATCATGTTCCGGGATGTTAAAATATACATACGGCAGCATTATACGCGATTAGGAATCAAACTAGCACTTAGGATTGTAAATGCCTTATGTATAGGCATTTAGGATTGTAAATGCCTTATGTATAGGCATTTAGGATTGTAAATGCTTAAGTATAGGCATTTAGGATTGTAAATGCTTAAGTATAGGCATTTAGGATTGTAAATGCTTAAGTATAGGCATTTAGGATTGTAAATGCTTAAGTATAGGCATTTAGGATTGTAAATGCTTAAGTATAGGCATTTAGGATTGTAAATGCTTAAGTATAGGCATTTAGGATTGTAAATGCTTAAGTATAGGCATTTAGGATTGTAAATGCTAGTAGTTGAGGGGAATAGGCCCCTATTCGCTTATACTATAGGCGAATAGGCTTGTATTCGCCTGATCATCAGGCATTTAGGAGCCTACTTGCCTAAAGCCTCATGCGAGTAGGTTCCTACTCGCCTATACTGTTCTGTAGTGCAATTTTGCGCGCCGAACACTCCAAATCAGATCCGAAACATGTAAGAACATTCAATAATGATCCTAACACATTAACAAACATATTTCAAGCAAAACCCCTAAGTTTTCATCGTTCTAACAGTTCCGAATGCGAGCGTTTTCCCAAAATAGCAACTTAGCATGTAAACATCACATCAACATGCAAGAACTTACCCTAAATAGCAATTATTCAGATTAAATCACATAACCACGTTATCCGATAGCATCCTACTGTTCTAGCATCATCCTAGAGCAAACCCTAACATCATATAATCAACAACACACCTCATATCATCCTTAATCATCCAAAATCCTTCAAATGGGTCAAAACATCAAGTATCAACAATACACAACCAAAACCATTCAAACTCCTAGGACATCATCATACTAACTTGTAATAGCCATAAACATCATAATAACACAAGAACAATCATGATTTAATCCTAAAAATTCTATCTTTAATCACATATAACACATATAACACATGTAAAGGTGTGGGTTTGTTTAGAAACGGTTTTAAATGGATTTTCAAAGACAAAAACGTTTATAAGTCAGGTCTGGACTTTTAGGGAGTAAAACATAATCATTTAAAGGTTTGGGTTTGAAGAACACACCTTATATTTAGGAGGAGATGATGGAATAAGCTTAGAAATGGTTTTTTTGATGTGAAAATAGGTTCCAGAGGGTGTTTATGGGTTGAGATAGGTTATGGGACGGCTAGGGTTGTATAAATGATGTTTTAGAGGTCAAGGGTGGTATTTATAGGCGTTTTTGATCGTTCAATGCATTTCAGGCGAGTACGCAGCAGTATAGGCGAGTAGGGCTGCTATTCGCATGAACCATCATGCGAATAGCCCCTATTCGCCCTTAACCACCCCCTACTCGCCCTTACATATGGCGATTAGGCTATCCCACACAAGCCTAATCGCCCATAGTCCAAACGTTTGTGTTTTTGGCGCGTTAAACCCTATTTTAACATATGTAATCACGTTTTCACATACCGACAAGCCACATAATGATTACTAACATATAATGCACGATAACTAATACGTTCCCACCCGATCACCAATTCCCGGGACTTGAGACTTGCGTACGTGCGTTAAATCCGGTGATTCCACGAATCACCGATCCTTGTACACATGGTTATGGGCCGACACCCAATGGTCCTTCGGACCATTGTAACGACTCCCGATGATTCCCGAATCATCAGTACGACTTAACTGACCCCAGTTAAGTATGATATTAAGTAGTTGTTTAAAATGTTTTCGTTGAGATAGACTCGTATGCATGTAAAGTATGAAACGCATGTATGTAAAGTATAAAAGTATTGACCTGAATATGCCGGGTGTCACACTCTATATTAGCATGTGTTATTTGCTTCCATAAGTTGACTCCATGTACTGTCACTCATGCTTGGAATCTTACCAACATAATTAAGTGATTAGTGACCTCTTAAAGTGTGATTTGGACCTTGGATATGCTAGGAGGATATGGAACAAGAGTAGATTACTAACCATATAAGGTAGGATTATCTTAATCACCCTAATCCATAAGAGATGACTTACCCAGAGTGTTAAGAACCTTCCTAAGACCTTCTCATCTCCACCTCTATATAAGGATGCCTTGGGTAAGCCATTTACCACACCACAAGCTCTCTTGCTCCCTCACTCTATTTCGAAACACACACACACACATATCACAAGCTTTAGGAGCAACCGAGGAGATCTAGCATCTTGCCTTCCATCTTGGATCCACTAGGAGGTATAAACCTTAACACATTCACTTCTTTACTTTGTTTAATTATCACATGGTTCACCTTAGTTCATAGTTAACATTCTTAATAAAACATCACCATGGGTAGTAATGCAAGTATGTATGTGTGCGTGGTATATATATATATATATATATATATATATATATATATATATATATATATATGAGTTTGTGAATATACATACGCATGTATGTGTATGCGTGACATATATATAGGTGCATGTCTGTATGTATAGACGTATAGACATGCAAGAACCTAAGTTATCATGTTACTTTACTTTAGTAGTGAAAACAAAGTCCATGTGTGTACATACATACATATGCGTGCGTGTATATATATAGTGTATGTGTATGTGTAAAGCAAACTCATAAGTATAGATAGTAATGTGTATGGACTACCAAGATACATATGTATTATGTACAAGTGTAGATCCCATAGACATCCCTACCTATGGTTATGAGTGGGAATACACATGTATAGATATAAGTATAGATGCACGCATATGTAGGTGTGAATACATGTGTATATGGCACTTGTGTATAGTAAAGATCAAGTGTGTTTGTGAACGAAACAACTCTTTTTCAAAAGGAACATATACTTTATGGAAGGTATCATATGTTAGGAAATAAGATCTACTTTCTTATCCAAACTATTATTTTCAAGTAATATATAGTTGTCACCAAGAAAAGCTAAACTAACATACCACTAAGGATCGGGTGAACCACGAGTACCATGGATTACCTATTGTATAAATCTAAGGTACCCATGTATGTATATAGGACGAGATACCTAGTTGTCGGACATACACTTTTGCTAGACTACACGTGGACTTGAGGTGAGTTCTCACGGTCCCTTTTTACTATTTTCTATTTTGGGGAAAAGCATGCATTGTTTACTAGTTTTAACATGAATTCCTAGCCAACCGGTGTACATGAGATGATATGTTTAGAGTACTCACTAAAGCCCTCGCTTATTAGTTTATCATAACCATTAGCTATGGATATAGCCTAGAAACGCTTGAATGGATCTATTGGGTTGACACCCCCACTCTCGGTTAGTCGCTCTAACCGGTTTATACGATATGGGACTGCTTGCATTTCTTTTATGACGATTCATTGCATGGATGTGCAATGTGCGAGGAACCACTTGTCGAGGTTTGGTTATGGACTCATGATGGTTTATCATCGTTGTTCTTGGCTAGACAACGATGAGTCATTCAAGGATTTCATTAAACTTTACATTTGGTTTACAAAACCCGTGAACTCACCAACATTTTGTTGACAAAGTTTTTATGCATGTTTTTCAGGTAACTAAAGCATGGATGGAACTTGGGTTACGATTGGGCAATCATTCACAACCACCACACATCGTGTCATTAAAACTTTTGACCTCGCCAAGGGTTTTAAACTATATCTTGTGAAACTTGTTATCAGTGAACACGTTTGGTACCTTTATAAATAAATAAATATGAATGTTTGCTCATATCTTGTGCTTGAAAACCTTTCGTGGTTACACCCCGTGTTTCCGCCTAGGCGGGGTGTGACATTCGGCCACTACTGTTCGAAAAAAATTAAGTCCGACCCCCACCGATTCGAGAACCAAGCTTCGCCACTGATGACATGTCAGCACGTGTGCATGCAAGAAGTCGCAAGCTGCGGTATCTAGGTTTTTTCTTCGGATATGCATTACATTGTGAACGAGACGTCATTCCCCAACTAGCGGGTGTGAACCATCATATGTTAAGTACCAACACTTCTTAAAAGACGTATCGTTATTATTATTATCATTTATTTTTATCATTAATTTTATTTTGAATTTAGATAAATAAATAATAGGTAAGATCGTGAAACCTCCCAAACATGGTAATCGATTCTGTTTCGCTTTCGAATTCTATAAAGTTTTTGGTTGGTCGCTTTCAAAGTTCTCAAACCGTGTAGAACAATTTAGATTGCGGTTTAATCCAAAAACCGGCCTTAGTAAACTAGCCCGGAACGTGTGAATAAAATAGATTACCCAAACTTAAAGTTTGCCGTATTTCCTATCTATACTTTGCATAATAGGAGAAGCGTGAGTGACGTCAGAAAGTTGATGTGTCAACCGGAGAGACTGGCCACCAATGCCTGTATGATGCAAAAACTGACGTCATTAATCGCATTAAAATATTCAAAAAAAGACGTGGGCCACGTGAAAGCACAACTGTTGCTCTCAACAGCGGTTCTCAATCCTTGGGTCTGCCAACCAACAGCAGACGTTATGCACATATGCTTTCAGCTGTTATCTATAAACCAATGTTTTCAAACCCGGACCGGACCGGTCGGGCCGAGAAATGGAGCTTCAACTGGTCCGGGTCGATAGATTGGATCGGTTGTGCATCAGATCGGCAGTTGAGCCGGCGGGCCAGTGGTCGGACCGGGAAACCGGCCGGCCAAACCGTACGTTTGAGATGTATTCTTCAATAAATTCAATGATTTAGATTTACGAGGGAGAAGATAAATGGTAAAGAATGGAGGGTGACTTGAAACCTGAAAAGATGATAGAGAGTCTCTTCACCAAAAAATGTATTTGCTCTGTTTTAGTTACTGTCGTGACAGGGAAGAGTGGATATAACAACTTGCTTTGAAACACAATTCAATCAACATATAACCTGTGGGCCTTTAAAACCTTGTGAACATAAATGAAAACTAGAAAATTGTTATAAATAAACTTTGATATCATATATTTAAATTATTAAATTAATTATGACGTCAACCAGTTCTAAAACCCAGTTCGACCGGTTAGACCGGTCCGACCAGTGAACCGGGGAGGCGTCTGGTTTAATGTCCGGTCCGGTTTTAAAAACATTGCTATAAACAGTTTTTATGAACAGCTGTTTAGTACATATTCATCCCTTAACTTTTTAAAGTTTTAAGAGAGAAATTTTGAATTAACATAGGGAAGTGTGATTTTTGCAGCTATATAATCATCATTATCGCAGATGCATTCCTCATACACAACCATTTTCTCTCACAAATTAATTTATAAAATCTCCTTTCGAATTTTTTGTTGAAATCTTCTCAATGGATCTTCATAAGAAAATTGATAGCTTTGTTTATGATCTCAACCCATCCAAAGATATCTGGTTTCTCAAGGTTTGTATCATACGAAAGTGGAAAGAAAGTTTTAAGATAGAAATGATATTGATTGATGAGCAGGTAATGTAATTTTTCTCTGAGGTTATTTTATATGTTATTATTCATGATATTAATATAAATATTGTTTCTGTCATGTTTTTCATTTAATTTATGTTATGTTATTTAAGTTCTTTCGTTGATGTTTAGTGGAAAGAAAGTTTTAAGATCAAAATGGTATTGTTTGATGAGCAGGTAATGTAATTTTTCTCTAAGGTTATTTAATGTTGTTATTGATTATATAAAATATAAATTTTGTTCCTGTCATGTTTTTCCTTCACCTTATTTTGTTTAAGCTGTTGTTTTTTATCTTTATATTTTCTTTTATATTTATTTTAAGGGTGATAAGATTCAGGCCTTCATAAAGAGTCCTTTGATTCACCTTTTTGACCATCAACTTGAAGAGGATGATGTCGTTATTCTATCTAAGTTTGGTGTTGGTGAAAACAAGGATCCATACAAAGTTGTAGCACATGATTATAAGATCAACTTCTATCGTTGTACTACTGTTAGCCGTATTGTTGGTTGGCAAGGTGTTGAGTATGGATATAATATCGTTGCTTTTAAAGACATTCTTAAAGGCGAAGCCAAAGAACTTTTGTCTGTTGGTTTGTTTCTTAATTTATATAATTTTTTTATCTATCTATTTAGGTTCAAGGTGCATGTCAGGGTTCAGGATGAGACTGGTAGTGTATCCTTTGTGATGTTTGACTGACATGTTATGAGAGTTGTCGGATTTTCTACAAGCCGTATAAGAGAAAGGCAGTTGAAACTTGGTGATAGTGAAAGTGTAACATCCGGCCCCTCTCACCACCAATATTGTCCGCTTTGCCCCCGATGGGTTGCCCATCCAGAAGCTCACGGATTTGTTTTTGGTTGCCCCGGTGGAGACTTCCTAGGAGGTCACCCATCCTGATACTACTCCCACCTGAGCACGCTTAACTGTGGAGTTCTCCTCTCATCGACTAGCATTAAGCCCAAAACGCGTTGGTGATTTAAGAGGCTTTGGATTACTTATGAACCAAGGATTTCTCCTGGCCACGGCCGATGTGGGATTTGCCTAGGGTGTCATACAAAGGTCCATGTTAATCTTCTCAAAATCAGTACTGTTACAGAAAGTTTGCCTCAAGAATTGTTTCGCTTGCTTGATAAGATGCTGCTTTTTAAAATTGATGTTTCTGAATACAATCTTACAAACGACTTCCATGTTTACACAGTATTAAAAATATGTGATAATCCAGTCGTAATTTCTGAGTTAATTGATGTTAATAGTAATGCATATTGTAATGTGGATGAGGTATTAAGTTAAAACCACTTTTAAGAATTGCTTATTATCTTTTAGCTTTGAATGCTGTCTCAGCAGTTAAATTTTGTATTTTTGTTTTGTATGTACAATCTTTAGGCCAGTCAAGCAGATTTCGAATTCAAATCTTTTAACCAATCAGAATCTGAGCAGGGTGGTAGTCAACTGATGTTAAAGGTGATTATGTTTTTGTATAAGTTTATTAAGTTGTTTATGAAGCTTTTGTTTCTATTTAACAGACAATTATTTGTTGTTGTCAATTGTTTGAAAGATGTTGTGTCTGTTACGGGTGACGCGTCAGCTGTCGATGCTGTAATGGATCGTACTATAACTCCCAATGGAAAAAGAGGTTTTGAAGATTTTGATAAACTAAACGTTGGTGACCTATCCTCTAAGAGCTAAGAGCTATCAACTTTTTGAGTATTATTATTGTATTAATCTTTTTTGTATATCAGTTGGAATTGAACTATATTATGCTGATGTTACATACTTTTTAGAAACCTTACTTTTCAGTATTGATAGTCTGTTAAGTAATATCTGTTTTGATGAATTTCCTATTATTCAAAGACTGTTGTACCATAATGCGAAATTATCAAATATAACTGCTACTCAGTATCATCATAAATATAACATATTGTATTTAAACAGATATTATATTCATTGTCAGTCAATATCATCAGAAATATAATAGATGCTATTTAAACAGATGTTATCTAAATTGTCATTATTTACCATCTGTTGGGCTATCAATTGTTAAGTATTCAACAAACTGTTATTATCAGGCTATTCCTTTTCTTTTGTTGATTCTGATGGATTACTTTGCCCGATCATTTCCCCCAATCTATCTGTCATAAGATTATCTATTGAGAATAGAGTTTTTTGGTTTTTGTTGTTTCGAGCTGGTTGGTCTTCATCATCATAATTTGGCTTTTGTGGCAGAGTTGGATCAACTTTCCTTCGTTCCTCAAGCTATTTGTAATAATCCATCAGTGTTGATTACTTCCAGTGAGAAACTTGTGACATCTCTCCATAACCAGCATCCACCAATTCCTGTCTTTTTCTTTTTAACTTTAAAACTCTTTTAGGGTCAGTTTGTTTTCCCTTCTTCCAGTTTGGTGGAGTTTGTTTCTGGTTAGGTTTTTTAGCCATCTCTTTAATTATGTTAAGTTCATTATTCAGTGACTTAGAATCCCAACCGGCAAATTGACTTTTCGTGGCTTTGTAAGTTTTGGCTTTCATTATTTCATCCAGATATCCTTCTCTCCAAATGTTTTCCACATCAGAATCAGGTTCCCTGTTAGACACTTTCTTCGACAGCTTGCTTGAGTATTCTTCTAAAATTGCTAATTTACTTAGTAAATCCTGGTATATCAGTTGCGTTTCCCTGTCATCTTTTCCTACACTTTTTTGCTTTAAAAGGATGTCAGACTGTTTGTCTTCAACTCCATATACTTCTTAAAATTCAAAGGCTTTTGAAAACTTTCAAGAGACTTGAAAGACCGTGACAATGGATCATCAGTTGAGTAGAAAGAGTCTATCTCAGGTTTGACTGATTCTAAATCAAGGACAAGTTCTAAAAAGCCTTCTGGTACTCTGAAGATACATGCTTGATCTGTGGTTGCCACATTACTTTGCACATTTTCAATTGGAACAGATGTTGTTTCGATTGGTGTTTGGGCTGGTAATTTTGTGGTTTCTTGGTTATCAGTGTTTACATGGAATGTTAGGTTTTCTTTTGCATGTCTTCTATGTACTTTTCTTCTTTTTGAGCAGCCTTTATCATCCTCTTTCATTTGCAGCTCTTTTCTTTGTTTAATCAATGCGGCAGCTTTAGCTTCTCGCTCCTTTTTTGCTTTCAACTTATTTAACATCTCTGTATTTGCCTTTTGGTTTGCACTTTCATCAAGTCTCTTCTCTAAAGCCACTGTAGATTGATGCTCAACAGTGCTTATGACTGGAACAGATCCTTGATTATCAGCTGTTTGCACATTAGAAGGGTTTGATGTCTTTGTTTGTGCTCTCTTGTCATGTGGCAGGTTTATTAATTTCTCCTGTCCTTTCTTCTTCTTTCCGGCATTATTGTTATTTTCTGAATCTTCTTCATAAATTGTTGTTGGGGCAGAGCCAGTGGTCTGGAGAAGATGGTTTTTGATGGCCTTGATGTCAGCTTGAGTATCTTTGTATCTAGCATCCACCATTTTTCTTATCAATGCCATGTGAGAATTATGATTAAGGTCTGCCATTTCTCTGTGAGTTTGGATAATTGGGACAACGAATTCCCATATCTTAATGGCAATAGATGATGGTGTGCCATTATAAAGTCAATCATTGCTTCCATTGAAGATTCAAGTTTGTTGACTCTTTCCGTCAATTCTTGATTTTCGAAGTCATCATATTCATTAATAGGATTATCTGAAATCCTAGCATATGTGTTTATGGTATTTGTTTCAATGACGACAGTTGAGTCACTGTCAAAAGATGTGGATGTTCCTTTTTGTTTCTTCTTCGGACTTCCAACCGATACACAGTCCTTAGGTATAGTGTCAACAGTTGTTACCTTCTCAGTTTCAGTTTGATTTGATTGTGCCTTCTCAGTTGTAGGAGGTAGAGAGGAAATGGTATCTGCCTGAGTTTGTGAAACAGCTTGAAACAAGGTTTCAAAATGTGCTGCAATTCTAGAAGTAGGCTGTGAATGAGAAGGTTGGGATTTTTTTGTAACAGTTGTTTTCATTCTTTTGGTCTTTTTGGATTTAGCTTTATTTGTTGAGTTTCCTCTTGTGTTTTCTACGACAATTTTTGTAGTATCTTGGATAGCAGTAGTAGCAGTTGTTTCAGAAACAGGTGTTGCAACGATAGATGTTGAAACTACACTTTCTTTGCTTTTAAATTGTAACATTTTTGTGAATGTTTTTTTGTGATAAGCTTTTAATTGGATTAGGTTCACCTTTTTTAAAATTCTCTTCAGTCAAAAGGTTTTTCAAGTAGAAGCTTATCAGTCTTGGATAGAACAGGAATGACTTACTTTTAGTAGAGTTCATGCATTTCAAATTGCGAATTATATCTGAGAATACAGCCATGGATAAATTGTAATCATTGTTTCTTAAAATTGCATACCCAAGATATTGTATGCTCAAAGGTATTTCATTAAAGGAAGTTGCATTTGCGGATAGATAAATAAGAAGAGTATGGAAGAAAAACTTCATTGCTGGGGCAAAATCGGGTTTCATTATTGTCGCCCCAGTCGCTGTTCCTGTGTATCCTCTTTTAGTAAACTCTGCATTGAGTTCATCTTTTAAGAAAGAGACTTTCACTACAAGAAATTTGGGTCTTTACCTACACATAAATTAACTGTCATGATGTGTAGACTCATTCATGCCTTTGGATATTTGATGATTTCCCCCATTATTTTTAAATGTTAATAACTTTTTTAAATCACATTTTAAAAAAAAAAAATTACACCGAATTAACGAGCGTTTTATTATCTTTCCAACTAGTACCATAGTGCTATACAAAAAACGAGCATTTTATTATCTTGCCAAATCAAGAAGTAAAAACATATGTTGCAAGCAAAGTCTGTTTACTAAGGTATGTTCCAGACCAGTGGGTCTGTTAAGGAGATTTGTCTGAAACAGTTGTTGCTTCAAACAGATGATGCTTCCATAGTTTGCTTGCAACAGCTGTTTGAAGCAAACTGTTGAAGCAACATTTGTTTGAAGCAATAACTGTTTCAGACAAATCTCCTTAATAAACCCACTGCTCTGAAACAAACCTTAGTAAACAGACTTTGCTTGCAACAGATGCTTGACTTCTTGATTTGATCTGAAGTAAACAGACCTTAAAAAATGATAGTCTTTCCGTGCATCGCACGGGATTTCACCTAGTTAGACTATATATAATACATTGGACTAATTATAAACCATTCTATATTTGCCATTTTACTTAACTCAATATTGTTCCATTTTTCCACATCACCGGATTTGAAGACTTCTGCTCGTTTCTTTTGGTTTTTCATTGTTGATGCCTCACCCTTTAAAGTTATATGTCATTGACATTATATACTTGATTAATCATGCATAAAAGAATCACCAAGTTTGAACTTTAAAGTTGCATTACTATACCAATCAACTGTTGCATTAGATGCATCCAGGGAGTGTTCACAGTTTGTTTTACGGGTTAATCATTTTTATCGGTTCAGTTTGGGTTGGCAATTTATTTGAGAGGAAGCCAAAAACAAACTGAACCAAATTTGGACAAGCTAAAACAAAACCGAAACTAAATTAGAAAATGATTCAGTTATTAGTTTTGAACAGAATAAACCAGTTAAAAACGTAAGAAAAAAAAATTAAGAATCCAAAATCATGTTTCTATCTTGTAATTTTCTCAGTCATGGAATGAAAAAATATTCTGATTGTTTGTTCTCCGGTCTCTGTTGTTCTCCGGCCACCACTCACTCTTTTAAATATATCCGCCACTGTTCAAATATATCCGCCACTGTTCTCCGGTCTGTGCTGCTCACCGTCCACCACTCACTCATTCTTCCACTTCGTTCGCACTCTCCGTTCTTCTTCTTCTAATCGAGCTAGCAGAGGTATCGTTGCCACTCACTCCTTCTTCCACCCCGTCAAAGTCTTACACCCTCCACTTCCTCCCTCCTCCCTCCTCCCTCTCCCCACCCTTAAACCTCCCTCCCCCTTCCTGTGGCCAGTCCTTTGACCCTCACCCTCTGTAACGGCTAGTCCAGATTTCAAAATCGAAACTGAAAACCGTTCGACCTCTTGAGTCTTCATTCGACCGTTTCCGTCGTTCGGCTTCTTTCTTCATTCGACCCTCTGTCTCCCTCCTTCAACCCCTGTTTTCTTTCGACCTTTCCAACCGGGTTCATTCGACCCCTGGTTTTATTCGGTTCTCTGGATTGTTTCTGTGGGTTTTTCCTTTGACCCCACTTGCTCCTCCATTTACTGAAAAGAACAATTTATAATATTAATAATAATTATATACTATTAATATTTCCATATACTATTAATATTTGAATGGAATGAATAGTACTTTTCCTCAGCTGTTGGTTAACTTATTAAGTATATATTTTCTATAATGTTAACAGATGTGCTTGTAGAGCAGTTGGTTTATTTGCTTTGTTGTATGCAGCTGACCTGGGTTCGATTCCTATAGGGATCACATATTTTTTCAAACCACCGCCAAATTTAAAAGCTGGTTTGCATCCTATAAGTAAGGATTGTATGCATCACAACTACAACTTATTTAATCGCAAACATATTTATTTTATAAGCATCCCAACTACAACCTAACATTCTGGACAAACATCTTAAACATATTTATTTTTATACACTTAATGAATCTCTGTAACAAAACTGGTTTGCTGCAAGCCAGCAAGACAACATTTACAACTATTATGCAGAGAGATGTTGACCCAAAAAGACCCCATTAACCTCATTAAAAAAATAGCAAACCAACAGATCGATTTCAAATCTAAGCAACATAAAATCCTCAAACAGCCGCGACAACTTGTACGGTCAGTAGCACCACATTCTACAGACATGGTTTCAAAAAATCATATAGCTAGAAAAGTTAGTTCAGTGAGGTTTGGAAGTTCAATGGTATTTGGGGTGATAGAGAAAATAATTTGATTAGTAATGAGACTCGGCGTCGCATGTTGCGTCCCATGTTCAAAAACGCTCGCGCAGCGCGCGACATGTCGACCCACTAGTTATAATAATAATACTAAATATAATAACGATTATAATACTATTGATAATAATAATAATAATAATAATAATAATAATAATAATGACTTAACTCCCCCTCTCAAAGTGGTTTCTGGGGGGCGTGAGCAACTATAGGTTGCTTTTGCTCCTCTTTCGTCATTTTGGGTGGGGTCTGGTACCTTGTCTCCTTCTCATCTCGAGACGGGGGACACCTTTTTCTTGTATGGTCTCTTCTAAGGTTAATTGCGGGGACACCTCTGGGGAGGGCCTTGCTCCAACCTCGTCTAATGGAGTGTGGCTATGCCCCCTTATAAATTTCCACGACTGTAAAGATGCCAAACCAGGGTCTTCTGGGTATAACAGGTTAATCTCTCATTTACAGTAGTTTCATTTTAAAGATGATCGAAAGGATTTCTTTAGAAGCGCGCTTTCCAGCGATTTAGATATGTTTACGAATGTGGGGGAAACCCTACGGGTTTTGGGATATTGGTTGTGTGGGAGGTGTATGAAGACACGTGCCCTTGGCAGGGGGTGCCATCACCCGGATGGTGTCTCCATCTTCTCGGGAAAGTCTGGCTCGAATCGGGATTCTATTGTGGGGATCCTAAGGCCTCAGGATCCTGGGGTGGGCTGTGATCTTAGGCCCCAACAAGGAGTGGTGGGGGATGTCACTCTCCTCGATCAGGTTTTCTCCATCCCGGCGCGGACCGTTAAAAGTATTCCCCCAAGTTGTCGTTTAGCATTTGCCCAGGCTTTGACGGGCGCCATTCGTAAAGTAGTGGCTTCCCCTGGGTCTGTTGAAAGTTTGGTCAAACTTTTACTCTTACCATGATGTACTCTTAGGGTGGTCGTTCCGTCTTCTAGGCAGGAACGCAGGTCAGGTAACAGGAAGTCCTTGCAATGTGATAGTATTATGCGGGCCTTAGCAACATGGAAGGACGGCTCTGGTTTTGAGGATTTGGTTACGTCGCTCCTCCCAACGGGGGAAGAGGTCTTGCATGGTGGGGGAGCGCAACGGAGGGGGGAACAGGACAAGGAAGTTGACCCAAATATCAAGCAATGTCTCAGGAAAGTCAGGGATGGGCACCTCACCGCCGCTGTTAAGGTGTTGTGCTCCAGTGGGGTAGTTCCACCTGGGGAATCTACCATGCAAGCCCTTACCGACAAGCATCCCGTTGTTTCGCCGCCAACCCTACCGTCCAGCCCTCTACCCCACCCTGTATTATCAGTGGGTGAAGACTGCATTTACAGGTGTGTGAAGTCGTTCCCGAAAGGGACATCCTGTGGACGGGACGGCTTACGGGCACAACACCTGCTAGATGCCCTTAGCGGGGAGGGGTCGGCGACTGCTTCAGGACTGATTTCTGCTATCACCGATGTGGTCAATCTGTGGTTAGGGGGGTTTTGTCCTGGGGTGCTCGTTGAATTTATTGCTTCAGCCCCTGACCCCGTTGTTGAAGCCTGATAATGGGATTCGTCGCATTGTTGTGGGGACCATTTGGAGAAGGTTGGTCTCCAAAGTAGCCATGAAGAAAGTTGGTAAAGAAGTTATTACGTACCTAGGAGACTACCAATTCGGGGTGGGAATCCCCAATGGGGCAGAGGCCGTTTTGCATAGCGCTAACAGGTTCCTCAGTTCCTTTCATGCAGACAGCTCTTTGGCCATGCTCACGGTTGATTTTTCTAACGCCTTTAACGTAGTCGACTGATCTGTTTTGTTACGGGAAGTCCATTGCCATTGCCCCTCCATTTTTCCGTGGGTCAAATTTTTGTATGCCCAGCCAGCTAGGTTATATGTTGGGGGTGAACGCATTGGAGCCTTCACGAGGGTTCAGTAAGGGGACCCCTTGGGACCTTTGCTCTTTTCCCTTGCCTTACACCCCCTAGTGCGTCAGGTGCAGGAAAACTGAAACCTCCCCTTCCACGCTTGGTACTTAGATGATGGGACAATCATCGGCGACGTTGTGCAGGTTGCAAATTCCCTGGAAATTATCAGTACGGAAGGACCATCATTGGGGCTCAAACTTAATATCAGGGAAACAGAGATTTTCTGGAAAACCTGCAATGGGGTGAAGTCTAGGCCAGGGCTATTCCCCAGTGATATTGGACGGCCTGAGAGAGGTGTCAAACTGCTAGGAGGGGCAGTCAGCCGCGATGCTAACTTCATCTGTGATTTGTCTACTAAAAGGGCGTCACGGGCTGTGGATCCTATGGGGCTCCTCTCTCGTCTACGGGATCCTCAAAGCGAGCTCCTCCTGCTCAGATCCTGTATGGGGGTCACAAAGTTGCTTTTCGGCTTGCGAACATGCCAGCCCCCCTTTGTAGGCAGCGCTGTCTCATATTTTGATAAAGGCCTCCGGGAGAGAATTGAAGATATTGTAGTTTGTGGGGGGGGCATATTTTGGGGACCTCCAGTGGCGGGTCGCAACCTTACCGATGCGGCATGGTGGGTTGGGCCTTCTCTCGGCCCAGGATGTAGCTACTTATGCCTTTGTGGCATCCAGATCTCAATCTTGGGGGTTGCAAGACCATATTTTACGTAACAGTGGGGTTGCTAACATGGATCCGTATTATGTTTGCGCTTTGGAACGCCTGCATGAATATCTCCCTGACTTTGATCTTGACGGTTTCTCCAGTAAAGACACCGCCCCCAAAAAGCCACAGAAAACCTTGGCGAATGCTCTTTATTGTCGAATCGCACGAAGTCTGGGGGAAGATTTTTGCTTGACCCCACGCCAGAAAGCCGTCATGGAATGCTTATAGAGGCCCCACGCCCAAGATTTCCTAACAGTTATCCCTATCGAAGGACAGGGGCAACGGATGTCAGCGGTGGAATATAGAGCAATCCTTAAATATCGTTTGATGTATCCCATTTTTCCGGATGACAAAACATGTCCGGTTTGCCGTAAAGCGTGTTTGGATAAATATGGGGGAGCATGACCTCCATTGTAGAGAGTTACCGGGGTTTAATTACAGGAACGATTTCGTTCGGGACGTTTTAATGGATATTCTTAAACGAGCAGGGATCTCAGCAAAGAAAGAGGCCCCGGTCAACTTTCTTACAGACCCGACAGAAGGGAGGTCCACTTTACGTCCGGCTGACCTGCTAGTGTTTGGTTGGGAAGGTGGGAAACACGCATGCGTGGCCTTACGGGTGTGTCCCCTTTAGCGGGTTTCAGGGAGAGTGGGTTCGTACCGGGGATAACCAACATGCTTTTGTCCCTTTGGCCTTTGAAACTTTTGGCTCATTGGCACCGGAAGCGATCAGATTTCTGACGAGAGTCCAGCGAGTCGTCCACAACAACTTCTCGACTCCCCAGGGGCGAGGATTTGTTTTCTCTAGGATAGGGTTCTCTATCCAGAAGGGGGTGGCGGCGCAGCTTGTTGCCCGCCTACCAGCTATTCTTATGTAATTTGCCCCTTTTGTTGAAATTAAATAAAATTGTTTGTAAAAAAAAAAAAAAAAAGTTTATGATGACTTTAAACAAAAACAAATATCCATGTAACTAAAAGTAGGGGTGAGCAATAACTGAACTTTTAACCAAATCCAAAACAAAAAACTGACAAAGCATAACCGAGATTAACCAAAAATCGTTAATTTGGTTTTTAGTGTACCATCGGTTAACTAAAAGTAAACGAATCAAATCATTCGTGTTTTCATATATTTCTAGTTTTTATACTTTCATTACATGTATTTATACATTTATATATGTCATGTATTCATATCTCCATTTCATGTATTTCTAAGCAAATATTTAAGGAAAAGTTTAGGTTTGGTTATCAAAGCAAATTAACCGAACCAAACCAACAAAAACCGACAAACCAACCAAATAAACCGAAAGAATGAACAAAATATTTAGTATTATTATTTAGTGGAATATACAAATTATATAATTTATCTTTATAACACAATTAATTAATATATATTAATTCGCTGAATTTGATATTTTAATTTTACATTTTTTATGTGGAACCGAGCTGAACTCATAACGACTTTTTCCATTTACATTTCATTATGTGAAATAGATCTGAACTAACGACTATTTTTTATCTACGTTTTGTTTTCTCAAAAGTTATATATACTAAAAGATTTTATCTACGTCACGTAGAATTTAATTATCGCGTTTCTTTGTGTGAAATCGAATCAAACAAACAACATATTTTTATCTAGGTTTTGTTGTGTAAAAGTTATATATTCTAAAAGATTTTATCTTCGCCACGACATATTTTTATCTACTTTTCCTTGTGTGAACCGAGCTAAGCGCACAACATATTTTTCTATCTACGTTTTGTTGTGTGAAAAGTTATATACTCAAAGATTTTATCTACGTCACGACGTATTTTTTATCTACGTTTTATTATGTGAAACCGATCCAAACTCGCTACGTATTTTTTATCTACGTTTCGTGACGTGCAAAAGCCATATATTCTAAAACATTTTATCCACGTAATGATTTATTTTTTATCTGCATTTCTATGTGATAAACTGAGGCAAACTTGTGGCGTATTTTTTTATTTACATTTCATTGTGTGAAAAGTTATATGTTATAAAAAAATTATCTACTCCATGACTATTCTGTTACCTACCTTTCGTTGTGTAAAACCGAGCCGAACTCGCAACGTATTTTTTATTTATATTTCGTTTTGTGACATTAAACCAACCTTACGATTTCAAGAATTATTTAGTTAAATATTAATAATAGTGTAGTTAACATAATTAAAGGAAAAGAAAAATCGTGTTTTAAATTGTAATGCGGCTTCTCAAAACTTACAAGGTTGGTTAATAAGATGTAATATGATGAAATTATTCTTAGTTCATAGTTACTTTTTTATCGATGTTAGCATTAACACCATATGATGTTACGAAATCAAAAGTAAACACAATTAATTGTTATTTTAAATTTTTAGTACCAAACTTTGTTACTTTTCGCAAACCACATGGTCCAGGCGTGTAATTACCCATATTTAATATTTATTAAATAGTAGAATTTAATGTTGTCCTTGGCCTTTGCTCCAATGGACACCAAGGCAATGACAAGGCTTGGGAATCGGCTTTGGTTGTGGGTTCAAGCCTTTGAGCTAGCAGGTTTTACGCATAGGGAGAGTCACTCCTTGTTAACACTCGACTGAGTACCTGTGTGGTTTTCCTGTGAATGCCTAGCCAGACCCTAAAGCTAGTGTGGGCCAGTTAATACAACATAACAACCGGAATAGGGTGGTGGATCTCACAATGTAAAAGAAAAAACTTGAATTTAATACTTTAATTTTAAATTTTAATTTCTTTCATTCGTTTTAGTTTTAACAATACGTTTTGTATTTAATAATACAAATTGTTCGAGTAGAGTCGAACATCACGTGGCATCAGAAACAGGTGACATAAAGGATTATTTTGGTCTGCCTAAAGACATATTTGGATTGTAGGATCGACAAGAAATTAGTATCGCGCGGGTAACGGAAGAAAGGCTGAATCAATGACCCGATTAGTTATTATAGGTGTTTGTTAATGAGTAAGAATAATATGAAAATGATAGAGAGCACACACACAAAAACACACACTCAATTGGGCAGCACCGTGTTAGATTTAGCAAAAGTTACAAATGGTTGAACACATAGGGGTATTTATAGCCCAAGGGTCATACGCGTGGGATGTGCCAGGCGTATGACTCTGTTATACACCTGAGGCTATACTACAATACCTAAAATTGAATGGTTTGTTCAAAATCAAAGCCACCATTGCCGAGCATATTGTCTCTCTGGCAACATCGAAGCGGCTAATTCTTGTACTGATGCAGTGGATAAGAATATGCATGAAATATCGACACTGACAGAAAAATCTTGACTTCACCAGCATAGAATCTTTGACGTCATCAGCACACTTCAATCTCTTTAAAAATCATCTGATCAGATACTTCGGAAACTCTATCGGATAATCGTCTCTGTCGTCAAAATGAAGAGCTTCCCGAAGACTTCACAGTGAAACCACCATTTCACGTCCATTAATCTTCCCCACGAGTGCAATTGGATTAAGATTACAATCCAACACCGCTGTATCCCAAAATTGACATTGATGGCTTAAATATGGAACATAGTGAGTGGAAATGGCATAAAATATCCTTGAACGCCGAAAGAAATTGATCACATCTATAAACGCCGTTGCGTTCTTTGAATTTGGGTCAAGATGCGAGACTATGTAGTGTTTAAGGACCAAAACTAGATCCATATCTGCAAATAGTCATACACATAAATAAGAACATTGAAAACGGCGTTAAAATGATCAAAATGACAAAATCGCCAATTTTCTGAAGTTCAGGCATATGAACTGTCATAGGTGTGGATGTGCACACGTATGAGTCTCATACGTGTGACTGATATCCAGAAGTATGAACAGACACGCATATGACAGATTCAAAAGTCCCAAATATTTTGTTTGATGGATTTAATGTCCCATTTTTGGTAGATAGGATCTAATATGTCCGATTATTAAACCCCAATAAACATTTTTGATTACCAAACTCGTTTTGATGGTGTATTAAAGGTTTTATAGTTGGGTTTTGAAAAACATATAAAATTGATCAAATCAGGAGATATACCGGATGAAGTCACATAATCCTTGATTCAATCAACTCACCAAGTGATTCTTATTATGATGATATCAATGAAAAACACAGGGTGATAGTAGATTGCAAAGTCAAAAAGTCAAAACAAAAAGGGTTTTGGGGTGGACATATGAAGGATGAGAAGTTTGGGGATGGAACTGTTGTATATATACCCTCTCCTCATACGCGTGAACTGATCCACCCGTATGACGATTTTCACACATGTGATAGGATTGACCCTTAAAGTTTTACGTGTATGACATAGAAACCCTTGAACCATCTAGAACTTGAAAACAATGGCACCTGTATGAACCTCATACGCCTGGATGACTTATACGTGTAAGTTTATACACGTATGAGACTGATACGTGTACAATAATCATCAGGCTCATGAGATTTTAAAATTTCAAAAAATTACCATTTTGCCCCTGAACTCTCAAAAACCACAATTTAACACACGAATACTCAGTTTCAAGTTTGAAATTGATAATAAACATTAATAATGGACAAAATTACCCTTGAAACCTGAAAATGTGAGGATCTATCATCCCTAGACACATTTTCCCCCTAAAAACTCATAATTAGTCAAACTTTTACTAAATTATCAGTTTCACCGACATATAATTAGATTCTCATGCACAACTAGAACCAACAGTCATACTGACATCCGATATTTTACACCATAACTTACTTGCGCCAACGTCTGACTTACACTACTAACCTCGGATTTTAAAAGTTTGTTAGTTTTAGAATAAATCTGTTTGTTTAACCGGTTGAATTTCAAAAGTCCACTTAGCTATTCGTTTGACTCCGAGGTTTTTGAAAGGGAGATAAAACAATGCATTTAAAGCACATCTTACATCGGTCCTTCAAAAACAAAGCATAAATGGAAAATCTTTTTGTAATTTTTGATATTTTGACGAAGAAGATAAGAAATTCAAATAAAGATATTGAATGAAATATTCACAAGCAATATTTTTGTGAGTTTGTTGGGCAGAGAATCATATCTGTTTACGGACCTGTCATGATAACTTTTATTTAGTTAATCAGATTAAAATAATCAGTAAACAAGCGATTACCAATATGGGGGTCCACTTAAACTTAAAAATCAGGATTACTCTCAGGCACTTTAGATACGATTAGGGTAAGATTTATACTTGCGGTCAATGATCCAAACGCACATGACACATTCCCGTATCAGGCATTACGCAAGCTTCGTCATAACGGGTGAGTAAGCCATGACCATCCGTTTACAAGAATGAGATTGATTAAATCTCTGTCACGGTGGGGGCAGATAGCGAAAACCATTTTTATGGGATACTTTCCTTAGAGGGCGTGTGCAATCCGGGTCGCTATCCCAATGCATAGTCGACATAAGTTCGATATTTATTCGATTATAGAACGTGTGGCTGATTTAAGAAACTTGCCTTACGGGGTATGTTCAATCCAAGTCACTATCCCAGTGAACAATCACCATAAGCTTCAGAATTAGATATACTACACTCCACAACGCACAATGGTTTACCGGTATGAGTAGCTGGAGACGAAAGGTGCTCGCACTCCTCAGCTTGAATTCTCTTATTTTTGTATGAGAAATAGGGTTTGTCTTATGATGGATCTTTTAGAAAATTTTAAGAACGCCTGGTCGATTCAGTTGGATTCGCAGTAAATCTGAGATTCAATCAATTGTTCCCGGATGAATCACAGGCTTAAAGACCCGAATCCTAAGACTTTGGCAACCAATCAATTGAGATTTCGGTACTAAGACAATATGCAAATGAGGCAGAAAACCACTCGACTTTAAGTTGTTAATGTTTATATCACCATGCCAACTTTGAAATGATTTTCAGGCCTACTGTTGGGTCTGCTGACCTGGAGAAGAACAGATGATTAGAAAGCCAAAGTATGCTAACAGTTTGATCCTTTGAATAAACAGTCTTTACAACTTACTTCTCCCAAAAGACTGCTGACTCTAACAACTGTTCCATCCAAACAACTGCTCAACAACTGCTGATACAAAGGACTGCTAAATAAACAACTGATGAAGAACAACTGCTGACCAAAGGTCTGATGAAGAACAACTGCTGATTCAAGTACTGAAGACCAAAGCACTGCTGGAGCCAACAACACTTAGGCTTCAGCAGTGGATACAAGACCATCAGAGTTTATCTACAACAGCTGTTTAATATCAGTGCTTTCAATGTAACAGTAGTTTGTAATAGGCAGATGTTTTATGTTTGTTATTCTGTTAGAGGTCACTGTCTTAGGTGACGTCAACTTAGGTCATTAGTGTTTTGAGTCTGTCTATAAATAGAACAGTGCTTGTACTGTTCTATTGCATCACACACACAAACATTCTCTCAGACAAACTCTGTGTGATCAGGCTGAGGGGGAGTAATTGTACGATTGTAAACTTTTAGATAAATGAAAGCTTTCGATCTGAAAACATTTACTCTCTTGTTTTGATTAACAGTTTATTATTCCGCTGCACTTTCATTCTATATTCATTTCATTATTATCATATTTTACTTAAACAATCAAAACAAATCAAACTCAGATCCTAACAATTGGTATCAGAGCTTGGTCAATTAAATTCGATCTAACAAATCAATTTAATAGTCAGCTCACAAATATTGATATCGTTTGTCTATTGGATTGAAAACAGAGTAATAGTTTAATTTCGTTTCAACCGTTTTTAAACAGACTTTGTTTTTTGAAAAATCAGAGAATGGCTTCAATCAATCACGATCCACATAACACTAGCACGAACAACAAGCCACCGATGCTTGTCAGATCTGAATACAATATCTGGAAGCGTCGGATGAGCCATGTTCTAGCTCAACAAAACACTGGGTGTTGGAAGTCGGTTATCTTCGGACCACATGTTCCGACTGTGCCGAGTACTGAAGATCCCAAGGTGTTTGAGCCAAAGAAACTTGAAAACTACTCCGACCAGGATTTTCAGAAAATTGAGTTAGATGCTAAGGCCTTCAGTATTGTGGCCATGGCTCTACCCAATGACATATATGCTGGGTTGTTACACTGTAACAGTGCAAAGGAGTTGTGGGATGCACTAAAAGAACAGTTTGGTGGGACTGAGGAGGTTATTGAAAACAATCGTGAAATACTTAACCAACAATATGAAACATTCAGTCATGTCAAAGGAGAGTCATTAACTCAACAGTTTGAGAGGTTTAATTGCTTAATTAGTGAACTAAAATTGGTTGGTCTTACTTACCCTCATTCAACCTTGAACCATAGGTTTTTAAGATCATTACCAGACAAATGGGACACTATTGCTATTGTGATGAGAAACTCAATAGGATTTAAAGACCTATCACTGACCCAGCTTCATGGTAAGCTCTTGACCTATGAGAGAGAGCTTAACCAGAAAAAGAAGCTCCAGGACTCTGGAAAAGTGTCTGATGACTATGTATTTGGGAATACAGCACTTTTGGGTCATGATGAGGTGCCTGGAAACACTAAGGATCAGAGTTATGATCATTTCATTGACATAACTTCAGGTTTTAACTCAGGTTTTAACTCTGAATCTTATTCACCAAACTATGCTTTCACAGCAAGTGGTGGTGATATCCAGGCATCTGACAATATATCCTTTGAGTATGATGACCTGAAATACTTTGACCCTGATGATTTGGAAGAAATGGACATTATGCACCAATTGGCCCTTCTCAGTGTAAGAACTAATAATTTTTACAAGAAAACTGGGAGAAGGTTTCCAGGGTTAACTGGCAGATCTAAGGTTGGGTTGGATAAATCAAAGATAAAGTGTTACAAATGTCATAGGTTTGGTCATTTTGCTAGGGAATGTAGGGGTCAACATGGTACACCTATGATAACCTATCCAAATCAAAGACCACAGACCAACACTTATCAGAATTCCTATAATGCCCCTGGACCAAATGTGCAAAACACTGCTCATTTTGCACAGTCCTCAAACACTGTTCCTGTCCAGTATGTCCAAACCACTGTTCCTCAGATCCACTATGTGCAAACACCTATTGCTCAAGCACCTGTGCAAACGACTGTTGCTTCATCCTCTGCCCCTGCAGAGACCAGTCAACAGAGCTTCTTTACACAAGGCTTTGTTGATTGGAGCAGTCTACCTGATGAGCTAACAGATGAAAATTTTGCACTAGTTGCCAAAGCTGAAAATGAACCAGAAAATTTTTGTTTCATGGCCATGGTGGATGAGATTGAATCTGAGGAGGTGGTAACTGAATCTGATGTTGTGACTGATGATGTTGTTAGTGAAGTTGTTACAGGTGAAAAACCTGTTGAAGAGGTTGTGAATCTCACAGATCCCTGGGGTGCATCTGATGACTGTGAGTGCAAGTGTGATTGTGCATTGATGGCTGCTGCTAAGGTATCTCCTCAAATTCTCAAAGAGTTGTGTTCTGACAAATGTGTAATAGCATTTGCTAACATCAAAGAGGTGAATGAAAACCTTAGAAAGAAAATTTTGGATGATGAAGTTAAATTTGAAAAACTTACAAAAGATTTAAAAACAAGTTTAACTGCAAAAGAATCTGAAATAAGCAGCTTAAAACATGAAGCAACCATAACCAAAGACCAGCTCCAAACTATGATAGCAAAATATCAAAGTTGTAAAAGTGAGCTTGAGTCCACCCAAGTTGAATGTGAGAAATGGGTGGAATCATGTAGAGGTTTTGAAATGTTACTCAACAAACAAACTAAAAGTCATGTGAAGTTTGGCTTTGGTTTTGAAACCACTGCTCCAGCTTTTGAAAACACTGATAAAAAGAGTCAAAAGTCTGTTGAGGTAATACCAACAAACCTGCAGGGTCAAGAGATTAAAATCACTGAACCAAATGGTAAGAAAATTGTTCTTGAAAAACCAGAAGGTTCCTCATCTTTTACTGAACTTGAAAAGTATGAATTTAAACCTACTTGGTCTGATGAGTGTGATACTCTTGAGAATTTCAAACCTGTTGATTTTAAAACACCTGAGGGAAAGACAGCTCCTCAGGCAAAGGTAATTCCCTTGGCCAAAGTCATTCCCCTGAAAAATCTTCCAGCAGATGCTCAAACATCTGCTGAAAAGAAGGCTGAAAAGGGGAAGAAGAAAGAAAATACTGTCAACTTGTTCTGTGATTTCTGTGAAAAGAAGAATCATGTCACCAAAAACTGTTTTCTTCTAAAAGCATATGACATTAACAAGGGAACAAGTGAATGTGATTCCAAAGCCACATGCTCAATATGTGGGAAAAAGAATCACAAGACCAAAGAGTGCTTGTATCTCAAAAATTTTGATGTTAAAATACAAGAATACAAAGCCAAAACTCTTGCAAACCCTGTGGTTAGTACTTCAAAAGGAAAGCCCAAACAGACCTTCACCCCTGTCCAAACATCTGTTACAAAAAGGCTTGAAACATCTGCTTCTAGAGATGTCCAAGTAACAGATGCTCCACCCACAAGCAAATACCCAAGAGGTTATGGTCAACCTCCATGTCACAGTCTGCCACATGTTTATGAGGAGCCAAAAAGACCCTCTAAACCAAGAGTGAACAGAAATCCATATGGGTATTATCATCTGTCAGGAAGTGATCAAACAACTGCTGCCCCAAGTGTTGACATCCAAGCACTGGCAAATGGTCAGCAGCAGTTGTTGACCTTAATTCAAAAATTGGTCCAAACCACTGATCACCATCCAAAGCTTGAGTCTGAAAGGTCTGAGGACCCATCCAAAGCCAAACTGGCTTTGGACACTCACCAAAACTAATCATTTACTGATGTGCAGGGAGCTTCTGCTTGTTTAGATAGTCTTTGGTATGTAGATAGTGGAGGCTCCAGGCACATGACAGGATGTAGAGCCCTTCTTCTGGACTTCTTGGCTCATGGAGGGGGTGATATATCTTTTGGTAATGATTCAAAAGGTAAGGTGTTGGGTTCAGGGACTGTACAAGCAGGAAAACTCAAGTTTGAAAATGTCAATCTTATTGATAATCTCAAGTTTAATCTTCTGAGTGTTTCACAAATGAGTGACAAAGGTTATGGCTCATTTTTCACAAAGAAAACTTGTAAGATTATTGGGCCAAAAGTGGTGAAAAAGATTGATACCATTATTGCTGAGAGCAAAGCACAACTTGTTGCTCATAGAAGTGGCAATGTGTATGTTGTTGATATGTTAAAGGACAATCCTATGGCAAATGTCTGTCTATTTTCTGCTGCCTCTACTAAGGAGACAGAATTGTGGCATAGGAGATTGGGTCACACCAACCTTAATACTATCAACACACTCTCCAAACAAAGCCTTGTCAGAGGTTTACCATCAAAAGAATTTAAATGTGATGAGCATTGTGTTTCTTGTTTAAAAGGGAAACAACATAAAAGCTCTTACAAATCCATTGAAGAGTCCAAAACCAGTCAGTGTTTACAATTGTTGCACATGGACTTGTTTGGCCCTGTTAAAATCATGAGTCTAAGAAGAAAAAGATTTTGTCTTGTCATAGTTGATGATTTTTCTAGGTTTACATGGACTTACTTTTAACATTCTAAGGATGAGACTGCAGGTATATTGAAGGACTTTGTCACCAAAGTTGAAAAACAATATGACTTGCCAGTAAAAGTCTTCAGGAGTGACAATGGAACAGAGTTTAAAAATAAGGAGTTGGATGACTTCTGTGTGTCAAAAGGGATTGTGAGGCAGTACAGCATCCCAAGAACACCAGAACAAACTGGGGTGGTTGAGAGGAAAAATAGAACTCTTATAGAAGCTGCAAGAACCATGCTAGCAGATTCTGGTTTGCCACTGTCCTTTTGGGCAGAGGCTGTAAAAACTGCTTGCTATGTTCAAAATAGAGTTTTGATCAACCCCAGACATCAAAAAACTGCTTATGAAATTTTGTTCAAAATCAAACCATTAATTTCATTTTTCAAAATCTTTGGCTGCCCATGTTTCATTTTAAATCTCAAAGATTCCATCTCAAAATTTGCAGCCAAAGTAGACTGTGGTTATTTTCTGGGATATTCTTCTATTGCCAAGGCCTATAAAGTGTTTAACACTAGGACCAAGACAATAGAAGAAACTCTGAATGTAAAGTTCAATGAACTTTCATCTCTTAAAATCCCTGCAAACCCTGCTGAACTATTTGATTTAGATAAATTCAAATTTGAAGATATCACTGTTAAAGCTAACAATGCAGGTATTCCACAGTCTCCACAACAAGATTACAGAACAGATGTTGTGATCCCCAGTCACTACAAAATCTATTCTGCATCAGAGGAAGCAGTTGTTCAAAACAATTGTCAAAACTCTGCCACAGCTGTGTCAACCACTGTTGGCCAGTCTTATCCTCAAACCACTGCTTCACCCCTCACAACCACTGACCTATCATCTGTTGACAAAAGTCAATCATCTGTTGACAAAAGTCAGTCAAATTTCACACCACTTGGACCCATCCCTCCATTACCATTCCAAACATCTGATTGCACTACAGAAGTACCAATAGATGTTACACCAACAGAGTCACCAAACCTCTGTCCATCACCTCAAAATGCCATTGTTCTATATCAGGGAGATCTTATTTACTTAAGAGCTCATCCACCAGACCAGATCATTGGCAACATCAGAGAGGGTGTGCTCACAAGAAGCCAATCCTCAAATATCTGTCTTTTTGCAGGTTTCTTATCCCTCACACAACCTGTCAAGTACCAAGAGGCACTGAAAGACAACAGTTGGGTAGAAGCCATGCAAGAAGAACTCCTTCAATTCAAAAGACAACAAGTATGGGAGCTTGTACCACTTCCTAAGGATGTTTGTCCTATAGGAACAAAGTGGGTCTTCAAAAACAAGACTGATGAAAGGGGTATTGTTGTCAAGAATAAAGCCAGGCTTGTGGTTCAAGGCTTCAGACAAGAAGAAGGAATAGATTATGATGAGACTTTTGCTCCTGTAGCAAGACTAGAAGCCATCAGACTCTTTTTAGCCTTTGCTGTCAACCACAACATAAAGGTGTATCAGATGGACATCAAATGTGCGTTCCTTTATGGCAAAATTCAGGAGGAGGTCTATGTATGCCAGCCACCTGTTTTTGAAGACACATTCCATCCTGACTATGTCTACAAGCTCAACAAAGCTTTGTATGGACTCAAACAAGCACCAAAGGCCTGGTATGAAACTCTTTCCACATTTCTCTTATCCATTGGTTTCACAAGAGGTAAAATAGACAAAACTTTATTTCTTAAATGGAAAGGGAAACACTTAATGATTGTTCAAATATATGTGGATGACATCATTTTTGGATCCACATGTAACCAAATGTGTGAAGAGTTCAGAAAACTCATGACAGCAGAGTTTGAGATGAGTGCCATGGGTGAGCTTCAGTGTTTCCTTGGTCTTCAAGTGAAACAACTGCAAAATGGCACATTCATTCACCAAAACAAATATGTAAAGAATTTATTAACCAGATTTGAGATGAATGATTGTAAGCCATGTAGTACACCCATGAGTACAGTCAAGCTGCTCACTATTGATGACAAGGATGAACTGGTTGATCAAACACATTATAGATGTATGATTGGGTCTTTACTGTACCTAACTGCATCTAGGCCAGACATTATGTTTGCTACCTGTGTCTGTGCCAGATCCCAGGCTTCACCCAGAAAGTCAAACCTTATTGCTGTGAAAAGGATATTCAGATACCTCAAAGGTGCTCCCACACTTGGTATCTGGTATCCTACTAATGGAAACATTGAGCTTTCAGGTTATTCAGATAGTGACTTTGCTAGCTGTCACACCACAAGAAAATCCACATCTGGAGGGTGCCAATTTCTAGGGAATGCCTTAGTCTCCTGGCAAAGCAAAAAGCAGGCAGCTGTTTCAACCTCAACAGCTGAAGCTGAATACATTGCTGCTGCAAGCTGTACAGCCCAACTCATGTGGCTTCAAAATCAACTACTGGATTTTGGGATAACTGCACTTAGGACTCCACTCATGTTGGACAGTCAAGCTGCTGAAAATATCATCAAGAATCCAGTCTCTCATTCCACTACCAAACACATTGACATAAGACATTATTTTGTCAGGGACAGCTATGAAAAAGGTTTGATTTCCTTGCACCATGTTCCAACAGAGGATCAGTTGGCAGATGTGTTAACAAAAGCTTTAGAGACATCTACCTTTACAAATCTGATTTCCAGAATTGGTATGTTAAACATGGATTAAACAAAAAAATTTTCAATAAATCATAATAAAATGTTTTAGAAAATCAAAATTTTTTCAAATAGCTGTTTTGGTTGAAAAATCTGTTTGTAACATCTGATCAGATAAAACAACCACTGTTTCATTCATATCTATTGTTGGTTGAAAAATCTGTTTCAAAACATCTGATCAGATAAAACAACTGTTAGTTGAAAAATCTGTTTCAGAACCTCTATTCAGATAAAACAACTGTTTCCTTATATACTTATACTATATCTATATATATATATATGAAAAAAAAACAGTTGTGGTTTCATCAGCTGTTTGTATCAGTTGTTTGCCAAAAACAGCTGTTCTCCACTAGATGTTTCATCCATCAGATGATTGCCACGTCTGCTCATATAAGCAGAGGTTTGGCCACATCAGCGGTTTCATTGAGCCTATAAAAACCATGTTTTACCACAACAGACGTTACACTGTCTCATTGTATTCAAAATACTGAAAACCGCCTTCTTCATTCTCAAACCCTTCATCAAATTTCAATCATCTTCACCTTCGAAATCCATTACAATGGATCTTCAAGCTAAAGCCACCCACAATTGTCTCCCCTATCTGATTAAAACATATGACAACGCTTCATTCCATTCCACCATTGACATTTTTCTAAACTCCAAATACTTACCCATCTTAACCGCTAATGCCCCCATTTATCTCGATACTCTCCAAGAATTTTGGTTGAATGCTGAGTTTCTTCTCCAAGACAAAAAGCCTACTTCCATTATTTCCAAAATTGGAGAAACCAGTATCGTAATTACCCCTGAAACCATATCCACAACGTTCACACTGAATGACCTGGCAGGTAAGGACTCCTTTACTAAAACAGAGCTTCACACTGAGTTCCAAGAAAGAGGGTATGATGGTCAGATGACTGGATCAACTCTTTTCAAAAAGTTTTTCCCTCCAGTCATGAAATTTTTCTTCCATACTCTTCTTCTTTGTGTCTCTGCTAAGTCCACATCCTTTAATGAAATTCCATTAAGGATGCAATATCTGGGTTATGCCATGTTGTCAAACTCTGACTTCAATCTTTCCCAGGGATTGTTCATGGACTTGGTATCAAATGTGAAAGCAGTCAAGTCTGGGTCTAACAATGCTTTTCTTATTTACCCAAGAATTCTTAGTGTAATCTTACAAAAAGTCTTACCAGAAAAAGTTTTCAAAAAGGGTGAGGCTATGCAAATGAAAAGCTTAACTGATGAAACTTTCACTAGAATGCTGGGTGGTAGCACCCAAGAAAAAGTGTCTAAAGTGTCAAAAGTTTCTAAAACACAAACAAAGAGGACAAAGACAACAACTGTTGTCAAAACCTCTGTTGTTGAGCCCACTGCTCCTGGTGATCATGGCACTACATCCAGTGCTGTGAAACCCACACCAGCCACTTCCAAAAAGAAACATCCATCCACAAAAACCACCACTCAACCACAAATGAGGCTTCTGGATGTTGAGGTACCAGAAGAAACCTCTGTTGCACAACAAAAGCAACCTGAAACCACTGTTGTTACTTCCTCACAACAGTTGGATATACCTCCACCTGACCAAACTCCTCATGATTCCTCTCAAAAGGATCATGTTGTAAGCCAAGGGGACACACATCATGATACATTTGAGTCACTTGGCCAAATGTTCACAAGCCCCTCTCCCAGGGCTAATTCTCTTGTTACTCCTCCACCCTCACCATCACATCATGTCCCACAAACCATGCAACCTCTGTTTGAGGCAATTGCCAAATCTCAGGAAGATCCCAGTTCCTCTCTTCCACCTATCACTGAGAGTATACTCCAACAAGTGACTGGTCCTGAGAATATGCAATCTGCTATCCAGCAAACAGAAGAGGAGGTTACACCACCTGAGTTCAATGCAACTCTAGGTGAGTTTTCAAGTGGAGCAGCCACTACTGATGTAGAGACCACTGTCTCACATCAGGACAGTGATTACATTGCTAAGACTCCCTTGAAGGCAACAACTGTTGAAGCCACTATAGTGTCTCTAAAAACAGTTGGAAGTCCCCAGTACCAAGAAAAAGGGGCATCTGATTCACCTATTAGGACTGAATCAGGTAGAACTACCACTGGTAGGGACTCAGATGATCCTATTAACTTAGGAGATGGGTGGTCAAAATACCAAGAATTGACGGACAGAGTTTCTGTAATTGAAACCTCTGTAGCTGACATCAAATCTGATGTCAAGCTTATACTGAGCTCCATTGCAGACCTTTCCAAGAGTCAACCATCAACAGCTGATATAGCCAGTGAGTTATGGAAATCAGTTTCCCCCATCATCATAGCTCACAGAAAACTGGCTGATCAGACACATGAGACTTACATGGCTGAGATCAGAAATATGGTAGATGCAAGGTACAAAGATACCCATGCTGATATTAAAGCCATCAAGGACCACCTGCTGAAGACTACTGGCTCTGCCCCTACCACCATCCTCAGGGATGAAAATGATGATGCCAAAAAGGGGGAGAGTGGCAGAGATAGGCTACCAAAGCTGGATCCCTTTGGTTGTCCTCCTTCTCAAAAAGGCCAAGCCAAGTCTGCCAACAAACCAGAGTCTACCAAATCAGCTCCACAACAACAACAGCAACAACCACAACAACAACAACAAACAACACCAACAACACCACAACAAACCACTGAGAAGAATAAAGCAGTAGATGATTCTGCAAATATAGAAGCTGAAAAGGCTACTCAAGAAAAACAGAAAAGAGCTGACACCTTGGAAGTTAAAGCAGAATCATTAGTTGAACTCAAGAAGAAACAACAAAGGGAAACTGAAGATGTGGGATCCTCTAAAAGGGTGAAAAGGCCTGCTAAGCATGTCAGAAAACCACCATCTAAGTTAAACACCTCTGTTGACAAAACCACTGCTACTGAAACCACTGCCACCCAAAACACTGAAACTACCCAAAACACTGCTTCCCAAACCACTGTACCCAAACCAACAAACATACCTGAACATACAACCACCAAACCTACATCACCAGCTAAATCCCAAACATCTGCTGGACCTACTAAAAGGCCAACAGATGTTAATCCAACCACTGCTGCCAAATCACCATCCCCTAAAATCATGTACACAAGGAAGAGAAAATCTACCTTTGTAGTACATGATGAAAATATACACATTTCACCAAACACCACCTCAACTGCACAATCCACTCCTCCTATCACAGCTATTCCAATCACATCTTTCTCACCACACACATCCAAGTTCAGATCCCATAGACCACCACCAACCATTACACCATTGGTTGTTCAGTATCCCCTTGAACTTGATCTACTCAAGGGGGAATTACAATCCTTCTACAATACTGAACAGCCATCAGAAAGATCCTTCCCATCTCTCCCAAACTTCCCTGTTCCCCTCAACCTTGATAAATATCTGAAATACAAGGGTGAACAAGTGGATGCCATCATTAAGGAGAAATGCAAAGGGAAGGATGACAGGACTGCTCAGGGCATCCATTCAGCAGAGCTTAGCAAACTCAGAAGGATTGAAGACTTTGCTAAGACCCTGAGCAACTCCATGTCCTCCATGCCTCTCAGTGTTGACTTGGAAAAGGAGGTAAGGGATTCTCTTCTAGAACAGATTATGGCAACCAAGCCTTACAAAGCAACCAAGAAGCAGTTCAATGGTTGGACCACACATGCTTTGAGAGAAGAACTCATCAGAATTGAAGAAATGGCCAAAGACCCCAAGGCTAAAGTCTCTACTCCTAACTTTGGCAAAGGCAGAGACCCAGTCAGAGCCTTGAAGTTTAAAAGGATGAGGCAAGAGATTGTGGCTGCCAACTATAGGGAGATGAGGTCAGTTTCAAGATGGTCTGAGCTAAGGTTGGTTGAAACATACAAAAGTCTGGAAGAAAACAGAAAGAAGGATCCCAGCCTACCAAGAAAACCAGTTTACACTGATGAGCCAATGATGAAGAGATCCCAACAGACCTTTAACTTGGACAGCTTACTTGAAACCTCTGATCTAACAACTGCTGCAAGAAGACAGTTCAAGAAGCAGAAGGAAATGTCAGAGGAAGATCAGAAGAAGTTTGCTGATACATTCATCAAGGAAGGGCTCTTCAATCAAATACATTATTTCTCTGATCCTACAACAGAGAAGCTCAGAGAACTCATTGGAAGACCACCTTCACCCAACTCATTCAGAATAAAAGTTCATCTCAGCAAATCCACTGACTCAAAAATTCTAAAATGGAAAGTCAATAAAGACAACCATGAATTGACATTGCTCAGGTCAGATGGAAGGGTTCAGAAGATCAGTATGGATGATGCTTACAGCCTATGTGCAGAAGATCACCAAACATTGCTAAATCTGGACCTAGAAAGAGATGAAGAAGACTTGTTTGCTCTGAACTTTGAATTACAATTCAAAGGTCAAATCAGAGAAAGTCTGATGAGGAATAAAGATCAATAAATAAAGCTGAGTTTTGGCATCATCTGTTCTAGGGGGAGATTGTTGGGTCTGCTGACCTGGAGAAGAACAGATGATTAGAAAGCCAAAATATGCTAACAGTTTGATCCTTTGAATAAACAGTCTTTACAACTTACTTCTCCCAAAAGACTGCTGACTCTAACAACTGTTCTATCCAAACAACTGCTCAACAACTGCTGATACAAAGGACTGCTGAATAAACAACTGATGAAGAACAACTGCTGACCAAAGGTCTGATGAAGAACAACTGCTGATTCAAGTACTGAAGACCAAAGCACTGCTGGAGCCAACAGCACTTAGGCTTCAGCAGTGGATACAAGACCATCAGAGTTTATCTACAACAGCTGTTTAATATCAGTGCTTTCAATGTAACAGTAGTTTGTAATAGGCAGATGTTTTATGTTTGTTATTCTGTTAGAGGTCACTGTCTTAGGTGACGTCAGCTTAGGTCATTAGTGTTTTGAGTCTGTCTATAAATAGAACAGTGCTTGTACTGTTCTATTGCATCACACACACAAACATTCTCTCAGACAAACTCTGTGTGATCAGGCTGAGGGGGAGTAATTGTACGATTGTAAACTTTTAGATAAATGAAAGCTTTCGATCTGAAAACATTTACTCTCTTGTTTTGATTAACAGTTTATTATTCCGCTGCACTTTCATTCTATATTCATTTCATTATTATCATATTTTACTTAAACAATCAAAACAAATCAAACTCAGATCCTAACACCTACTAGTATATCACTTGTATGACTGATATCATTTTCAGTTTAGGTTTTGGGAAATCAGAATGTCCACTGATGTACTATCATATTCTCTTATCCACATGGCAAAAACTCAATTTTTGATTTTCTAATGTTTTTGTATTTTTGTGATTTTTTTTCAATGTTTTCTATTTTTGTTGGTTTTTTAAATGTTTTTATATTTTTTTATAAGAGAAATTATTTACAAAAATTGAAGTACCGATGTAGAATAATCTTGTTTTTCTTTGACACCATTTACAATAAGCAAATACTCAACACGAGATTTTTCGAAGGCTGTCGTAAATAGGTCAGCACGTTGTTGATCGGTGTGAATCTTAACAACATGAATGAGCTTCTTTTCCTAGCAATTGCATATGAAATGATAGCAAACATGGATGTGTTTGACCCTGGAGTGGTTAACCGGGTCCTTAGTTATAGCTATAGATGTTTCATTGTCAACATAAATAAGGATAGTTAGAAATTTCTAACCGTAATCCCGCATCTACTATTGAAGCCAGATCACCTGCGAGCAACATGAAGAAGCAGCAACATACTCAGCTTCACAAGTGGAAACAACCTCTAATGTCTGTTTCTTTCACTACCAGGATAAGAGTCTACTCCCTAAGAATTGATATCCAGCCATCGTGGATTTAGCATCGAACTTACACCCAGCATAGTTTGAATCACTATATGCAGTGAAATCAAACGTATCGTCACAAGGTTACCATAGACCTTTGGTCGGACAACCCTTCAGATACCGAAAGATTCACTTAACCGTGTTTAGATGAGAAACCTTTGGCTTGGACTCGTATCTTGCACACAGGCATGTTGCAAACATGATATCAGGATGAGAAGCAATTAGATACATGAGAGAGCCGATCATTGCGCGGTAGAAGGAAGGGTCAACTTTGATTCCCTTCTCATCTAGTTGAATCCCGTGATTGACCTGAATTGGAGTTGAAGCAGGTGACGCATCATCCATCGAAGATAGGCTCACGATGTCTGCTACGTACTTGGTCTGATGAATGTAGATTCCCGTAGGCTTCTGTTGAACTTGCAGACCTAAGAAAAACTGCATCTCTCCATCAAACTTATCTCGAACTTATTCTGCATAAGTTTCTCAAAGTCCCTGCACAAACTATCGTTAGTTAAGCCAAATATGATATCATCAACATATACCTGTACCAGTATAAGGTCTCCATCTTTCTCCAGGGTGAAGAATGTACAATCAATGAGTCCTCGGATGAACCCATGAGAGATAAGGTACCTAGAGAGCATCTCATACCATACTCTTGGAGCTTGATGAAGTCCATAGAGAGCCTCGTTTAATCGGTAAACTCGGTCTCTGTGCATAGGATCTTCAAAACCCGGTGGTTGCCCCATGTACACCTTTTCCTTCACTTTGGCATACAAAAACACGCTCTTTACCTCCATCCGGTATACCTTGAATCGCTTGTAGGATGCAAATGCGAGAAAAATGCGTATCGCTTCCATGCGGCCTACCTGAGCATAGATTTCACTGTAATCAACCCCTTCAATCTGCCGGAATCCTTGAATAAATAAGTGAGCTTTGTTTCTGACAACAACTCCTCGTCGTCTTTCTTACACATGTAAACCCACTTAGTTTTGATCTTCTTCGCACCCTTGGGAGGATCAACTAGGTCCCAAACACCTAGTTTCCTGAACTGAATGAGTTCTTCCTACCTTGCTTCGATCCATGGTTCTTCCTTCAATGCCTCATTGATGCTTCGTGGTTCAGTTTGTGAGACATATAAAGCAAAACACCAATCGTTTTGTTCCCCGGATTTAATAATCTTTGAATATAAAGCCGAAGAACTTGCACGAAGCTGCCCACGAGTAATGGTTCCTAGATTCAGGATGAGTTGGGACAAGGACACCCTCTTGCATGTTGTACATCGAAAGACCAATCCTGATGTTCAATACGGGAGCACCAGAAGAAGAAGAAGAAGAAGAAGAAGAAGGACAAGTTACAGATGATGTCACATTTCCACTACTACCTGCAGAAACATTGTTAGTATCAACATTGTTGTTTTGGTCAAAAAAATATCTAGTAAAAATAACTTTGTATTCCAAATTAGTTTATGTGAGGTAGAGTGCTAAATATGTAGAAATATGTTTGTAAATCAATAATATTTTCAAGATGGTGTATCAGGATGTTAAATAAGCAAAAATATAACAACTATGATCGGGATGGCTTAGGTTAGTTTTGGGATGGTCAGTTATATCCTTAGGATGGAGAGTTATTATATCCTCAGGATGAAACTGCTGGGAATGAACAAATAAAGCAAATAACAAGAAGAACAACACACGATCTACGAGGAAAGCCCTTGATCAGTTGTAGATCGCCGGCATAAAACGTCGGGAGGAGTCTAGGCCCCTGCCATGTTTATTAATATTAAAAATGGTAAAAAGATACAAATTTGGATGAGTATGTGGATGAGTGTACTATGATTACAATGATTGTATGAGTGTTTGTGATCAGCTAAGTGTATGTGTGTAGCTATAGTGTAAGCAATGTGTCCTATACTTGTCCAATACCCCCATTTATATAGTACATGAAAGAAACAAACAATCCCACGAAATATGCTAAGTAGTTAAGGTCTTTGAAAGCTTGTGGATTGTTTCAGGTGACCGTTATGGGTGTTTCAGCTGTACAGGACGTTGGATAACAGTTTCGACCTTTCTCGCCTAGCATTCATCACTTTGGCGGTTACACTTTGACTCATTATTCAAGTTTATACGCGTACAACTCATGCATCCTTGATATCTCTGAGTTAGTAAGACCTTGTAGCCGTTGAAGGGGAGTTACAAGTCCTACTTATGCATTAATTACACCTGCAATAACATAAGTACAAGATAATTTGTTAGTTCATTTTCAGGATGTGCACATGCCGAAACACTGTTACATCCTGAAGTCAGATAAGACCTTTTAACATCCTGGGGATGGTATATTAGGGATGTGAGGTAAAATCATCCTGAGGAGTTTCACCCTCAACAATTGGTATTGACATCATAGTTGTCAAAAGCGCGCCTAAGCGCGCGCCTAGGCTCGAGGCGCACCAAGTGCGCTGCGCCCTGTGAGGCGCGCGCCTACGCACTGAGGCACACTATCAAGGCTATTTCAGACTGATTTTCGGCCAAATTCAGGCTAAAAGTTGTATAAACCTCTAAAACATCCTAAATGAGTCATGAACAAGTCCTAAACAACCCTAAAACATCCTAAAGTAGCCCTAAACAATCCTAAAACATCTCTAAAATCCCTAAAAATGTATTTTATATTATGCGCCTAATTATAAAAAGCCCTTGTTTTTTATGCGCCTTGCGCCTAGCCTCCGGGCTCGGCCTATGCAGCTTGAGTGCACCTAGGCGCTTTGACAACTATGATTGACATTACCCATTTGATTGGAAGTATTTGCCGGATCCGCTGGTTGATCAGTAAGAATCTCTGAAGAATCAACAAAGTCATCATCGTCTAATGAAGTTAAATCATTTTCATAAGAAGCTTCCATGAAAAATTATTTTTCTTCGTTGTTCCCAGCTGTTGCAGAAGGATTAGTATCAGAAGGAGCCGTTGCTGGAGATACTGTAATAGGATGCACCAGTGAAGAACTAGTTGCATTCTCACTTTCAAAATACATCTTGGCAACTGCTTCTTTCTCAAATAGGCTTGAGTAATCGAACATCCAGTCGGGTCCTGTACCTTGAGGATTAGTTGTGTATCGCTAGACATCAACGTTTATCCATTCGTCAACACACATTGTGCGAGTATTCCATACCTTCTTTTTGGGAGTGGCATACCAAACAAAGAATCCTTCCTTAGCTTTCTCTCCAAATTTTTCGTTGTCAATCACCCTGGTACATGGAGCACTAAAGGGTTCAAGGAGTTCAAGATTGGGTTTGTGAAGGTTGACAAGCTCATAGCTAGTCTTACCAAACTTCTTCATTGTTAGGACTCTATTCAGTGTATAACAAGCACAATGTACGGCTTCATTCCAGAATATCATACGGAGTTTCGAGTCAGTCAACATAGTCCTAGCAGCCTCAATCAACGTCTGGTTCTTCTTCTCTGCTACTACATTCTGTTGCAGTGTGTATGGCGCACTGGATTCTTGATGTATTCCTCTTTCAGAACAGAAAGATTCCATGTGTTGGTTCTTGAATTCAGTTCCGCTCTCACTTCGAATCCTCCTAATCTTCAATTTGTATAGAGATTCGAGTTTCGGAAGCAGAACTTGCAGATTGCTGAAGGTTTCACTCTTATGTCGCATACAAACCACCCAAGAAAATCTAGAGTAATCATCTGCGATAACTAAGCAGTAAAGATCTCCACAGTAGCTCCTCCTCTTCACTGGACCAAACAAATCCATATGATGCCTTTCAAGCGGAGTCGACAATAAGTTGATCTTCTTGGGGTGAGACTTCTTCTTCTTTTTTCCCTTATTGTAGCTGACACAGACATCATTGAGATAAACATGTTTGACTGAGACACCCTCCGCTAAACCATTCTTGACTAACTGATTCATCTTCCTCAGGTGGATGTGTCCCATACGTTTGTGCCACATAATGGACACTTTCTTAGTAGCCTTTGACAGAAAGCAGGTAACCTGGGCAGACTTGGTAATGGCTTGGCTCGTATCCAAAACATATAAATTGTTCACCTTTAGACTTGACATGATCACCCACTCCACTAGTATCATGAATGTCAGTTTCAGAATGAAACAAGCAGTGTCGTTGAAGATTACTAAAACCTTTTTCTCACAGATCTGGGATACACTCAGTAAGTTATGATCAATCTGTTTCACATAATTGATCCGATCAAAATTTACTATCCTATTGGACATATTTCCTTCCTTCGTTATATAACCCCCTTTATTTCCAGCAAAGGCAACATGTCCTCCATTGATATTCTTTATGTTGAATAGGAGCGATAAGTCACATGTCATGTGCCCGTATGCCCCACTATCAACAATCCAAAGACTGCTAATAGGCCCTATGGAAATACCCAACACGAAACATTTAAGATTAGTTGGAAACGGGGACCCAAGCCTTTACGATCTTGGGTCGTCCTTTAGCATCCAACATTGGAACCTCAATCCACCTGCCAGATGTTGTGGGAGTAACACAAACAATTGCCTTTTTCCGTGGCTTTGTTTTCCCACTGGAACTCTCAGCTTTTGATTCAGTCCCTTTCGGTCACCAAACTTGTTCAGGCTTATCCTTGGGAGGCTTCGCCTTGACAACTTTGGGTGGAGTCTTAGGTTAACCTTTTAGATTTACCGATTGGTATTCCTATCTAGTCATCTTAGGCTTACCCTTAGGCTCCCCCTTATATGGTGATGTATTTGGGTTTGCCTTTTGGGCTTTAACCTTAGCGGGCTTCGATGCTACACCCTCATCTATCTTTTGATTACCCTTGTCAACCTTAGGAATCACCTTAACTACTTCCTTTTGTGATTCAGGAGCCTTTTCAGGTGAGGGTTTGGAGTTCACAGCAACATGTCCCCTGTGAGGTCTCAAGTATGAACAATTTTGACACTATGTGTCTGACCTCTTGGCACTCAAAACACGTTGTCCATTTAGTTTTGTTTTAAGATAAATGTTTTGGCTTCCGGGGAGATTGTACATCAGATTTGCAACTGGAACCTTTGGATTTTGAGGAACTAGCCTCATGAACGTGTGATCCAGGTGACAACTTCCTTTGATATTTTTGCTTGAAGTAAGCAAGATTGGAAGTCTTCTCAAAGTGTTGTACCTGGTCAGTTCCAGTTGAACTCACAAACTCTATTGAATTTGGTAATTGACTAGGTCTGGTCTAGCGGATATCGCAGTGTTTGGGATAATGAGGAATCCTAACTTTCTTTTTCAGAACGGTGGTGGTTGTTTTACCTGACTAGCTTGCCCACCTTGACTTATGGTCTATTTTAACTCAGCTTCTTTGTTTTTATCAGCTTTAAATACCTTAGTGATTAAAGATTTGTCCACATTTTTATTGGAAATTTCTTATCTGAAAAGACTTTTGAGGAATCTTTAAGCATGTAATACAGACCAGAGTTACAAGTTGACTCCTCATCATCCTCATCAGAATCAGGATCACACGTGATATGATACTCAAGCGGGATCCTGTGCTTCTATTTCTAATGACCGAGACCTGGTTTACTGTCCCCCTCATCACCGAGTTCATCATCAGTTTCAATTAAGCAGTACTTATCATCTTTGACAATGTCTGCTTTCTTGATTTTAGCAGGGTCAACAACTAAGGGAGTTGTGACCTGAAACAGTGTGACCTCAGTCTCATCTGGTGTTTTGGAATTATTTGCACGCATGGGAGGAGGAACAGTTTGATAACCTAGACCAGCAACGCTCTTTTTAGTTATTTAACTTTCAATTATGTGATCTAGCACATACTTGAATTCGAATAACTGACAAGCTTTTTCTTAATTACCTCGTAGTCATATTGTGTTGCAACCAATGCCTTTTTGCTTTGGTTAGATTAGTAATATAGTTTTTGATTGCATCTTGTTTGTTAAGAATGGTTCTTTTTAGTTCACTCACATCCTTTTTCAACAACATTGCAGTTTCCTTAAACTCTTTTTCATTTAATTTTAAGGCAGTATTAGCATTAGTGCACGATCAAAGATCACATACTAAACTGGTATTATGTTCTTTGATTGATTCAAGACGGGCTTCTAATTCACAACACTTGGAACATTTTGGTGTTTCAGAAGAACTGAACTGGTTGTCTTGAATATTGGCCAATAAAGCATAGTGAGAAGATGAACCATCTATCGAGAAGTACTTGAAATAATCAACTGTCGACTCTACTAGATCTTGAATCAAGCATGATTTTTGGTTGGTCCAGAAATCAGCTTCTGCTATCAACCTGTCAACATCATCATCTAAAGAATCATCATTACTCTCTTAAGACCCACATTGTTGACTGGGAGCCTCCTCTTAAGACTCGTCATCACTAGATTTATCTTGTGAGTTTGAAGATGACCCTCCTTCCTCTTGTTGAACATCTTTGATGATTTCAGCATAACATGTTGTACCTCCTACATTCACTTCTCCATTACCCCCAGCTAAAGATTCTAGTCGACCCCTTCATCAGCTTGCACTACCATAGCCCTTGCCTGGTTATTGGCTTGTGGTGCGGGCTATGGTAATGGGTTGTTAATAGGCACAATAACACGCTCTTGATTTGGAATAGGTGCTTGCTGCTGAGGTCGATGCTGGAATGGGTTTTGCTGCCTCTGACCACGGTTCGCTCTGAACGGATACTGGTTTCCTATTGGATTGGCTTGTGTTGCCCTCTTTTGAAATGTCCCCGTACTCACTAGTTAAAGCACCTGACATTTTGTTTATTGAAACCGTACTTCGTATCCTTGTTTGTTTGCCAATCAGTGCGTCCCATTCTCCCCATAAAGTCTTCAGCTCGTCTCACCCCACTCGCAAAATGCAATTGTATGTCCATCAATTACATTTCATCCTTGTCCAGCTGATCATAATCTTCTTTTTTCAAGTTGACATTTCCGATATTCCTCGCCACCATATCGTTATAGGATGTAACAAATGCAGACAATAACGCTACATGCTCCTTAGCTAACGCTACATGCTCTTTAGCAACCTCCAATGTCACATTCCCAAAACTGTTCATTGAGGGTTATGCCATCATGGTGTTTGAAGATACATAAGCTGATTGTTAGGGGGTGGAAGTATTGGGGTGAACATACGTGTTCGTTGGTTGTGGTGGAATTAGGCAATAGGTGGTAGAAGTTCATGGAGATGGTGGGTACTAATAAGTACTTGAGTACTGCAACATGGGATCAAGAATTGGGACTTGAACAGTTTGAGGTGGTGTATTACAAGAAAATGGGTCATTGACAACAGACGAAACAAATGTTGTCTGAGTTCGGGAACTGGTAGTGACTGCAGAGGTTGTCGGAGTAGCAGCATCATATAGCTTAGGATTTTGTGGTAATTGAATCCGCTTTGCTTTCCTAGACTCCTCAATCTCTCTGAAATGTAACATCAATAGAAACTCACCAATAGGTAAAGTTTCATACTGACCCATTCCTTTCATCATATCCACATAATGCATCCATTGCGGTGGAAGTGCATCTGCAAAACATTCTATTAGCTCAAAAGAGGTATATTTAAGATCAAACTTACGTAATTCACTCATCAAATGATAATATCGTGATTGCATGTCTCTGAGTGTCTCTTGTCCAATATGGCTAAAGGCTTCAAGTTCCTTCTTCAGTTGATCCTTCCTGATCTTGAACTTTCGTTCATCTCCTTCACACCTCTACTCCAATAATGCGCGAAGATCATAAGCATTCTCGCATACATTATACGGAAGCAAGATGTCCTTCGGTAGCGCCTGTGTTAGAATGGAGAACGCCTTTCTCTCATTCTTGTAAATCTTATTCTCGTCATCACTCATCTGTCAGATATCCACTAGTATATTTAAGTTCTCCTTTAACGTTCTGACCAGTGGATGCTTTACCCAGTGCATCTAACCCTTTGATATGCCTCTGTATTATCCCCTTCCAGGGTGGGTATTCATTCAGATGTTCCATCTTGGGAGCTTTGTTGCTGCTACCCGTTTCATTATCGCTCTTCATCATTTGATGTACACTCTGAACTTGGCTTTTCGCTGAAACCACAACCTAGGAATTTGACAACATGGGTATTTGATTCTGAGGTGGGGAAGAAAATGGACAATAAGGTGTAACAGTGTTTGCCTGCCACTAAGGGTTTCTAGCATTAACAACAACGCAAGGATGTTGGACTTGGGGGCCGGTTGTTGCTTAATATGCTCGGGATGGATAACTTGGGTGAGGTAAGTCCAACTCATGATGATTAGAATAATATCATATGTATAAACGATGATTTGGAAGAAAAGCGGACAAAGTCAAACTTGAAACTTTTCAAAATGACTAACACAGCTATTCACACGTTCGTCAGAAATAACACATGTATAACAAGTTTTAACAAACGTATTAAGATGTTTTAACACACGTATGAAGTCACATGTATGATGATGAAGGCGTATGATGGTAACACGTATGACCACATGTATAAACTTGACACGTATGACTGAAGACACGAATGAGGTGAAGACGTATGACAAAGACACGTATGAGGGCTGGGCTTATGAAAGTGATACGTGTAGGGATTCACACGTATGGGGGTGATACGTGTGAATGATTAGGCGTATGACAGCAGGTCTGGCATATAAGTGTTCTTCATGTTGAATTTGATGATTTTTGGTGAAAATAGGTATTTGGATGATCAGATGATTAGATTATGTGCGGGATATATTTCCCAACAAGGTTCCAATGCCCAAATCGATCCAAAAACAACAATTATAATCCAAAATGATCATAAACTATGAAGAACACAAACTTATGGGTTTTAAGCAAAAACTCAAATCTGATCCAAATTAACGTTGTTTAACACTTAATTTTGATTCAATTAGTTTCCAAAACAACTTTGTAACATAAAACAAAGATCAGATCTTCAAAAACATTCTATGATAAAGATTTTAAGCCAAAAACCATGAAGAACACATATTTAATGACTTTCCCAAAATTCTTAGATCTGATCTGTTTTGATAAAAAATTGATTTGGATATTATTAAAACAGTTTCTAAACACAATTTCATAATCAAATCAACGATCAAAACATCAAACACACTAAAAAATATCCAAAAACCACGTTTATGCACCAAACAGGTCAAATGAGATTTCAATGAACAATTGCTTAAAACTTTCAGATCTAATGCTACTCACTATAACAACACGCGTGATATGAGCCTCAGCCCTGATATCACTTGTAGGATCGACAAGACATTATTATCGCGCGCGTAGTGGATCAAAGGAGGAATCAATGACCCAATTAGTTGTTTTAGGTATTTGTTAATGAGTAAGAATAATATCGAAATGATAGAGAGCATACACAGAAAAACACACACTCAATTGGGCAGAACCTTGTTAGATTTAGCAAAAGTCACAAATGGTTGAACACATGGGGGTATTTATAGCCCAAGGGTTATACAACTAGGATGTGCCAAGCGAATGACTCTCATACGCCTTCATTGCCAGGCGTATAACTCTGCCATACGCCTGAGGCTATACAATAATACCCAAATTACCCCCAAACACTATACAAGCTACCCGAACACCTATAAAACGTACAAACATGATCCATAAATTATATCTAAGCTGGGGACATAGCCTTAGGATGTACTAACATGGATTAAAATAGTTTCTGGTTTAAACAATCCACACAATATTTAATGTTTATTAATTATTAATTAAATTTAATATTTTAATTTTAAATTCCTTTTATTCATTTTTCTATCCACAATACGTTTGATATTTAGTAATACATATTATTTTTATTTTAATAAAACGTTTGGTATTTAAAAAACGTATTGGTCGGTTAGGTTTGAGCAACATATCGCGTCGAAACCGGCCATATAAATTGAGTTCGTTTGGTTTAAGTCAAAATGTGGTTATGTTTACACAATTACGGATCAAAATATGTCACATAATATTTAAAATTTATTAATTAGTTAAAGTTAATATTTTAATTTTAAAATTCTTTTATTTATTTTTCTATTAATAATATACGTTTGGTATTTAATAAAACATATTGATCGCCTAACTTAAACATACGGATCATTTTAAAACCTAGCAAACCTTGGAGCACAGCGTGAGCTCAATTGCTAGTTATGAATAGTATACAACGTTTTTCAAGTTTAATTCTACAGTAAAGTAAACTTATTATTAATACTATATTTAGCAAAATGGGTTTGTGAGTGTACCTAAACTATTAAAAATGGTAAAAACGTTTGAAGCTTGTTGTTTTAGAGGGTACAACCCTTAGCCGCATGTGGGTGACCTGCTAGTTAATATTAACTAACTAACAACAACAAAATAACATAAAAAAGCACCCTATAATGTTTACCAACCATTATTTTGTTCTTTCCAAAGTATGGATAACTATATTAACCGTGTAGGGTTAGGATCAAATACACAGTTAAAGAAAAATAGGAAGTCGTAGGAAGGGTATCAAACAGACTCCGATTGAACTCATTCAAGCGGCATTGGAATCGTCTTATCGAACCCTACGACGTTAGTTTTTAGGTATTCGTTTTTTCGGGTTTTAGCTTGTAGTTTTTAGAATATGCATTATATCATTGTGTCTTTTATTTACCATTGCGTCTTTTTCTTATTTTCATCATTCTGTCATCTTTTCAATTCATTATGTCTTTTTTCTTCAGCATTGTGTTATATTTTTTGGCACTGTGTTATATTTTTTAGAGAAAACTATACAATTAGTCCTTGTGGTTTACCATTAGTTTCACCTATGAGTATTAAGGTTTAAAAGTTTCATGATAAGGTGTTAAGTTTAGTTTTTGTAACATAATAGGGTATTAACACTAACAAGGGTTAATATTTAACTGAGTTTACCCTCAAGTGACTAATGGTAAACCATAAGGACTAAGGGTGAAACTTAAGTGGGGCCCACCACCATTAGTTCTAGTACCCTATTATGTTACAAAAACTAAACTTAACACCTTAACATGAAACCTTTAAACCATAATACTCAAAGGTGAAACTAATGGTAAACCACAAGGACTAATTGTGTAGTTCTCTAAATATTTAAAAACTTTAGTGGGATCTACCACCCACCTCTTTCTTCACATTCACCAACCACCATCTTCACTTTTCACTCCCACAATCAACCATCATCTCCTCCACCTTTCACCACAACCAACCTGTCACATGCTCATCAGCATCCACCAACCCATCACCAACATCCACCCACCAACCCGTCGAAACCCAAATCTGCAACCGCTGCAGCCCCACTTGCAAGCACACCATCACCGTAACCACAACGTCACCACAACTACACCACTCCATCACCTGCAACCACACAACCACTGTGGCCTCCAAAACCATCACCCTCCAACTTCAGCAACCTACAACCTCATCGATGACCTGCAAGCTCTACAATGACCTTCCATCCACCTCGAAATAAAAAGCGATGAATCCCATATGCCTTCTCTCTCCTTTCTAACCACCTCAGCCACGAAAATAGCACTACCGCCACCAACTCGTTTCTGCAGTTGGGCTACAGCGGTTGCAGGTTTGGGTTTCGATGGGTTGGTGGGTGGATATTGATGATGGGTTGGTGGATAGTGATAAGTAGGTGACAAGTTGGTTGTGGTGAGAGGTGGAGGAGATGGTGGTTGATTGTGGTAGTGAAAGGTGAAGATGGTGGTGGGTGAAAGTGAAGAACAAGGTGGGTGGTGGATCCCACTAAAGTTTTTAAATATTGAGAGAACTACACAATTAGTCGTTGTGGTTTAAAATTAGTTTCACCTTTGAGTACTAAGGTTTAAAGGTTTCATGTTAAGGTGTTAAGTTTAGTTTTTGTAACATAATAGGGTACTAGCACTAGTGGTGGTGGGCCCCACTTAAGTTTCACCTTTGGTCCTTGTGGTTTATCGTTAGTCACTTGAGAGTAAACTCCGTTAAATATTAACCCCCGTTAGTGCTAATACCCTATTATGTTACAAAAGCTAAACTTAACACCTTAACATGAAACTTTTAAAGCTTAATACTCAAAGGTGAAACTAATGGTAAAACACAAGAACTAATTGTGTAGTTCTCTCTATTTTTTAGCTCATTGTGTCATATTTCATGATCTATTGTGTTTTTTGCATCCTTCTCACGCTTCTCATTTTTTGTATCCTTTGTAGAATAACTCAACCCTAAGGTAGCGTTTGGTACGCAGAAATGAGAGGCGGAACGGAATGGAGTATTATGATGGAATGAAAAAAAAGTTGTTCGGTTGGTCAAGGTAATGGAATCATCCATTACCTCATCCATTTCATTCCCTCTAAAAACCCCATATTCATTCCATCCAACCCCCCATGTTTTTTTTTCCATTCCATTCCCTCTGTCACCCTTCATCACCACTGACCACTACCGACCACCGCCATCGACGCTACTCACCACCGACCGTCGCCATCCACCGACCACTGCCGCCACTCTCCGTCACCGACCACTGCCACCGCCAACCACCGACTACCGTCGTCACCGACCACCACCACCGTCGACCACCACCACCTACCAAGCACCGACCGCCACCACTGACACTCTCCGTCACCGACCATCGCCACCCACCGACCACCACCGGCAACCGTCGCCGCCACCACTCACTGTTGCCGTCACTCCTTGTCGCGACCCGCCGCCACCGTCCACCACCGTCACCGCTACTATCACCACCAGACGCCGCCACCGACCACCACCACCGTCACCGCTACTATCACCACCAGACGTCGCCACCCACCACCACCACCCATCGTCGTCACCGCCAATGACAACCACTACCACCACCAACTACCGTCGCTAGCACCCGCTGCCAGCAGCCATCACTACCACTCACCACCGCTGATTTTATTCCTTTGTCTTTTCCTTCATACCAAACAATACAAAGTAATGGTTCATTCCATTCTTACGTGTAACCAAACAAGACCATGGAATGGTAATCATCCATTTCATTCCCTTGTCCATTCCATTCCCTTCTCCATTCCATTCTCTCATCCATTCCATTAACTCATACCAAACAGACCCTAAAGGTGTAATGCCATAGTTTTATTTTTTTTTATTTTTTTTTTTATCGGCAGTGTGATGCCATAGTTAAAGGCTAAGATCCGGGTATTCTCAACGCATAAATGGCTAATAGTTTTGCAAAAAGAGTTGGAAGATGGCCTAAGCTGGCCTGGAGCTTTAGAGCTTCCGAGTGAATAAGGGTTTATTATTTATTATTTGAATTGTGTCATATCTAATTTAATGTTCGTCAGGCTGATCAATAAAGGGTTTATTATTTATTATTTGAAGTGTGTCATATCTAATTTAGTGTTTGTCGGGCTGATCAATGAAATCGATATATGCGGCCTGCTGCCTAGAGGAGACAAACGACTTCGTCTATTTCTTTCCCAATATGGCAATGTTGCCCAACTTGCAAATTTTGCAATGGAAAAACATCAAAATAGTCACCTTATAGTTATCCACTCTCCGATGATTCTTCCCATAGGATCTTGAAACTGGTTACACAACAATCCAAAATTCAGGTATCACACTATCAATCGGAGCACAATTCCTATTTCATGTGTTTGCCAAATGTCCCTTATTTTGCGAGTCGCTATTCCCTCGCGATGCTAAGGCTATGGGGTGTGGAGACATGAGAAATGTCATTTCTTCATGCCACCTAGGATGCCACCTAGGCAAGGTGATGTCTCAATATGCTTGAGACATGGGTGAAGTGTGAAGACATGAGAAACCCATGTCTCAAGCATTTATTATCATTATTTTTTTATGAATATTAATTTTAACTAGTTTTATAAAACTAACAAATAAACAAAATAAAATTCAAATAAATAGTAGACTTAAAATAAAAATTACAAACCATCCTAAAAATTAAAAAAATTACAAATCATCCTAAAAATTAAAAAAAAAATAACAAACCATTCTAAAAATTAAGTAGCAAAATACTAATCGTCGATTCCGTTGTTCCATATATATTCGATCAAGTCGGCTTGTAGATGATGATGGATGTGTTCGTTACGTAACGCGAAATCGTTTAACTCTTGTTGAGCTTCGTCGATTCCGTTGGATTTTTTTTAAAAAAATAAAAAAGAAAACATTGTGATTGGTTCGTCTTGTTCGTTCTCCAAGGGACGTGGGGGACAGGGGGAAAGGGGATGGGGGGCGGTGTGGGGGGTGGGGGTGGGGGACGGGGCAAAAAGCAAGGGGACGGGGGGGGGGGGGGGGGGGGGGGGCGTCTCCATACCGGGTAGCCTAAGATTCCTAATTCTGTGTTTTTCTTTGATTTTGTGTGGTAAGTCTCAACCCAATTTTCATATAGAGTGTCACATTTGTTTGTAATCTAAATCTTCTTGTGTAAAGTCTTTTAAGTGTTAACATATTTCGATGCTAACTTGATCACATTTTTGTTAATGTTTTCTAGTCCGAAAGTGTTAAATAGCTTTTAGCCTTGCGAATTTTAACTGAAGAAAACGTAACTTGTTATTACGAACCACAATTAATGATGGCTTATAACAATCACATGAAAAAAATGGCTGAACATACACTTCGTGTTAGGTTTTCAAAAAGGATGCTAAATGCTAGCTGAGTTAAGTTTGACGCCCGGGAGACAAATGAGTTCAAACCACGCTTGTAGCAAAAATAATAAACGAATTTCCTTGGACATCGATGTTCGATCCCCGGTCTCTATATGCCTTTGTGAAAAGGATTATGAGATTCTTTGAAATCACGAGAGTCTCACCGATTCCTTTTAGGAAGCGCAAGTGACGTAGGTTTGTCGTATCGAACCCAGGTCTCGTGGGTTCTCAGGTGTGCACAGTGACACTTGATTTAGCTATTCTAAAAATAATCTAATCAAGAATACAAGCGACGTACATCCTCCATACCGGGTAGCCTAAGATTCCTAATTCTGTGTTTTTCTTTGATTTTGTGTGGTAAGTCTCAACCCAATTTTCATATAGAGTGTCACATTTGTTTGTAATCTAAATCTTCTTGTGTAAAGTCTTTTAAGTGTTAACATATTTCGATGCTAACTTGATCACATTTTTGTTAATGTTTTCTAGTCCGAAAGTGTTAAATAGCTTTTAGCCTTGCGAATTTTAACTGAAGAAAACGTAACTTGTTATTACGAACCACAATTAATGATGGCTTATAACAATCACATGAAAAAAATGGCTGAACATACACTTCGTGTTAGGTTTTCAAAAAGGATGCTAAATGCTAGCTGAGTTAAGTTTGACGCCCGGGAGACAAATGAGTTCAAACCACGCTTGTAGCAAAAATAATAAACGAATTTCCTTGGACATCGATGTTCGATCCCCGGTCTCTATATGCCTTTGTGAAAAGGATTATGAGATTCTTTGAAATCACGAGAGTCTCACCGATTCCTTTTAGGAAGCGCAAGTGACGTAGGTTTGTCGTATCGAACCCAGGTCTCGTGGGTTCTCAGGTGTGCACAGTGACACTTGATTTAGCTATTCAAAAAATAATCTAATCAAGAATACAAGCGACGTACATCCTGCACAACACTATAAGGGGGGATGGGGCGCCTACCGAATTGTCCACGGGTACCAACTACCAGCACGGTAAAACACCGCCACCACCCACGCTGGTAGTGGTCCCGTGGACCATTTTGCTGGTTATGTTTAACGTGCTGGTACCGGTTGTTTTGTTGGTTTTTATAAAATGCAAAATTTTTAATTTACCCCGTGTGTTTTAGTGTTTTTTAATTTTACCGTGTGTTTCATATCTTTACCGTTTAAATAAATAAAAAACATAAATAAAAGACATTTCATTAAAACATAAAAATTAAAAATAGATAAAACAAAGAAAAATAAACTTAAGGTTGGCGCAACAACCGCCATGCCTCGACATTTCCGAATTCTTGGCTGTATCGAGCCTCATACTCATAGATTGTGAAGGTGATAGCCAACTCGTCATCGAGGTCCGGATCGTCCCTCATCGTTTGCTCGTAGAGGGTGGTCCATCTCGCACACTAGATATTGAGATTCTCCCACTTGACATGGAGGTCTCGGATGGTCTTGATGGTGTTGTTGCCCACGTGTTAGATGAAGTCGCTAAACACGTGAGCCTAAAACACATCCGGGGGGTAGTCTTTGCCTTCGTCCCCCCGTAGTTCTTGAATTTCGGGGTCGTTTGTGGCGTCCTTGTGGCAAACCACAAGGGCCATTTCTTCCTCTTCGGTCCACGGATTCATTTTTTTGCGTGTTTGGTTTTTTAAACCGTGGTAAATTGTGGCTTTTAACCACACGATTTGATCACTTTATATACAACAACGGTGGCAGTGTTAAATTTAATTTGTTAACCGTTTAGTTGAGTCAATTCAAATTACTCGACGGTTTCTAAGATAAACAATTAAATTTGGCTGATCGTTTGGTGGAACGGTTGAAATAGTAGAATTAAATGTAAAAAACCGTGTAAAAATGTAAAAAAAGTAAAAAGTTTGGGTATTTAAATGAAGATAAATAAAAAAATCAGTGGAGTGTTGTCTATAAAAACGTGTTTCAATGAAGTAAATCAGTGAAATAATATGGTAAAGCAGAATTGGTTAAAATCAGTGAAAGAAACAATACTTTCTACAAGCACCCCTCTTGACCTAAGAAAATTTTGTTATCGTTTTGAGGCAACTACAATAAATAATATAAGAGTGGCATGGAGATATTTTATAAAGGCGGCATTGATCCCTCTTAAAAGCTGGATGCTTGTTATGTTAATGCTATTACTTTTTTCCCTTTATCTCTTTTTAGACATGATAGAAAATTGTTGATTGTGGGTTTCCTGCAACCTTTTCATTGCGTTTGTCAATTCTCAATAGTGTTTGGTGGATTACTTTTTAATCTTTTGAAAAACAAAGTGTAAAGATACTTTCTTTTTAAATAACGTTATTTGTAACTAAACATCAATTATGTTGGTGGGGATTATAACAAACCCTGGCCTATAAATAGAATTAACTCATTTTAAGACATTTTTTACTTGATTTAAGACTTTTACTTAATAAGTGAAATTTAAAGACGAAAGCAAGATTGAAGAAAATAATAGTTCATCCATATCCTTTAAACTTTCAAGATCATGGAGAAAAGATTTTTTTTTTTTTTTTAAATCAACATTATATTCTCAGTTAGATTCATACTAATATATCTATAAAAACTTATTAATAATATTTCAAGTTTAAAATTATTAAATAATAATAGTAAGTAAGATATTTTTATATAGAATAGGTATCTTTATACCAAAATTTATAAATATAAAACCTAAACAATAATAACACGTACAAGTAGTAGATCGAGATAGAGATTCTATAACGACTCTTGATTATTATGTTTTGGTACTTCTTATGGCCTAGTGTTTTTGAGATTCACAATTAACTTTTTATTTCTTCATATTTAAACAAGATTGTTTGACATAACCTACATGAATATACTAGTTCATTTGAATGAATGTAGTGTTAACTATTTAAACTATTATGTATATATATGCGTTGAGCATGTACAATTAGCAGTAACTGTAGTTTGTTAGAGAGTAGGTTATTTTAGTTGGTTCTAGATCTTCACTACATCTATTATATATGACAGATCCTTGAGCTTGTTACTTGTCTTTATAAACTGTACTCACTAATCAGTGCATGTGTGTATTGATTGCTTTATCAGATCAAATTTAATGCAACTTGCATTTATATCTATTAGACCATGCGTAGTGGGGGGCTTTATATATAAAGCCCCCCTTCCTGATTGGTCCACGTGGCTGCTGAGTCAGCATAGAGAGAGAAACTGAAAAAGGGGTGTAGTGGTGGGGCTTTATTTATAAAGCCCCTGATTGTGATTGGTTGATTTTTTTTTAATCTTTTAATTCAAAATAATTAAAATAAAATGCAAATAAATATAAAAAAATTACAAATAATAATAAAAACACACAAGTAAATATTAAAAACACACAACTGATATTAAAAAAAATTACAACTAATATTAAAAAAAAAAGTTACACACTTCCTAAATTCCTGAATTACTTATTAATCCTAAATTACTTATTAATCCTAATTTTCTCCACTATGGAGAGTAGTTGTCCCATTCCCCGGGGAGGGTGATGTACTCGGGTGAGACGGAACGTGAGCTATCACGTCCATCGGATCTCGCATCCGAGGGGAAGTAGTAGTACTCACTGTTGGTTCAGGCCCCAACCCACACACTACACACTACAACAAACTCACGTATGTATGTATAAGTGAAGGAGGTTTGCAAAGAAGAAAAGAAATGAAAATTGGCTGCATTTATTCACTGTCGAAAAGAGCTATTTATAGCTTTACAAGACTATGCCTACCAATAGAAATAAACAATAAAAAACTACTACTCCTAAATAATTGGTAAACTCCAAACGTTCACATCCTGCCACAAGATTCGGTCAAACATAAAACCAATTCTAATTTATAAAACACGCAGCTCCTACTTTCCTGGTCATCCAAAGACCAAGCAGGATGATCCGCAACCATCTCCCGTGACCCGTATGCTGGACCCGTGACCCGTGACCTATAAACGAACCGATTAACCCAACATTCACCCCCTTAATCGGTTGTTTACACCATTAGCACACGACAACACCGAATCACTTATTCGAACCATCTCGACTTCTATCGAACTTTACCGGACACCCGACCATATCCTCGGTCACGCCCAAAGTTATCTCTCTACTCGACTTATCCCGGACACCCGGCCTCCACCTTGACCACGTCCAAAGCCGTATAACACCACCACTACTACCGACTGTTGCTTTTCACCACACGGAACCCGTTTTGCGCACAACACTTCCGTGAGAGCGTTCTTCTACCGATCAAGAAAACAAAGCCACCTGCTTCTACCGTTTTCCATCACCTGCTAAACGAACTAAATCACAGCCACCCGCTTGATTTTTCCTGCCCGTTTTTCCTGCAACCTGGTTAACCTCTCCTTCTGGTGAAACCCACAACTTTCTGCCGGATTTTTAACACCTAAACACAGCTACGAGACACCCCGGTGTTCACCCGTCACCCCCGTCATCTCAACCCCGTGATAAAGAATGACACGAACAACCACTTGCCTACGTATTCTGCTGTGAAACAGCCCCGAACAACCACGAACGGACACCTTTGTTCACCCCGGTCACCTCGTCAACAAACAACGGTACTCCCCGTCGTTTAACCCCGAACGCCTGACCCGAAAAACACCCCGTTAACTGTGGTAAACCAACCCGAAACAGCCCCTGCTGTCCCAAACCAGCCCCGCAACACCACGACAAGACAAGTTGCTGACCCACCTGATCAGATCGTTCTACTGTTGTCGTTTTGCTGCTGATGTTCAACCAGATATTCGCCTCCTTTTCACGTTTGCCCTCCACCAACCGACGCACCCGCCGGTGGCGGAGGCTTCCCGCTACGAGCCCTAGGCTCTGATACCAAATGTTGGTTCAGGCCCCAACCCACACACTACACACTACAACAAACTCACGTATGTATGTATAAGTGAAGGAGGTTTGCAAAGAAGAAAAGAAATGAAAATTGGCTGCATTTATTCACTGTCGAAAAGAGCTATTTATAGCTTTACAAGACTATGCCTACCAATAGAAATAAACAATAAAAAACTACTACTCCTAAATAATTGGTAAACTCCAAACGTTCACATCCTGCCACAAGATTCGGTCAAACATAAAACCAATTCTAATTTATAAAACACGCAGCTCCTACTTTCCTGGTCATCCAAAGACCAAGCAGGATGATCCGCAACCATCTCCCGTGACCCGTGACCTATAAACGAACCGATTAACCCAACACTCACGAGGAGGGGTAGGTCGGCTCCAGTAGAGTTCCTCCTCCCCAATCTCCCTGAGGGCTTCCAAGTCCCCCTCAGTTGGGGAAGTCTCGTGGTAGGGGGTGGGGGTAGCCTGGTGTTGGGGGATGGGGATGGGGGTAGTCTGGTGTTGGGGGTGGGGGTGGGGGTGGGGGTAGTCTGGTGGTAGGGGACTGAAGCAGCCCAGGGGGTAGGGGGCGACAACGTTAGTCGCTCCATTTGTTGCTGGGCCATGACATAATCCATGGCCCAGACCATTTCCTCATCCGTCCAGTCATCATCGGCTTCAGGAGGAGGAAAGGTTGGTTGTGCAGCAGCAGCAGGAGGGGGATATAACCAATGTTGTGGAGGAGGAGGAGGAGAAATAGGAGGTTGTGCAGCAGTAGGAGGAGTAGAGGAGGTGAATGGTTGTCTCCGGGGGCGGACCCGTCCCCTGACCCGGCGAGAGTACTAACGGATATTAGACGGTCCGGCAGCTCCTGCTTGAAAACCAGCACCCATGTTATTCATTGTTTTGAGGATGAAGAATTGGAGGTGTGACTGAAAAATCAGATTTGGTGTTGTATTTATAGGGTTAGAAATATGACCGTTTGGAGGTAAACCGTTTGAAATTCAAAATTTGAAATTTAAACGTTTGGGGGGAAATTTTGAATTTCAAACGGTTTGGGGGGAAAATTTGAAATTTTATTATTTTATTTAATATAATTTTATGTTTAAATTATTATTATTATTATGTTTATTATTAGTATTATTAAAAAAAAAACAATATACTTGAACTTGCCACATGGCAAGTTTTGATTGGTTGAGTTTTTTGAGCACGGGCGTTATAAATATAAAGCCCAACCCACTTTTTATAAAATAGCGCCCCCTGTTCCGGTGTTGGGGGCGCTATTTTTGCTAAATTTCGAAAAATAAAGCCCCACTACAGGGGGTCAATTAGACTATGCGTAGTGGGGGGCTTTATTTATAAAGCCCCCCTTCCTGATTGGTCCACGTGGCTGCTGAGTCAGCGTGGAGAGAGAAACTGAAAAAGGTGTGTTGTGGTGGGGCTTTATTTATAAAGCCCCTGATTGTGATTGGTTGATTTTTTTATTTTATTTTTTAATCTTTTAATTCGAAATAATTAAAATAAAATGCAAATAAATATAAAAAAATTACAAATAATAATAAAAACACACAACTAATATTAATTAAATTAAAAAATACAAACAACTTAAATAAACTACAATACCAAATTAAAAAAAAACAAACAACTTAAATAAATTACTGGAGGTTATATTTCACAAGGATTTGTTGCCTATGATGTATCGCGAGGAGTAGGGCTTCTCCCTCGAGGTGGTCGATCGCTTTGGACAAAAACTCAATGTCCTTTTCCCTTTGCCTCGCCTCTTGAATGTTTGACGAACCTTTTATTCTCGGCCACTCTCTGGTCCATAGTTTGTAGACGTCTTTGGCCGAGGTCGCGAAGATCCTGTAGTCGTCGATTCATTTCATTAAACTCCTCCCTCGATGCACCACCTCCTGTCGAAGACGACTCCGCCTTGCCACCCTTTTTTGATCGTCTACCGGGTGGTCTTGGAATATCAAACTCCTCCTCCTCCTCCTCCTCATCCTCCAAATCAACAGGATCATCTAAACTCACAAAGCGAGCATCGGATGTCGGTGTATCCGGATCTCGCGACGTGGAGGTGGTTTTGCTTCTTTTTGACGGTCCTCCTCCTCCTGATCCCCTTCCTCTCCTAATCTTGCGCCCACTACCCGACCCCATAGGCGGGACATCAGCCCACTTAGGACTATGTCTCAACATCTCCCATATCCTCAAATACGGGAACAGCCCGCGGGTATCCCTCATCTCGTCCAACGCCCTGGCCAACACACCGTCATCACCTTCCCCGCTGGCCCTGTTGTCCTTGCAACGTTGGTAGACCTCCGCAAACGAGTGACATTTATTATTAATGTCCGACCACTTTCCAGATATCGAGTCGTGATCTCGATGCTCCCCCCTACCCATGACCGCAAAAAATAGGTCTCGAATCCGTTGCCAAAACACTGGGGTATGTTGATAGTTTGCTGCAAAAAAAATATCATACGATTTAAAAAGTATATATATAAATGTAAACACAAAAAAAAAATACTAAACCAACATTTTAAAAAGTATATATATAAATGTAAACACAAAAAAAAAATACTAAACCAACATTTTAAAAAGTATATATATAAATGTAAACACAAAAAAAAAATACTAAACCAACATTTTAAAAAGTATATATATAAAATGTAAACACAAAAAAAAAATACTAACCAACTTCCGGGTCTTCGGATATGTCGAGCCAGGCTCGCGCTAACTTGAACTCCTCATCTCTTTCCCAACGTTCCTGTTGCTTTTTTTGACGAGGAGCGTTCGGGTCTTTCTTTTTATGCAAGCGTCTCCCGCGCCCGCGCCCACGTTGAAAACCCTTGGGTTCGTCTTGAGTTTCTGGTACGGAATCGGGCTCCTCTTGAGAAGGTTGGACATAGTTTGGTGGAGGAAAAAATTGAGCGGGCATGTTTGGGCCCGGATAAAATTGACCGGGCATGCCAAGAAGTTGCGCGTATTGCATTGTGTTCGCGTCAAACTCGCCCCAATTGGGTGGCAGCGGAGTAGTAGTGTTTGGCCTCGTAGTGTTTGGCCTCGCACCCGGTCGACCCGGGACCCCGAATGGTGAACCATATGGAAACATGTTTTGTGTTTTAGAGATGATTGTATTGTGGTGTATGTGTTTTTAGTTGTTTGGTTGTGTTTTTATAAAACTATTGTGTGTGTATATATATATAAAGACCAAAAAAAAAAGTTACCGTTCAAAAAATCAAAGTGGCAACGGTCAAATTATTTGACCGTTTGTTTTCAAACAAGGTTCACGTGTCAGCGTTTGATTGGATAATAAGTTTTAAACCCGGCGTTATTTAAATCGAGCCCCCAACGTTTTTTTGAAAATAGCGTCCCGGTGTGATGGTGTTCCGGGCGCTATTTTTTGAATTTTTGGGCATATAACGCCCCACTACACCCGGTCTTAGGGGGACACTCCTAGATAATTTTTTTTTTTAACGGCAAATTTCTTCTCCTTATGGGACTTGAATCCATGATCTTCCCTTTAGGTGTTCCTAGAAGCTTTGCTTCTATCATTGGGCCACCAACCCAATGGCACACTCCTAGATAAGTTATTTTGAATTTTTTGCAATAATAGGTGACTTATTGTTTGGGTGAGTGCAAATAGGTTGCATATCAGGAAAAGATCAAAAGAGGTGAAGTCGCTGAATGGATCAGCGACTTCTCCCTCTCAAAAAATATGAGCCTGCCATGTCTGGCGCACTCCTGCAACGTTGTCTTTGAAGTCGCTGTCACACCCTCAAATTTTCACTGCGGGGTTTATACCGCGAGGCGCGTGACATATCAGGATCCCATAGCCATAAGTCATAAGAACGACTCTAAATGCCTAAACCATTTAGTTCGTTATTGTAAAACAAAGTTTAAAAGTTTTAACCAAACCAGTTTAAAGTATAGCGGAAGCGAAATAACAAAACAGTTAAATAAAAGTCTGCACAAAACACTGCGCCCAAAACCATAAATAATAGTTAAATATTTAAAAGTAGTTTATGTGTTCATAATCCCATGACATAACATGATGGATGTCCTATCGTGCTTCGAACCTAGAGTCCTGCAAAAGAATGCTAGCGTGTGTCAACATAAAGTTGGTGAGTTCACAAAGTAAGGTAACTAAAGTGTAGGTTTCCCAAACCAAGAAATAGTAGTTAGGTTTCCCAAACCCAAATGTAGTAATCAACAACCAAAACCAAGAACCAAGTACCACTAGTTCAGCATATGCCAAGGGTAGCTAACCCATTCATGATAACTAAACAATGTTATACCGAATTTGTCACACCCTCAAATTTACACTTGCTGAGTTTTACCGCGAGGCGCATGACAAACCAGGATCCAAGTCAACGGTCACAATAAACAACACTATATGAAACACGTAAACTCAAAAACTTAGTTATCAAACCATTAAACCATAGCGGAAGCATTTAAAAAATTAATCATCTACAAACTGTGTTCCAAAACATTCCAGACACTTATTTAAAATATGCGACTAAGCCTAGACGCCAATGCAGACCCATGCGCCTAGTCCAACCAATGCTACCTTAGCGACCTGAGAAAAACATGCCAAAAAGAGGTCAACATATATAATGCTGGTGAGTTCACAGGTTTGTACAAAATGTTACCAGTGTTGCCAAAATGTTACCATGTCCATACTATATCAATGTTACCAAGTACGCTAGCTAGGCGTGTGTTTTATTACTACTACGATTGAAAACCCATTTCTAGACTGTTACCAATGTTCGGCCCGCGTGTGTTCAGCAATGTTACCAATGTTACTAGTTCGAGACAACATGCACCCGCCCGACCCTCCAAGCCGTCGAGTGGGGTCTGTCAAACCCAATAGATCTATCCACATTTCCCCCGTTATGCATCCCCGCACATTCATGGTTTTCCCCGGGACTTTCAAATATCGTATAGCAATGCAAAGTTAAAACCATAGTATGACATATGTTACCAAAATAGTTTAACGCATGTTTTCTCCCCCAAAAGTTAAAGTAGTAAAAGTGGGGCCGTGAACTCACCTTAGGTTGCGTTCTTCAGTAATAATAGAAAGCCAAGCCCTTGATAATCCCACTACCGGAGATCTATCAAAATGTTCACATAAGTGTTCCGACTAATAACCATAAGGTTATCTAGTCCCCGATTGTCCAGACCGTAACCAAGTATGTTTTAAAACGTGTTTAAGTGTTCAACCGACACACTAGACCGACCCGACATCCCGTTGGTGACTCATTACCCTAACTAATCAAGTACACATAGATTACACACAAGGTTCAAGCATAAAACACTTAGTTTGTATCAAAAATCTCATTTTTGAATCAATAGGGTCGAACCAGGAAAATTAATCCACCTTCGCCCCTTTTAAGCTACCTTCGACCCTTTGGAAGCCACCTTCGACCCATTCGAAGTCACATTCGCCCCTTTTTAACTGATTCGACCAATTTGTCCAGGTTCGACCCTGGGATTCCACGTTCGACCACCCGATCGGTCGAATGTGCCCAGGTTCGACCCTGGCAGAATACTTTTCCCAAAAACGCTTCAAAAACATCCGAAACATCACCAAACACAACAGTCGGTTATGATTAACATATCCCCACAAAACCCCACAAATTTTACCCCAAAACATGTTCATTTTAGACCTTTCCCAAAATGGCAAAAATTATGAAAACATCATATCATGCATGAATTATTTACCCAATTTGGAAACTTTTTGAAATCAATCCATAATCATCTTAATAGTGTTCAGTTTGCCATGAGTTTAAACATCTCAAAAAAGTTCTATTGATCATACAAGCATGCATCAAGCCCTAGCTTTATTAAAACCCCCAATTTAGACATGATATTATAAATCATCTAATTGTGACCATAAACAATCCTATATTAACATCAATATCAACCCTAGATCATGCTTCTAGCATTAGTACAACAACAAATCATCAAACAACACATAATATCACATAACACATAATTAACATATGTTTATTGATATGAAAACCTATGTTTAATGATAGGGTTTTGGTTTAGAAAGATGTTTAAAAGGTTTTTATTGATAAAAACATCCTTAGAACAGATCTGAACATTTAGGGTTAGATGAAAACGAATTAAAATGCTTGAAAAAGGTTTAGGATTAAGAAAACACCTTGGATTCTTGATTAGATGTTGTTGCTAGGTTAGATTATGAAAAATAAGAGAAAAAACTCCTTCCTTAGTGATTAAAATCGTTTGAGAGTGTTTAGAGATGGTTAGGGTTTGTGAAATGGTGAAAATGACAAAGTTTGGTATTTATACTAGTCCACATTCGCCCCTTTCACAGGGTCGAATGTGTCTTAATTGGTCGAATGAAATTCTATTGTTTTCACATTCCAGGTTCGCCCCTTTATTAAGGGTCGAACCAAGGTTATTTTCCAGGTTCGCCCCCACGCTGTGGTCGAACCTGGATCTATGTTTTTCTAGTTTTTCCAGTTTGTCGTGTTTAACGCATTTTAACGCATCCTAACACATGAATATGCAACCTTAATCTATGTTTAACATATTTAAGCATGGATGATTATCTACACATCGTTTAACCACGTCTTTGCATATGATCCACCATATAAGAATTAATCTACACATAACACTTAATTTAGTTTATGTAATTTCACCAACAACGGGACCCGGTACTAGTGTATTCCCAAAACGACTCCCAATGATCCTCCAGATCATTGAACCCTGGACACTCCTATCCTGACCCGACTCAACTAACATGGTTAAGTCTGTTTATAAATGTTTCTCGTTAAAGTAGACTTAGGTGTTACTAAGATTTTTAAGCCAAACATGTCGGGTGTCACATCATCCCCACGTTGAAAGAATTTTCGTCCCGAAAATTGCACAAAGCCCGAAAATGAAAGAGACGGAAAGAAGGAAACGAAAAGAAAATTTACCGGGTGTTACAGAATTGCTATTCAAACAATGCACTCGCCCCGCGAGCTGGTTTTTGCCTTCCATCATTGCCTATCAACAATGATAAAGTCTAAGGTCGTAGTTCACGCCCGGCTCCCAGCACGGTGTGAGGTTTGTCAAACCTAATAGCGCTATCAACTAGTAACCCGCTTGCCACCCGGCAACTCATTCGGTAAATAGTGAAGGACTTCCGTGATAGAGTGTAGTTTAGTTCATCAAGGACACAGAGTGTGAAACTATCAAAACCCGACCCACACAAGGAGTCATAGCATCCCAAAACCCGGGATGTGTAGTAGTCCCAAACCGGACTAGGAAATAGTAGTCCCAAACCGGACTAGAAAAGTTAAGTAAGTTGTCTCAAACCCGAGACGCATGCTTTTGAGAAAAAGTAGTGAAACTCACCTTAGTATGCAAGCAAGTAAATCCAAATTCCAAAATAGGGTGTGCTACCGACTCCCTATTACATGTGTTACTAAGTGAGAGTATGTGTAATATCATTACACCATATAACCCGTTTTTCCAAGATGTTTAAAAGTTCAAAACCGTGTAAGTGACACCTAACGATTCTACATGCATAAGTAAACCCTACGGACCCGTTGGTGAATATGTTGGTTATCATTAGTTTTACACTTCATATGCAAACGGGATGAATCCACTTGGAAAAGCCTAGTTATTCCAATGTTAACCTACTTTCCAAATTTCATAACTTAATTACTTGTAAAACTCGAGTTATGATCGTTTAAAGTTGACTTAGTTTGTTAATCCGAAAATCTGATATGACCTTTAATCAAAGAAAATTCCAAAAACATATCAAACGACATCCAAATCAGATGATTTTGCCCATTCTAAAAAGCTAAGACCATGTACAATCCATTCATGCAAAGAAATCATCAAAACCATCATGTTTAAGTCACGTAACAGACCCTACAAGTTGACCTAAACATTCTGTCAAGATTTTAATCATGCATAAACTCTTATTTAAACGACCCTCGTGTGCGTATAATCGATCAACAACAATCAATAATCATCAAAAAACATTCATAAGACCTAGCATGATCAGAACCTATCATAACACATGCAAAATCATAAACCCTAACGATCAAAACATCACAAACTTGCGCAACAAGCAACCTATCATATTACTAATCGTATAGGATCATGTTTAACCCATTAAATCTTTATAAACTTCAAGTTTTAATCTTTATAAAAAGGTTTCAGACTTGGACAAACTTAGTTATAAGGTTTTTATAACATATTAAGAAGATTAAAGCATATAGATTAAAGATTATGCCGCAAGCTCTTCGAAACAATCAACCGAATGCTCTTGAAGCTTCCCGATCGATGTTCTTGCGCCTTAGCAGGTGTTTTGGGGTTAATATTTCGTAAATAGGGTTGTAGGGGCTATTAGGGTTTGAGTTTAGGGGATACAAGAGGCTTAAGTTTGCTTAAATAGTGTTTTATGTCAGTTTGGTGATAGCTGGCACCTGCGCGCGGCCGCTCAGAGCTTGTGAGCGGCCGCTCACAGCTCCCCGGCCCGCGTTGGGTGGTCTGCTTCGTCGTATAACGTGTTTTTATCGATGTTTTCGCTATATTGGACCATAATAAGTGTAACCCCATGTGTTAAGACCCCAACCATCCTAATGGTCCACCTATTATGATTTTGCACATAGTTTGCACATAGTTTCACAGAGTTTCATAGAAGTACGTAATTGCAATCAATCTCAATCAATTAATTCACAATTATCTAATTTCATTGTTCACCAACGTCCGACGTTCACTAATCATGTATACAGTCTGGTAATTCCCCGAATTACCACTTCATGCAGTTATTACCCTATAACTGTGCGAAGTGTGACTTAACTAGGTAACCCTAGTTAAGTAGAATGCATAGAATGTAACTAGAGTTAAGTTAAAGTGAGAACATGAAATTGCGAGGTATCACAGTCGCTTATTGATTTAGAGGATTCACTGAAGTCGCTGAATAAACAGCGACTTCAAACATGAAGTCGCTGAATGAGTTGGAGACTTCACAGTGAAGTCGCTTAATGATTTTGAGGGTTCAAAAAAATCTGTTTAGGCAAATAAAGCAATGCCCGAATGTCATTACGTTCTTCACTGCTCAAACCAAAGAAACAAAATGTATACTCTAAATATTTGGATAGTAATATAATGATGTCCCATTTCGTGGTCCAAAATCTTGCATGGAATTGGTATATATCATTTTCTATGCATAGTAATTCCCAAATAAACTGTGGTACACAAGGTTGGATCGTTGTTACATCTGCATGGTCAAAAGGCCCTAAATACGTAAAAAAGTCTATGTAGTTTCAATATCCCCAGTAGTAGCAGTGTTGGTGGCATGCAGGGAGGTTGGGTGGTACAGGTGAAATTCCCAACTCACTGTTATTTCTACCATCGATAACGAATGCTGGTGAGTTGGCGGGCAAGGTAGATTGGCTTTTCTATCGGGCGTTCCGGCATGGCATGAAAGCGTGGGGAGGAATCGGGAGTACCATTCACATTCATTCAGGTGGGATAGTATATGACTTTCTGTCATACACAAACACATCCTTCCCAAACGAGAAAACTTTCCTGATCACACGAACTGTGTTTCATAGCCAAATTACCTCTTTCAAGTGTTTGATGTACGGTGTTCGGTGTTCTCGGATATAGTTCGGTGTTCTCGGATATAGATTGTTTTGTAATTGTCATTTGTATAGATTGTCAGGTTGGTAGATTGTATAATTTGGCTACTTTCATAAGACATACACTAAAATGAATTAGTCCATTATAATAATAATAAACAAATAATAATAATACATATCATTTTGACCAAAATTTTTAAAAATTAAAAAAATAATTAAATATTAGGCATTTCACCTATATAATTGGGAGTTCCCCCAAGCCAAATTCCTCACCCCTAACTTTCTTTCCAAAATATCTCTCTCACACAAACCCTATTTCCCCCCAATTATGGTCTACTGCAATTGTGGTTCGCCAACAATTATCCGTGTATCATCCACTTCTCGAAACCCAGGTCGTCGATTTCATTGCTGTAATAGGAAACCCCGTGGGTGTGGATTCGTATGCTGGGCAGACCCACCTTTGGGTGAAAGATCCATACCTAGTATGATGAATGAAATAAACGAACATCTTCATTTTCATCTACATAGAAATGTGGAACAAGCTAACCCTCGTTCACAAAACTCCATTGTGCAAGACCCCCAATGTCACCAACACCAACACTGCCCTATGCATCAACAAAACCATTACCATAATCCGATTTGGGGCCAACCACACTGTGACCGTGACCATCGTCCGATTGGGGGCCAACGACACCGTGACCGTGAGCATCATACGATGGGGGGCCAACCACACGGTGACAACCGTCACCGCCACCATCATAACCCTAACCAACACCCGAGGACGACACGTCCGACGACCGGTGACCGTAGAGACCGGCCCAGGAGACGTATACAGGGAGCCCAAAGGGCCACTTTCAACCATGTGATGTTCAATACTTTCATCCAGATTTTTTAACAATTTTTTTTTTTTTTGCAAAACAAAAACAAAGCACATAAAATGCCGTCCGGGGCTTTTTGTGACGTGTCGGATAAGGTCACGAGTGGTTGGGTGATGCCTGAATTATTCGACGGGGCTGTTATATCACCTAAGGACGGCAAGTCCAAGGGACCAGTGGCCATAGAGACCGGCCCGGGAGACTGATACAGGGGGCCCAAAAGGGCCCTGTGCCACTTTCAACCATGTGATGTTCAATCCTTTATCCGGATTTTTTAACATTTTTTTTTGCAAAACAAAAACAAAGCACATAAAATGACGTCCGAGACTTTTTGTGACGTGCCGGATCGGGTCACGGGTGGTCGGGTGACGCCCGAATCTCCAACGGGGCTGTTATATCACCCGAGGACGGCACGTCCGAGGGACCGGTAGCCATAGAAACCAGCTCGGGAGACGAATACAGGAGGCCCAAAAGGGCCCCCAGGGCCACTTTCAACACTAACACAAAGTACATAAACAGAGATCGGCTATTTATTTAAGCCTATAAATATAAGACAGAACACCCATAGTTAGTCACATTTTGATCTCATAATTCAATCACGTTCAAAAAGAGAATTTTACCAACTGTTTTTTTGAAGAAGTCAAACTTCGTTAATGGTAAAAATAATATCCATTACAAATGACAGTATATACAACGTATATCCGAGTTGACAATCTATACAATCTACCGAGTTGACAAACTATACAAATGACAGTTACAAACCAATTTATATCCGTTAAGACCCTCCAATACTATTTAGAACACCATACTATTTAGAACACCATTTGTGAGTAGCAGATTTAACATCGATCTGTGCAGCATTTCGAAATTGCAGCACATCTTATTGGTCATGGGAGGGCCCCTAATATGGCACATCACCCCTCCAATAATGTTCTCAACACCATTTTAAATGGATTTCGGTCTTCCTTACACGCGAGTGTGAGTAGCAGATGTAACATCGATCCAAAAGAAAGGGGAGAGTGTGAGTCCGGTCTTTGTAAGGCCCCAAACCCGGGCACCCTACCGTCGGGTCTCATTACAGTGTACCGTTTAAAAAACAATTTTATTAAAATCACGCAGCGGAAAAAATAATTAAAACGGTACAAATTGTTTTTAAAAAAATAGTTTTCTAATAAATTTCAAAACTACGAATGCCATGCATGCTATCACGAGTAATCCCATCCGCTAGCCAAGGTGTATCACCAACTCAATCCGACCTGCAAAACAATCTAATATACATGCAAAAGTCAGCTACGCTGAGTGAGTTCTAATAGTTTAAGTTTATGTATTTCAAATACCTCATAAAAACATTTTAATTCAAAAGCCAACTTCATCACCTTAAAAATCATCATTAATTATATAAATATTTTATCATCAACACCCCACCCAAAACCATAACTGACTTATCACCCATTCTGACCCACAACTCTGATTCTGTAACTTCTTTTACGCGTCCAACTATTCCATTTACAACACAATGTCACTACACACAACAAGTTCATCTATACTCTTTTTAATTGTATCGGGAACCCCCAAGTACAATTCATCACAAGAAACTCTATATTATCATCTTTAACAAAAACACAACACATACTCACCAATTTATCTATATGAATGCAAATAAAACACATAAGGTGGGAACCTACCACACAATTGGTCAAATCACAAAGAAGTAACCCTCTCCAGGACACTTCGATATCCTCTTTCATCGACCGCCCGTCACAATCTCAAAACTCATCACGTAAACGTGACAATCATCTTTAGCCTCTTTAACTCATCGTGCCACAAGGACAACGACAATCATCTTTAACACATCGTGTCACAAGGACAAGGACAACGACAATCATCTTTAACACATCGCGTCACAAGGACAACGACAACCATCTTCGCCATTAAGGCTTACTCTTTAAAACACCACGAGGGTGCTACATCTTACACATAGCACATAGACTCACACACACACATAAGTGCCTATAACTCGACATCTCGCATCTTTATGTGGATTAACCACTAGCAATATAGTCTCGCCACTCAGGCCGTCTCTGAACATCCAAGGACACACAAGCAATGCCACGCATGTGCAACCCAACTACATATCTCGTATCTTATTACTCTATAAGTGTCACACTACACAACTATGTTTCTAACCATTCACCATGTGGCTAAAACCAAGACTAGACTCTCATAATTCATAACGTTACCTAACTCTCATCATGGTATCATAAAATTGTACCTCTAAACCTCTTGACTCATTCAACCGTTGTGGAACCAACTCGTTAGAAAACGTTTATAAAACATTTAAGTCGTAAAGCTAATTAAATTAGTCATCACTTTAAGTTAAAGCATGTATGATAGCCCCAAAAATATAATAAAATAAAAATAGGGGGATTAGAACTCACCGGTTGCGAAGCTTCCTTCCTCTTGCACACCGTCTCGTGAATACCTCCTTAAACGTGAACCTGCCGTCACACAAAGCATCTCCATCAAGCTCTATATCTCAAAATACCCGATCCATTATTCCAGTCAGCAAGCTACAAGCTCGGCTTAATACTGTCCCAAACCGTGCAACCACATATCCATTCGAATACAAAAATCCATAATTTAACGTTACCGAAAACGTTCCGGAAAACCGTCCCCGTCATTTTCTCACATCCCAAAAGAGCCCCCAATAAATATTATAAAGTTATATTGAATAATACCTTCGCGTACATGTCGTCCAATACACGCCTGTTTAGAACTCCCGTACAAATTGCGAACCGAACCTTGTTTTGTCCATAACTTGACCATACAAACTCCGTTTTGTGCGATCCACATATCCACGCCCTCGTCTCGATATGCCCGTCATCAGAAAATTATTGGCATCAGCCGCCAACGCCTTCGCTGCTTCCAGATCGCAGAACAGTCCTCCAGTTCGTTCGGTTTTGCAAGCCAACATTCGAGTAGACCAAAACAGACCCAAACAAACTCTGTTTTAGGCGAATAATATGTCCACGCGTTTGTACCGCCGAACCCTTTCAAACCCACCAGTTACTGTCGCCGTAATCCGCCGCTAAAGTTGCCGGAAAGCGAAACAGTGGCCGGAATCGCTGTTTCTGCGCATCTGTCTTCACGCAGCCCATAACCCTATCATCTGAACTCCGTTTTCTTCAAATAATATATCCATGTGACCGCGAGACGAAAAAATTTCCTACCATTCTAGTTCCGTCACCGGCCAATTCCAGAGCGGCCGCCGGTGGGCGGAACAGTCCGCCGGATTTTCTGCATTCTCGCTGGAATCCTTCGTTTTTTATCCGTTCTTTATCCAATGACCACCAATCCTCCTTAACTTCAATCTAAATCTGGAAAAATGAAACCCTAACATCAAAATCATAATTCCTATCGATCGCCATGCCCTAGGGAACGATAAAAGGATGGTTTAAAGTACGAGAACTTACTTGAAATTGATAAATCTCCTTACCGAATACCTCCATCTCTCGTCTCCTCTTTCTTTCCTTGCCCTTACACACCTAAGGCTGCTCATGACCCTAGGTTTTCTTTATAATATGCTTATAAATCCCACAGTTTCACTTAGGGCCACTTAGGGCCCCTAGACTTTCATTTACTGACAACTTGTTACCAAAGTTACAAAACCATCTCCCAAAAACAACAATCGGGCCCCTCTACTTCTTCTAAACCAAGATGTAAGCACCAAACATTATTTATTAACATGTTTAAATAAAGTCCTACGCGCCAAAACTCGTCAATGACTCCACTGTAGAAAAATCTGGGTTGTTGATTCATCTAAATGATTATTTAGCGAGTTTTCGGGATGTTACAAGTCTACCCTCCTTAAAAGAAGATTCGTCCTCGAATCCTACGCACAGGGACAAAGGATAGGTTTGGCCAGGGGTGGCCCTGGCCCCCCCTGTTTTTTGGCTCAATAGTGGAAATTTGCGATTTTCGTAGGTAAATTAAGTCTGGGTTGAGTCCGGCCCCTGCCGATTTGCCACTACCGATAGAAAAAAATTAAGTCCGGCCCCTCCCGATTCGACAACCAAGCTTCGCCACTGCCTACGCATCTAAAACAGTATACATCGACTATAAAGACTCGCATCACTGCGCAATATCCGATCACCATAGATCCCACTATCGCTGCTTTTACGCCATGGATAAACCTCTTACCCAAAAGAAAAGGTCGCAAAACTTCATCCGCAGTCGCTTCCAATTCTTAGGGTTAAAACCTCAAGCTCTCACAATCGATTTTTGGATCATCACTCATCGCATAAAATTCTTTGGCCACATTACACATTCTTATTTGATTGCTACGATGCGCATGATCACCACCAATTGCTCACGCGGTGACCTTCATAAGAAGGTACTAATTTTGCAAGCACCTGCACAATCAGCGCATATAATTATGCTACTGATGTTTACTTTACCGCACCCGCGGTTACCATGGATGATAACCTCATTCATGCCATCGCATCCGCAGGCGATCCAACATAAGTCGCCACTAACAATCCAGCACGAGCTACCGAACTCCATTTGTCGCTTCAACCATAACACAGAAGAGCTCCATGTATCCGCAATCTACATGGCAGCCACTAGGGTCAGACGAAGTTTGAGGAAACCCGCGGTCTCCCTGCAGCGTCTTCTACATAGTGCACTTATAGTACACTCATAACTGAGGCTTCCTTGTGCTTACACGAAATTCCTCTTACTTTCACTTACTATGGACTAGCACACACGTACAATTATTATTTCTTCCATCACAAACATACCGCCACACATGGCGCATGCGCTTCAGAAACCTGCGCACGACCTTCCACAACATGCGCGCATTAACCACCATCAGCATCGCTGCAACGTTTGAACGCAAGGTTCATCTTTAATCTTTAACTTCCTGTTGGAGTTGAGCTTCCAACGCTCACCTTCTGCATTAATCATTACGTCCCTAACTGACGATCTTACATTTCGCACTTAGACGCGCGCCATCAAGACCGCCACCCGACGCCTCGCGCCACAGACCATTGCGCGAACACTTGGCACAGGTACATTACCCCTGCGCATCTTCATACTAATTTCCCCTCACTAACGAACCGGTTCGCACAAGGGTCTCTTTCGCGCTTCACTGCACTACTCTGATATTCCACAACTTAGGTGATGCGCATAAGCACTGCGCCAAGACACATCATCAAAACATAAGCAAGCGCTGAGACACATTATGACTCACATCCAACGCGCACTTAGACATTAGTCGCGTGGAACCCGCGCCATAGAGGGCATCACAAAAACCTTGCCTCATACTGTAACACCCCAACCGATGGCGGAAACATCGAGGTGTCACGTAAGAATGAGTATACAGTAGCACATGGTAATCAAGTTTTAATTGAAATTATTTTAAAGTGCAAATTTCCAAAATTGAAATACATAATAAGTTTTAAATGGAAATCTAATACATCAAAATAACCAAATAGCATAAACTTCAATTTGTCTTCTCATGCTAACACTCTAATCTTCACGCATCATTATTTCCTGTTGAGTTGTAAAAATGGGGGGGTCAACTAGAAGTTGGTGAGAATACATAAGCCATGTCAAGCAATTAAGTTTAAGAATAAAAGTTTAGCAATTCATACGTCTATCGTAAGTTTAAGTCTACATGAATAAACATGAAATGTTGAATCGACATAATCAAACCTCCGACTAGTTTAGGTCCATCCCGTCATCCACGGTTCACCTTAATAATATGTTGGAACGATAACAATCACCCGCGCTCCCCATAAAAGATGGTCAACGAATCTAGGTTGGATTGTCAATCCAATAGATCTATTATTGAGTATCGCCGGCTTGGCCATAGCTAATGATTATGTAATGTTGAAACTTGTTGAAACTGTTGTTGTTGTCTAAATCATGAGGCATTAAAGTTTACAACTAGATATGTATGTAGAATTGCTTAAGTATAATGTTGCAAGTATAAAGAATTGCATAAACATGGTTACGTAAACTCACATTGGCTAAGGTGAATTATCCTCTAAGTGTTGTGAATGTATGCGAGGCGAATCCCAAAGACTCAACAACGTAGCTAGTCCAAATTGAAGAAAACGAAAAAGAAAGAATATCAAGCTTCCAATTCGCCAATTACAAGAGCTTATAATCAAAGCTTCAATTGTAGAAGTAATAGACTATAGAAGAAAGGTATGAGGGAAAGTTTAATCGGATTGAAACAATTGATTTAGAGGTGCAAAGTATAATGGGTCATATGTGGGTTTTTATACTAGTTTTGGAGTCAATTAGCCATTAATATTGGTCAACACCATAAAGTAAGGTTTTATGATGAATTGACTATTTGACTAAGACTTTGACTGTTTGACTAAGACTTTGACTCCAAGAATTATGTTGTCAAGACTTTGTCTCTTGACTCAAGGCTTTATTTTGAAATGAATTTATATCTTCTTTGTTTGAGATTATAAATGTAATTGGAAAAAAAATCATTAGTTTAAATTAGAAAATAAAAAAAAACACCGTCTTATAAAATGACGATTTTATAAATAGAATTAGGATAGGACATATGTCATGATTGAAGATTTTTTTTTAAGTACAATGATAAAAGGAACTTAGAAAAATAGAGTGCACGGATAAAGATAAGAATACTTAGAAATAAATTAGACTTTATATCATGGATCGGGAAATACTTTAATGCAAAATAAATGGGAAAATTCGTGAGGTTACACATACATTCTTGACGCGTTCGACCACAAGAGCATCAAATACTTAGTCAATGCTGCTAAGTCCCATCGTCACTGCCTATCACACTCAAACGTAGAGGGCATTTGCCCCGCCATTGCCTCTCGAATTTCAAGGAGTGACTACACTGGCGCATTGCAAAAATCAACTAACGAAATAGAGGCACGTATCCCAAGGAGCGACGGTACCTTGGAGCTCGCGCAAACCCCTTTCGGGTCTACCAACATAGATACTTTGCTAATCTCGGAACTCACGCATAACCTGACGCGAATTCCTCAACATAGAAACATAAGCTTCCTTCCACATCGTCATCGAGTTTGAACACGAACTCTCCCGTCGATCTGCCTCCCACGAGGTAGTCTTTGCTTCCACTAAGGACGTGCGCCGACAACGTCCTTTTCCTCAAATCGCTTCGTCACCAGACGTCGCGTCAAACTATCACTGAGCGCCGGAACATCTAGCGCCGATGCTCCACCAACATGTCTACTTCGCTATTCACACGCGCAAGCATCATGCGCGTCACACATGGACACCCGCAACTTTGGTCACGAAAACACTCAATGGTCTAGACAACATGAGCATACCTTCAACAAAGGCATACTGCATCAAAATACCATTCAAGCCATATCTAAACGACACATCTCTAAGACATCAATCGCAATAGGCAAAACATTATCACAAATCTTATCATAAGGAAATTAATAACTGAGGCATACTTTAATACTCAAAACTCATGTCTTATAAAAGACTATTCACATATCTATACCCCAACTCACACACATTCTTCCTAGTGAATCATAAAGGAATCACTCACTGGCGACCGAAGCCGCCTTTCACATTCTCATTGTCCGTAACCTAGGGGAAGTGTCCATCTTTCTCGTGGTCATCACCACTCATTCTACCCACATAGGGTTCACATAGGCCGCACCCGCATCCAGGTTGTACCCATTAACATCATACTGACAACATTCCCAGGTTAGGTTCTTCATTCACATTCTCTATAGGTCCCCATCAAGAACCTACACACATAACATCACACATGACATCCTCTGTTGCCCTGAGGCGCTTACACACAGGCTAATTGCGCACACTAATCATCATGCAGCCTATACTAGCCAACTTTTCACAAAATATACCCATTACATGCGTTAGACCACACAAGACTTCCGCGACACATACTAGACATTTCTGGCGCTAACCCTATGCGCATGACATACCATCACATAGTCTCGCAAGTTCGTAAGGCTAATGACTAGCAACACAACACATAATCCATTTTAACAAATTTCATCAATGGCTTATTCGCCAAGCACGCATTGCTGACAAGACGAGCAATCTTACTTGTCACATAGGGCTACTTGCATCATTTCAATCATTCCAATCATTAAACAAAGAGACACATCTCGACTTAAAATGCCAAGAAGGCCCATAGGTCACAGAATCCTAACTCTCGTGTGACCGAATTCAATCTTTACCCTCAACCACCCAAGGCAGAACCTTCGCACAATCATCTTAGGTAATTATTTAGAGCTTTCGGGTAATAGTAGACTGCCAATAACGTTGATCAAGTGTTATTGATTGTCCGTCCCACCTCCTGAGTTCTAAACATTTCCCAACATGGTCATACTAGTATTCTACCTTTCACATACTTTACTCACAGAATTCATAGAATGGAGCACATAGCACAAGGAATTCACAAAACTGAATACAAAACTCTACTCATACCTCTTGGGTGGCGATTACTCGTGGTGGCATTCGTTACGTTAGTCCTATTACAGTTTAAGTCTAGGCATTTTGGGATGCCCAAATCCCTTAAACTACTGCTCTGATACCAACTTGTAAGGCCCCAAACCCGGGCACCCTACTGTCGGGTCTCATTACAGTGTACCGTTTAAAAATCAACAATTTTATTAAAATCACGCAGCGGAAAAAATTAATTAAAACGGTACAAATTGTTTTTAAAAAAAAAATAGTTTTCTAATAAATTTCAAAACTACGAATGCCATGCATGCTATCACGAGTAATCCCATCCGCTAGCCAAGGTGTATCGCCAACTCAATCCGACCTACAAAACAATCTAACATACATGCAAAAGTCAGCTACGCTGAGTGAGTTCTAATAGTTTAAGTTTATGTATTTCAAATACCTCATAAAAACACTTTAATTCAAAAGCCAACTTCATCACCTTAAAAATCATCATTAATTATATAAATATTTTATCATCAACACCCCACCCAAAACCATAACTGACTTATCACCCATCATGACCCACAACTCTGACTCTGTAACTTCTTTTACGCGTCCAACTATTCCCTCTACAATACAATGTCGCTACACACAACTAGTTCATCTATACTCTTTTTAATTGTACCAGGACCCCCAAGTACAATTCATCACAAGAAACTCTATATTATCATCTTTAACAAAAACACAACACATACCCACCAATTTATCTATATGAATGCAAATAAAACACATAAGGTGGGAACCTACCACACAATTGGTCAAATCACAAAGAAGTGACACTCTCTAGGACACGTCGATATCCTCTTTCATCGACGGCCCGTCACAATCTCAGAACTCATCACGTAAACGTGACAATCATCTTCAGCCTCTTTAACTCATCGTGCCACAAGGACAATGACACTCATCTTTAACACATTGTGTCACAAGGACAAGGACAACGACAATCATCTTTAACACATCGGGTCATAAGGACAAGGAAAACGACAATCATCTTTAACACATCGTGTCACAAGGGCAACGAAAACCATCTTCGCCACTAAGGCTTACTCTTTAAAACACCACGAGGGTGCTGCATCTTACACATAGCACATAGACTCACACACACACACATAAGTGCCTATAACTCGACATCTCGCATCTTTATGTGGATTAACCACTAGCAATATAATCTCGCCATTCAGGCCGTCTCTGAACATCCAAGGACACACACGCATTGCCACGCATGTGCAACCCAACTACATATCTCGTATCTTATTACTCTATAAGTGTCACACTACACAACTATGTTTCTAACCATTCACCATGTGGCTAAAACCAAGACTAGACTCTCATAATTCATAACGTTACCTAACTCTCATCATGGTATCATAAAATTGTACCTCTAAACCTCTTGACTCATTCAACCGTTGTGGAACCAACTCGTTAGAAAACGTTTATAAAACATTTAAGTCATAAAGCTCATTAAATTAGTCATCACTTTAAGTTAAAGCATGTATGATAGCCCCAAAAATATATTAAAATAAAAATAGGGGGATTAGAACTCACCGGTTACGAAGCTTCCTTCCTCTTGCACACCGTCTCGTGAATACCCCCTTAAACGTGAACCTGTCGTCACACAAAGCATCTCCATCAAGCTCTATATCTCAAAATACCCGATCCATTTTTCCAGTCAGCAAGCCACAAGCTCGGCTTAATACTGTCCCGAACCGTGCAACCACATACCCATTCGAATACAAAAATCCATAATTTAACGTTACCGAAAACGTTCCGGAAATCCGTCCCCCTCATTTTCTCATATCCCAAAAGAGCCCCCAATAAATATTATAATGTTATATTGAATAATACCTTCGCGTACATGTCGTCCAATACGCGCCTGTTCGAACTCCCGTACAAATTGCGAACCGAACCTTGTTTTGTCCATAACTTGACCATACAAACTCCGTTTTGTGCGATCCACATATCCATGCCGTCGTCTCGATATGCCCGTCATCAGAAAATTATTGGCATCAGCCTCCAATGCCTTCGCTGCTGCCAGATCGCAGAATAGTCCTCCAGTTCGTTCGGTTTTGCAAGCCAACATTTGAGTAGACCAAAACAGACCCAAACGAACTCCGTTTTAGGCGAATAATATGTCCACGCGTTCCTACCGCCGAACCCTTTCAAACCCACCAGTTACCGTCGCCGTATCCCGCCGCTACAGTTGCCGGAAAGCGAAACAGTGGCCGGAATCGCTGTTTCTGCGCAACTGTCTTCACGCAGCCCATAACCCTATCATCCGAACTCCGTTTTCTTCAAATAATATATCCACGCGACCGCGAGACGAAAAACTTTCCTACCATTTTAATTCCGTCAGCGGCCAATTCCGGAGCGGCCACCGGTGGCCGGAACAGTCCGCCGGATTTCCTGCATTCTCGCTGGAATCCTTCGTTTTTTATCCGTTCTTTATCCAATGACCACCAATCCTGCTTAACTTCAATCTAAATCTGGAAAAATGAAACCCTAACATCAAAATCATAATTCCTATCGATCACCATGCCCTAGGGAACGTAAAAAGGATGGTTTAAAGTGCGAGAACTTACTTGAAATTGATAAATCTCCCTACCGAATACCTCCATCTCACGTCTCCTCTTTCTTTCCTTGCCCTTACACACCTAAGGCTGCTCATGGCCCTATGGTTTCTTTATAATATGCTTATAAAACCCACAGTTTCACTTAGGGCCACTTAGGGCCCCTAGACTTTCATTTACTGACAACTTGTTACCAAAGTTAGAAAACCATCTCCCAAAAACAATAATCGGGCCCCTGTACTTCTTCTAAACCAAGATGTAAGCACCAAACATTATTTATTAACATGTTTAAATAAAGTCCTACGCGCCAAAACTCGTCAACGACTCCACTGTAGAAAAATCTGGGTTGTTAATTCATCTAAATGATTATTTAGCGAGTTTTCGGGATGTTACAGTCTTCCTAACCATCAAAGCAAATGATGGTTGGTCGTATGAATGTCTTGAATATTTAGGTGAGACGGTTTTAAACCACTTGAACTTAAGATTTTTCCGAGAACAATACCCATTCCAATTCCAACAACCACCAGCAACTGTAAAAATACATGCAGTCTCTCCAGGTGAAAGCGCAGGTGTTAATGTTATTTCAGACACCATTAATAATAATGGAATCCGACAAAGTTGACGGAAAGTCATATACTATAACACCTGCAATCATTCGAGATGTTGCAGGATCATGCATCCTGTCCCGAAAAAAAAGTGTTCTTTGGCATGACTTCCATAACTATGGTTACCCTGGTAGCAGTAGCAACAGGGTAACGACATCCAACATTTCCGAATGCATTGCTCAAGTTTCATCTTAAAAAAGTATCTTTGATGAGACTATCGCGTGTAGCATTTAGAATCACATGCTACATTAATTAGTTCTCCATGCCATTGATCCCGGAGACACATCGCCTCTGAAGAATCATTAACTCTCCAAGCAGATGTAACATCGATCCAATGAAACTTTTTTCCGAGAACACCAATCCAACTTTATAAGGGAAGGTTGATGAGGTATTAGCATTCCTTGCACACCAAGGGCGTCCTCAACCAATATCTCCAGGCTACGTTAATTAACTCTCTATGGCTAGCGATTGGAGCAATCCTCACGCATGATATCTCCACCAATAAAAGCAGTCACACGCGCCTACATTGATAACGTCGCCCTACTCGGCAGGCATAGGTACCAGCCCCACCCATGTCGATTACACTTCTTCAATAAAACTTAGGATTGAAGGGGCAAAACATGAATGAGGTTGATCACCTAGGCAAACCACCACCTCCGTATTAGAAACTACCATATCAACAATGCATTCTACACGTGTTACTCAATGTGTAGATGTAAGAACTATCCGAGTAGTGTCATGCAGATGTAACACCAATCCAAAAATAAGAGGAACCCAACCCGCAATTTTTCATTGTTATAGAAGTTGGATCATGCATCCTCCCAGAAAAAAGTGCGGGTCTTGGGTGCATGGCATGACAAAAATTGATAAAAAAATCTCCTTGACATGCCAATGTGGGAACAACTCCCCAGCCGCCACTATCTAAGCAGTAGTTGGGGGTTGCAAAGAAGTAGTTGGATATATTTTTCTAAATCCTTTGGACCCTCCAGCATTAATATATTTTAAATCACTTTACTTGCATTGCATTCTACACATGTTACTCCACGTGCAGATGTAACATCGATCCAAGTGATTTCATGCAAATGTAACACCGATCCAACAACACTAAAATACCATAGGCTCCAACACGAATTTCATTTCAAACTTATGTAACACTTCTAACTTTCTAACTCTTAAACACTTGACTTATCTAACATAATTTTTTACTTGTGAATAGAAAATGTTGCATGGAAAAGGGTTGGGGCAATCTTGTGAATGAGGAAGCATTTAGAATGGATGAAAAATGAATCACTCGAGCTTTCCTTTTATTTGCTAGAAATACTTCATGAAGCCTCACTCCCATTCAGCGGCTTCAATATGATGCCTCACTCCCATTCAGCGACTTCAATATGAAGTCCTAGTCCCATTCAGCGACTTCAAGGAAGCTTCTAAATGATTGAGCGAATTCATGTTTGAAGCCTCATTCTGGTTAAGCGACTTCATTGACACTCCCTTAACTGATTCATTTCACTGAAATCTTTATTTTTTTTTAGTTTCCTTTTTTTAATTACCGTTTTTAAAAAAAAAATGACCGTTTGATTTAAAAGAACCATTTGTAAAACTTAAAAAATAATCGTTCCATTAAAATAAAATAAAAATACAAGAAACACCATTTAAAAAATAAACATACAAATGCCTTCATCCTACTCATCGCCTTCATCCTCCTCGTCGTCTTCAACCCAATAATGCTCCCATTGATGTTTCGCGGCGATTTCTCCTTTACGTTTCAAAACCAACTCCAAAGATTTACCTTTTAAGTGGTCGTGCGGGTTTAAATACATATTCAAGTCGTGGTTATACTGCCTTTGTTTCAACAAGTCGCGTTGTTCCTCTAAAAACGCTAAAGTTTTTACGACTTGTTGAGATTGTAGGGTGACCAACTGGTTCAGTTTGTCTTCTTTTATCGCTCGGTATGACCCAAATTCGTCAACCCAGGATGATTTGCTTGAAGATTCGGCGATGGCGGCTTTTTTTTTTTCGTTTTGACCTCGTTGGGTTGGTATCTTCATTGAGATCCGGCATGTGGCTAGTGGGGGTGGAGTCGTCTGGTGTGGAAAAGGCAGTCTGCTGATAGTTGTCACTTTCCGAAGACTTCTGTCCCTTGTCGGAATGACTATCGGACGATTTTTCACCCATCAACGCTTGCTTTTTCAACTTGACGTGATCTTTTACAATCTCCCATGCCGCTTGATGATTAAAACCAGAAGGATGACTTTTTTTTGTAATCGTTCAACGTCGTATGACGTTAAGATCACTACATCCACTCCCTCGTAGGCGCTCCTATATAATTAAATAAAACCGTAAGTTAAATATATCATAATTGTTACCACTTGTTGATGAAGGCCATTGAACGCATTCATTTGTGGGTTCATGGCGGTCCATTTAGAAGTAATTTGATCAACTGTTCGGATGGATCCTCCTAACAGTGCCGCTTAATGTATTTGGTCCGCCCTCCAAAAACTTCCCTTGCTTCTTTGGTTACTCTTCTCCCTATTCTCCGACACATAGCACCAAGCTTTTGCCTAAGCAATCTCTTGTGTCGTATTCCATTTCACAGCTTTTGTTCGCTTTCCATAGTTCTTTTCCCCCGCATCAACTTCTACTTCAAGCATCTCCTCCACTTCATCGCCTAATTGTTCATCTCCATGTTCCTACAACTATGTCTCTGGCACAGTTTCTTCCTCGTCATCGTCGTCGTCATGTAGGTGGAGCTCGAAGTCCTCTAGTTAGGATGTTGTTAATTGAGGCGGCATAAAAAATTGTGGATACAAAATGGGTTGGCTTTGAGGTTGTTGGCTTTGTTGGGGTTGTTGGTAAAACGGTTGTGGTTGGGGTTGGCTTTGTGGGAATTGTTGGAATTGTGGGTATTGTGGGTAAAACGGTTGTGGTTGGGGTTGGATTTGTGGAAAATTGATCACGGGACTATAGGCGTCAACCGTACCCGAGCCTGAACACAAACCCGAATCTCTGCCTTGACTACTAGAACCCCGCACTTTAAATTTCGAGGTTCCCGGCCCTCCCACCCTTCAAAACACTCTTTGATTTTCTTGAATACATTTGTTTTGTTTGTGTTTTAAATTTGTTTTGATTCACAAGTATTTGTTTGTGTTTTTTTTATTTAAACGGCCGGCCTTATATACTTTGCATAAAAAAATGGTCAAAAAACTTACCGTTGAACGGCCAAAATTGGAATTAAAAAACATATAATTTCGATTGTTGCCTTTATTACACCACTCTACCAGCCCGTTAACTAGAACCAACAAATGGTTCACGAGACCACTACCAGCATGGGTGGCGACGGTGTTACCGTGTTGATAGTTAGGTACCCGTAATCAAATCTCCCTTAAAGTATAAGCACGCCATAACAAATGAGTTCATTTTACATAATCTCATACTCATAAATTTGGCTAATGACGATTTACTTAAAGACTAAAGGCTAAATGCGAAATGATAATATACATTTATACGAGTTTGGAGGTGTACGTGAAGTACATACTCGATCATTAGTATTAGGATTTCGAGCACCATGAAAACTTAAAAGTATATTGCCAATATGAAGCTTGACCTGAAACTTCGGGGGGTCGGAAGTCACCGGGGGTCAGAAATCACTAGTTTCGGGGGTCGAAAATCAATTTCGAGGGGTCGAAACTGTATATGCCAAAAAATTTCTATACAAATACTATATAATCCGAACTTCTGAGCGAAAGCCCCTCCCCGCCCCTTAAAAGCTACGCCACTGTATATTGGTAGGGGCCAAGGAGCAGAGCCATAGAAGGGGGCATGTTGATCATTAGTGGTATCTAATTATCACTGGTAACATAGTTAAACTAGTGGGATTCATGGGCGCGCGTTGCGCGCCTTTTGATTTGGTCATCACTAAAACTCAAAAATATTATTTTGCAAATAAATTAACCAACAACTTTTAAATCGAATATCAACAATAGCGACATCCTACGACCTAAAAAGCACAACACACAAGCAGGTGCTAATCGAATACGCAAACATGAACATAAACATAAACAGGAGTTATTAATATCAAATCCTTTTAATAGCCTTACATAAGGCTTGATGAACATTTATCTAAAAATGACTCCATTTAAACGGCATTGACTGGCTGCTGCTGTTGTCTTCCTCCTCGATGTCCTTTCTAGTTTGCTTGATGGAAAATTCGACCAAGTTTCCTTTCGAACCCTAACACCACTGGTCCTCTATCGACATGATATTTTCTAAATAAGCAAGGTTGTATAGTCGACCCACCTGGTCCTTTTCCTGCGCAGATAACGACGACGACCCCTACTCAAAATCCCAAAAACTAACTTGGTTAGTGACCCTGTAGCAATCCGAGACTTGAGCCAATCAAAGCTTTATTTAACTGGTAAATTCCTGAAAAGGGGTGCCAAACTTTTACATGGTTAGTGATGGTGTGCATCATAAACTTGTTTGAAATAGACAGAGACTAAAACACACTTCATCTAAGCTAGGGTCAACATAGTTATTAGTTTACTCGTTTGACCCATTTTAAGGTGTATTAGTTTGGTATTCTTGCAGCCTAAAAGAGAGTTGAATGCCCAGTACCTATGTAGTTTTTGCTGTGTTTTTGTTGCTGTTAAAAGTGCATTTTTTGTTATGCTTTTTTGCTGTAAGAGTATTTTTGCTGTGTTATATCGTTGAAAGAAAGTGCAGTTTTATCGCAAATCATAGCTTCAAAAAATGTAAATTTTGCTGCATTACTGTTGTTTTAAAATAGCAACAATTGATGAACACTCGCATTGCCTCTTTCTCGCAAGAATACAAACATTTGCCTTCAATCAACTTCAGCGCCGACAAACCATAATTCATATTCTGTTCAATGGATACACAATGCAAATAAAGATTGTCAAATTGACTGTAAATGTTAGCTTACCTCTCCTTTGAATTCAGGCACAACTGGGTTAATTAGCGAAACAGCCTCCTAAACTGCAAGGGGTTGGGCTCTTCCTGCTAATCGATCATCTGGTAGGGGCATGTATCTTCTATCATCTACCGCTGCCATTTAGTCAAACCTATCCATAGGTACAACTCAATAAGCACTTGTTACAAAGAAAATACAAAGAAAAGTGACATGCTAATAATAGTAAAACTTAGTTTACTCGTCTTTTTCTGAGTTTGAATGCAACTCGCGTTCGCCAAAGCTGAAAGCCAGCCATTATTCAGAACCCAAGCGTTCATATATGGCATGTAAACCCAAGAGACTGACAGAAAAAGAATATTACATTGTATATATGTACAAATAGTTGCCATCAGTGAATACAGGATAAAATAACCTTAAAGCTTGTTGCATTGAATCTGCAAGGAAAGAGTACCACATTCCTAAGGGTCAAAATTTTAGGTTATGTTGTATTTCTAACATGTAGAACAAAAATAATATTAGCTCGAAAGAATTGGGTCAGACCCAAAAAAAATGTAGTGTTTTAATGCCTTGAACCATGTTGTTCAAAAATTAGGAAATTTATAAAAATAATAATAATAATAATAATAATAACGGTGCTAGACAAAACATCTCAATTCTTTGATCTATATCATGAGTTTGAGAACGCATACACTTCAAATACTCCTTTTGTACTCAAGTCATTTAGAGCACTCCACATAATATCCCAATAGCTGCATAATAATAAGTTAATTAATTTGAAGCTATTTGAATGACAGTACATATAAAGCTGCATAATAATAAGTTAATTAATTAGTGTAAAACCATTTAGGAAGGATGCAACATCAAATGTAGACAGTCCGATACGTAATAATTTAGAACGCGGATGGTGAAATAACACAAAATGGATAAACTGACAACCCTCTAAAAATTGTCTATTAAAGTGGCTTTTGATAAAATAGAACCTCCATCTTGGATCCACAATATTCCTTTCCAATATTTGACAAATATTAACACCTCTAAAAAAGATTTTGACTGATAAATTTGTGCAATTTTCATAAAACTAAAACAATGAAAGCATCATACCTTTAATCATTCTTTAACCTAGGGGGTTTCGATATCGCGCGTTGCGCGATTGTTTTAAGATGTGTTGTACGGGTTTGGTTCGAAATGATGTAAGCCATACTTGCAACCAATGTTTAAGCAGTATGCTTTTAGTATGAAAGGCGCATGCGTATGTAAATTCAGTCTAACTGTTAAAGAAAACATAATCAAATTCAAATAATGTATTAGTAGAGATCAAGAAGGAAATCTTAAAATAGAACCAAAACAGAACAGTAAATATTAGACTCTTTAGAAGCAATATACAAAGAAGACCTATATAGAGAGAATAACTAAAATGTATGCTAAGCGGAAAAGCACCAATGTCAAATTAGAAAGGAAAAAAAAAAACTAATCTCCAACTTAAACCTTATTCCATATAAAAATAAGAACGATGCAAATAGATGAATTAAAAAGGCCCTCTTAGGATTCAAATTAAAAACCATGGTTGTTGACTTCATGCCTCATTTTCTTTTTAAAGATAAGCATTTTATTGGTTTAATAATTTGAAGACAAAAGATCAAGAGAGCTGGAATTATACCTATTGTTTTGTCTAGTTTTGACACCAAAAGCAGCTCCTAAAAGTTTGTTGTTCCCGGTCAGTATGGCCAGAAATGGAACACAACATATAAATCACCTTAATCCATTTATAAAACTCACAAAAATGGAAAAGAACACGAATCGGAAGCTACTGCATATCAGATGACTTGTTCGAGAACCGAAATACCACACGACAAACAATATCGAGTGAAAACAGTGCAAAAAAGAGTAACTGTAAAAGTTATTGTATGTGTACCAATTGCTAGTAGGCGCCACAAAGCGCCCAAGTGAAATCAGGTTGCAGAATGCAATTCAACATGCTACGAACGCAAAAGAAAAGTCAGTCCAATCTCTATTCAACACGAAGACAAAAAGGAGGGTCCAAACTGCAAAACCAAAGACAAATGAAAAAAGCAACTTATAGAGTAGAAGTTTACTAATGTGCAACAACCATAAGGCGCCAATTTATAGCTGGAAACAGAAGACATACCTAAAATAATCAAGAACGAAGTCATTTGAGTGGAAATGAAAGGTATGACATTCATGTAAGAGTCTTTTTCTTTAATATACCCATATCTAGGTGCAAATCCATATTGAAAACAACCACAAATAGTATCTTCAACAACCACAAGTTCATCACAGACTCTCATTTATCCTGTCACTGACGGGAAAACATCCTGGGAAGTTCTTCCAGACTCTCATTTATCCTGTCACTCCTTTTCTATAAACTAAACAAAACAAATGTTAGGTTCATCGTCATTTCATAAGGCGAACATGCAAAATTAAATGCGAAAATGGAATCTGGTGATCCGCACTCACCCTTACATGGAGGCTTTGAGGATCTGTTGCGGCACCTCTACCAGCTGTAGTTTTATAGTTGGAATTTATTATAGCGCCTTCGTTCAAACCATCCCCAGAACTGCTTGAACATGAACTCGTGATTAGCGGGCTACCTTCTACTTTGTTGTTATAACTTTGTGACATCATTTCCTTTGAACTATACTGCAGCATCCATGATCTTCTGGTCTTCATTGGCTGCACTTCGTTTTTCGGTTTTCTGACCAAAAAAAGAAAAATAAATTATTAAACTTTCCTCGAGTACGTGACATAAAATATTAAAACCATTAGATTTAGTGTATCTTTATGCGTAAAACCATGAATAGCATTAAAATTTAAGCCATCCATGAAATTTGTTGTTGTTTAGAACATTAAAAGTGTTTTGTTCTTGTGAACCAATGCCCCCACAAAATAACATGATTTACACACAAACGTGTGTATATACATGCACACACACAAAAAGAGAGAGTATACCAATGATTTTCGCTCGGAAGTTTCGATTATATAGTATCCGTATGGAAATTTGTTTTGTATATATGGTTTCGACCCCATAAGCGGTGAATTCCGAACCCCCCGAGATTTTCGCTCAAGCTTCGCCACTGGAAAACACCCTGGGAAGTTGAATGGCAAAACAGACACTTCGAGTGGAAGACGCTTCGATCAGCGGTTGTAATTTCCTCTTCAACTCTAAGTGAGATTGTCTTTGGTAACAAAAGCGAAAGAATTTTCACTAACTACATTAAATAACTAACCCCCCCCCCCCCCCAAAAAAAAAAAACAAAATCAGAGGTTCCATTTACCTTTGTCACCGGTAAAATAACTTGTACTCTCAAGCCGTTGCATTAGATTGTGTTGTTCATTTTCACCGCTGCGAAACCACTCGGACCAGCACCAGAAGAGATTACCTACACATGAGACCAACATGATTTGTCGGATTAAGGTTCATGCATAACCAATTTTACCAAACAGAGAACATGCAATAGAAAAACGCTTACAAGAAAGATAACTACAATGAACCATAAAAGGCTTATAAACACACCATTTGCAAGATTCTTTAAATTTAGATGAAGAAAAGGGGATAGTTATAAAGACGAAGAAAAAAAATATTGTAGAACTAATGTTAGAAGCCATTCTTTAAAAATGGATATTTAAATTCCCAATAAAAAGTACTAATTGCTCAAATTAACAGCAAATTCACAACTGGTTGTATACTCCCAAAAAGCCCCAATAATGGAATCTGCAATCTACACACCGATAACACAATTCGGTTCGCACATAGACAAATCGGTTCATAAATGAATACTATTCCCGCTACAAAATTCAAAGCAAACCGTTTGAAAAGTCATAGATAACGATCCAATATTTGAAAATAATTAACTTATGCATTTTAAACTTCATTTTCTGCTTTTTCAATAAAACCCCAAATTTCACATGAAGATCAATTCGTTACCAAATCGTCAATTCCTTTATTCTCTCATATCCCATTCTTATTCTTTCATACTGCAAACCGATATCATTCATCTATCCGACACCAAAGATGAGATTTTTTAGTACTTCTCTCTTAAATTCACGCGTATGCTGACTCGACAGATACTTTAATATCCCTAACTCCCTCTCAAATTAATAAGAGTAAATGGCGGTTAACGGTTATGGTCGGACGTATGTGATGGTGGTGGAAAAAGGCGTTTGTGGTTGTGCCGTAGACCGTAGTTTATATAAATTAGGTTAGAAGGTGGTTCAGACGTATTGTTGTGACAAAGGAAATGTTGGAATAGATGGCAGGTAAGTGTTTCGGTCTCGAGACCCGGTTTCTAAAACGTCAAACAACTTTTTTTTTATACTGATCCGTGGCTTTGAATATATTATAATCATAAACTTCTGAACCATAAACTTGGATGGGACTGTGGGAGATTATTTTTTTATACTTATTCTTAACCGTCACCGGAGACGAAGAGGCGGTTGTGGTTACGAATTGCCGGAGATGAAGATGTTGAATAGGGGGAGACGAAGAAGCGATTGTTAAGAATCGCCAACGAATACGTAGTGTTCACGAGTAACTGAAAGGCGCTTTCAAACCCCTTTCTATCAGAAAATACACAACTGAATCGGGATTACATGCGGTTTGGGATTTGGGAAATTAAGATTTTCGTTATATACACACATATGTATGTATATATTGTATGTCTGCGTATATATGCAATTATGCATATCCAGTAAGTTTTTTTTATATTTTCTTAATAGATACCAAACGCAAATTCAAAATTAATATTGCAATTGAATTAGTGTGGAACAGACTTCAAATTGGTGTGAAATGTGTTGATCACAAATGTGCCTTTTCTTTGTTTGTATTTAATTTTCTTTCTTTAATGGTTATATCAAGATCTATTTATAACAAGACCAGTGGCGAAGTTTGGTTTCAGAATTGGTGGGGGCCGGACTCAAATTTTTTCAATCGGTAGTGGCAAATCGATGGGGGCCGAACTCAACCCGGACTCAATTTACCTATGAAAATCGCAAATTTATACCACTGCGCCAGAAAACAGGGGGGCCAGGGCCACCCCTGGCCCTTCTTATCCTTCGCCACTGAACAAGACCATGTGTAATAGTAAGGTGAAAATTTCAAGCACCATGCGACATTAATTGACACGTGGCATATGAGGCCATTAAGAGTGCCCAGAGTAGGGGCGGGAATGGGGGGGGGGGGGGGAACCGCCGACACTATGGCGTGGAAGGGGCAAAAAGGAGGAGGGCGGGGCAGTAGGCTTGGCGTGGGGCATTTTGGTGGGGTGAGGTGGCACCATTTGATTGGCCAGCGCTTTTTTTTTTTTTAACTTTAACACAATATAATATTATTTCCTTCCCCCCTTCCACTCTCCACATCCCCCCCCCCCCCCCCCCACAAAGGTCCCACAAGTGCCACATGGCGCTTCATCCCCCTCTTCCCCCCCCCCCCCCCCCCTCCGAGTAGTCTAAGGGATTCAAATTATGATAAGGGTGTAGTGCTAAGGTAAAAAAATTCAAGCTCTTTCAATCATTTAATATTATTTATTTTTGCATCTCATACTAAACTTTCATAATCAACAAACCGCCGCAACGCGCGGGTAATGTCAACTCGTTACGTTACAAAGATTAAGTATTATGTTAACATGACGTCTGCTGAATCTATATGTGACATAACCAACAAATGCGGGTGTATTGACATATGGTTTGTTGACATGGTGTTAAATGATTTCCATCTTAACCAAGCGGACATTGTGTTAGGATTTGTTTCTCTTGGCACTAGAATCAAGCTTGAGAACAATGCAATAGGTCTTGCACAATCTCATTACAGTGAGAAAGTATTAGAGAAGTTCAATAGTGAAACATTTTCTCCGGTTAAGGTGGATGTGGTGGTCATCACACCATCACACTATCACACCCAATAATATTGTGTCACACCATTTCCATCACACTCCATTACTTTTATCAAATTAATAAATATATAACCCCTATATAAACTTTTTCTCCTCCCCCAAACCCTAAAATCCACTCCCTTCCCCTATCCTCCTCCTCCCTCTCCTCCGACCCCCACCGCCGCCGCCTCCTCCACCAACCTTCCATCTCCTTCTCTAATTCCGAAGCTGCCATCCCGATTCCAATCCCTCTCAATTTCACTAATTCATCCGCTTAATATCATCGTCTTCATCTGTAATCTTCATCCGCTCATCTCAAATCATCATCATCTTTTACAAATAAATATCACACTCTCTGCTTTACTTCTTCTCCGTTTATTCAATCTACCGCGTTGTCATTTTCTTTGTATGCTGTTAACTAAACCAATCAAACTTTGCATAGTCGTCATAATTGATATTAATAATATCAAACGCGTGTTTCTTCAGAAGCTAAAGAATAAAGTTAAAAACCCTAGGGGATGAGATTGGATCCCTATGGAGATGTGGTATACGATTCACAGATGAACGGTCGAGATGTGTGTGATTTCCAATGTTTCAATTTGAGCATTTAATGCTATAGATCAAGGTAGAGATGTGTTTAATTTCCAATTTTTCAATTTTTTTCATGTCTTCTATAATTTGTGACACCCGGCAAACTCAGGTTAGTAACTTTGGTCAAACTATTAAGTCTACCTTAGCGAGTCATGTATACATAATACTTAACTGGGTCAGTTGAGTCGTTACGATGGTTCGGGGAATCATCAGGAGTAGTTACAACGATCCGGGGGATCATTGGGAGTCAGTCCATAACCATGTTAACAAGGGTAGGTGATTTGTAGAATCACCGGATTTAATGCACACACGCAAGTCTCGAGTCCCGGAGATTAGTGAACGAATGTGAACGTGTTAGTTATCATGCATTATGTGTTTATAATCATTATATGACTTGTCGGTATGTGAATACGTGCTTATATATGTTAAAATAGTATTTAACGCGCCGAAAACCCACACACACCTGCAGGGGGCGATTAGGATTACTAATCACCACTTGCAAGGGAGAGTAGGAGGCTACTCGCCTCCAACAGGGGGCGAGTAGGACCCTACTCGCTGTAGCAGTAGGGACGACTAGGAACACCTATAAATACCACCCTTGACTTGGGAAACATCATTTGTGAAACCCTAACTCGTCTCAAACCTCTCTCACACCATACTCAACCTCTGGAACTCGTTTTTGACCTAAAACCTACCATTTCCAAGTTTTACACATCCTCTTTAGCAAAATTTGTAGGGTCAAAGAGAATTGACAAGCCAGTATAAACCTTAGTCTTACATCCTCTAAATGTTTTGTTTAAGCTGCTCAAGTAGAAGATCACTAAGTCGTGAAGAAGCTGATAAACAAGTCCTGAAGAGTAAAGAATCGGAAGTTCTGAAGATGAACCAGACAGACATCTGAAGAACAATTCCTGAAGACAAACTCCTGAAGATTACTCATCAGAAATTTGTCACTCATCAGCATTTCCTTAGAAGCCTCCCACTTCCCTTGATCTTCAGTAGTTTAGTTTTATATTAGTATATGTTACTTTGTGTACAAGTAGCAGATACTACAGCCTGTTGTAGTATTATTATAATCATTTGTATACTTTCAATGTACGTACTCTTGGTCTATAAATAGATGGGTTCATCCCCTCTATTTTAGACAATCTTTTGCAGTAACAACTCTATATATATCTTGAGGATCATTCATAGCTTTTACTGTTTTTTACTCATTAGTCATTACGTTGATTCTCATTTACTACTTTAGTGCATTAACTGGGGGAGTAATAACTCCTGTTAAAAGTGAAATCTTAACTTAGAACACCTATACTTATTCCGCTATGCTAAATACTTTGATAAATCTTTGCAAGTGTTCTTGATAAGAAACTGTTTACAAGCTAGAAACTGATCCTATAATTGGTATCAGAGATCTAGTTCATCGTATCAAATATCAATCTAACAAATTGAGAATCAGACATAGGCTCTTATTGATATTCAATAAAGGATACCAGTTCACTTTTCAATAACCATCACTTTAATAAACCATTGATCAATCAAATTTCTTAAAAATGAGCCCTTATAATACTGGATCTGCCAATAAACCTCCTATGCTAGTCAGAAATGAATACTATATCTGGCAAAAGAGGTTGGCACACACTTTATCTCAAACAAATATTGGATGTTGGAGATCTGTCATGTATGGACCCCATAAACCAGTAATAACAGATCCAGAAACTAAAGTAGAAAGACCAAAAGAACCAAAAGACTACACTGATGAAGATTTCCTAAAACTTGAGCTTGATGCTAAGGCATTCTCTATGTTGGCAATGGCTCTCCCAAATGAAATATATGTTGGGCTTTTACATTGTGAATGTGCCAAAGAGCTGTAGGGTTGCCTAAAAGAACAGTTTGGAGGAACTTGTGAGGTGATTGCCAACACCAGAGAAATTCTTGCTCAACAATATGAAACTTTTACTCATGTTAATGGAGAAACTTTGACACAACAGTTTGAAAGATTTTCTTCTTTAATATATGAGTTAAAATTAAATGGTCAGATCTACACTAACTCATCTATGTTGCATAGATTTTTAAGGTCCTTACAAGAAAAATGGGAAACTTACTCTATAGTCCTCAGATCCGAACCAGATTTTGATTCTCTCTCACTCACAAAATTGCATGGGAGATTTATCACTTTTGAAAGATAAATCAATCAAAAGAAAAAGTTACAAAATACTGGTAAAACTGCTGAGGACTATATTCCAGGTAGTACAACACTTTTGGGACAAGACTCACCAACTTGTTCAAATGATTTTGGATCTTTTGATCACATTGACATAACTTCTTGATCTCATCAGAAAGGTAGGTCATATCCAAGTTATGACAATGAAGAAAATAGTCAAACTACTGATAACATGTGTTTTATTATGGATGATTTAAAAAATTTCAGTAGTGATGACTTAGAAGAAACGGATATGTTGCACCAACTGGCCATGTTAAGTATTAAAACTAACAAATTTTCCAAAAGGTCGGGAAGAAAATTTCCAAGACTGAACAGTTCAACAAAAGTTGGTTTTGACAAATCAAAACTGAGATGTCACAAGTGTCAGAAGTTGGGACACTTTGCTAGAGAGTGTAGAAGCTCTAGCTATAACCAACCTAGTCTGGAAACCAAACTAACCCCAGTTATAATAGGAATATAGGGAATCAAGGAAGTGCTCATTTTGTACTGGCACAAGCTCTACAAATCTAATATGTGCCTCAAATACAATATGTATAGATGCCTGTTCAACAATAGATGCCTTCCAGTCCTGCTGCTCAACCTCCACAAACTCAACAACCTTCTCAACAAAGCTTATCTACTTCAGGGTATGTTGATTGGAGCAGTCTTCCATATGACACTACAGAATGCAGTCCTGATGCAGACAACAAATTGTTTGACATCAATTGGGGAGAACCTGACAATGGCAGAAAGAATTTTGCCTTGATGGCTTTTGAGGGATGCTCCTCTAATTCTGCCTTATCTCAGGTATCACAAGAATCTCTTTTAAAGATTTGCTCAAAATCATGCAAAGAATCTTTTTCTTTAATAAGAGAAACAAATGTGCACCTACAAGGCAAAGCCAATGACTCAGAGAGAAAATTTACTCAAATGAAATGTGATTTAGAAAGAAAATTTGCTTTAAAGACAAAAGAAATTTATAAATTAGAAAATAATGCTATTGAAACCCAAGCACAAATAAAAAGCATGATAGAAAACCTAGGAAATGTCAGAAAAGAGCTTGCTGACGCCAAGCTTGACTGTGAAAATTGGGTTGAGTCATGTAGGGTTTACCAAATGCTACTTAACAAACAGACTACATCAAATGTTAAGTTTGGCATTGGGTACAACCACACAGAATCACCAACTGATTTTACTCCCAAAACTGCTGATAATGGGAGTAAAATAGTTCAAACTTCTGATATGAAAGTCTGCACATCTTTTCATCAGAACTTTCTTAAGAATGAAAAAGAAAGTCCCGCAGAAGTAAAATCAACTGACATTAAGCTATCAGCAGTTTCATCTACATCAGGAGTTGAGACCCTGAACACTACTGATGACCTAATTCAAAATCATGACATTGTCAGTACAATGCCTTCCAAAACTCCTGAAAAATTAAAAGGAAAGGCAAAATCATGTGAAAAATGTGGTTTGTTTAACCACATAACAAAAATTTGCAGATACAGAAAAGGAAATTAATACAATAAGAAGATCTTACAACTGGTTGTGGGAAAACAAATCAAACAAGATTTTGAAAACACTTTCTATCCCAACAAACAACAACCATGTAACACATTTTCTCAGAAAAAGACTAAATCTCAACCAACGCCTTTTTCTCAAAATTCTTTAGTAGTTAGACCCAAATCATCAGCAGCTTCACAAACTGCTGAGGTTGAAAATCTCATGAATATGGTCAAACTACTGATGACCAAAGTTTATGGTGAGCCTATAAAAGACTCTACCATTGAGCTAAAAAGCGAGTCCATGGCTAATATGACATGGATTTCCAAAAATGGTTCACAACAAACTATTGAGCTTCATTATCTCAAGAGTAAACCCAAAGCCAAAATGGCTTGGGTTCCCAAAACTAACTAATCTAATTTTTGTGCAGAGGGTCTCCAGAGGTCTAAACAACATTTGGTATGTAGATAATGGACGCTCAATGCACATGACAGGATGCAAGTACCTGATCAACAATTTTATAAGCCGAAGAGAAGGATCTGTGTCCTTTGGGAACAATGCCAAAGGATATGTGCTAGGATATGGCAATGTATCCTCTGGAAAAATGCAGTTTGACAAGGTCAATCTGGTTGAAAACTTGGAATACAACTTGCTGAGTGTCTCTCAAATGTGTGACAAGGGATATTCTTCCTTTTTCACCAAAACAACATGCAAGATCATATCACCAGAAGGCCAGAAGTTGATTGAGAAGATCATAGAAGATCATACCTTATTAATTTCCAAAAAATGTGGCAATGTCTATGCAGTGGACATTGAAAAGGACAAGGTATTGGACAACACTGCATGTTTCTTCTCAAAGGCATCAACTTCAGAAACAGACCTTTGGCATAGGAGACTTGGCCATGTGAACATTAAAACCATAAATAAAGTCACTAAAATGGGCTTGGTCAGAGGTCTACCCTTGAAGGAATATCAGTGTAAAGAACATTGTGTTTCCTGTCTTAAGGGTAAGCGGCATAAATCCTCTTATAAGTCTATTAAAGAATAAAAAACAACTGCATGTCTTCAACTACTCCATATGGACTTATTTGGGCCAGTTAAAATCATGAGCCTTGGTAAGAAGAAGTATTGCTTGGTCATTATTGATGACTATTCAAGATTTACATGGGTCTTCTTCTTATTTCCCAAGGATGAGGCAGCAGATATTATTAAATTCTTCATTCTACAAGTAAAGAAACAATATTCTCTTTTTGTCAAAGTCATCAAAAGTGACAAAGGGACAGAGTTCAGGAACAAAACTCTGGATGAATTCTGCCTGTCTAAAGGGATTGTTAGACAGCTCAGCATTCCCAGAACTCTTGAACAAAATGGTGTGGTAGAAAGGAAGAATAGAACATTGATTGAAGCAGCAAGAACAATGTTAGCTGATTCAGGCCTACCTCTTTATTTTTGGGTTGAAGCAGTCAACACAGCTTTTTATGTTCAAAATAGAGTCCTTGTCAACAAAAGACATTCCAAAACTGCTTATGAAATTCTTCATAGCATCAAGCCTTTGATCTCCTTCTTTAGGGCTTTTGGATGTCAATGCTTTATTCTCAATATCAAAGACTCTATTTCAAAGTTTGCTGCAAAAGTTGATTCAGGTTACTTTCTTGGTTACTCTTCCATAAGAAAAGCCTACAAGGTTTTCAGTTCCAGAACCAAGATAGTTGAAGAAACATTGGATGTCAAGTTTAATGAGTTAAAACGCACTCTCATTCCAACACATCCTGCTGAACTCTTTGATCTTGACAATTTTAATTTCGGACTTGAGAAGACTGCTATTACTTCATCTAAACCCACTAATTATGGTGATCAAGGGTTTGATGATGGTCCTCAATCATGGACTCCCAATACAGTAAAATCAACTCCTAAACCAATAGAAGTTTTTCAAACTTCTGATTCAATAGACCAAACAATTGCTGAAACACCACAATCTTCTGATTCAGTTCCCAAAACTTCTGAAGATGTACAAACAGCTGAATCAGACATCATCAATCTCAGTAGTTTATTTGAAGAAGCTCAAGAGTCCACTCCTATGGGCTTACAATTGATAGAATACAGAGATCATCCATTAGAACAAATCATGGGTGACATTGCTGAAGGGGTAGTTACCACTTTTGCTTCTTTTCTACATTTATTTCACAGTTGGAACCAAAGAAATACCAGGAAGCCCTCAAAGATAACAATTGGGTTGAAGCTATGCAAGATAAGTTGCTGCAATTCAAGAAGCAACAGGTCTGGGAAATTTGTCCCTTACCTCCTAACAAGCTACAAATTGGCACAAGATGAGGTTTTCAAAAACAAACAAGATGAGTCTGGTTTAATCATCAAGAACAAGGAAGGACTGGTGGTTCAAGGTTTCTCACAAGAAGAAGGAATTGATTATGATGAATCTTTTCCTCCAGTTGCAAGGCTTGAAGCCATCAGGTTATTTTTGGCTTATGCAATTTCCAACAAAATCAAAGTTTTTCAAATGGATGTAAAGAGTGCATTTTTATATGGCAAAATAAAAGAGGAAGTGTATGTTTGTCAGCCACTTGGGTTTGAGGATCGTGCTCATCCAAATTGGGTGTACAAACTGGACAAGGCTCTATATGGGCTAAAACAAGCTCCCAGAGCTTGGTATGATACACTTTCAACATTTTTACTCAAAAATCACTTCACAAGAGGTTCCATTGATAAAACTCTTTTCATTAAGCATGTTGAAAATCACATCCTTCTTGTTCAAATTTATGTTGATGATATCATCTTGGGTTCAACCAATACAAAACTGTGTGAAGAATTCAAGAAACTCATGCAATCTAAATTTGAGATGAGTACCATGGGAGAACTGTAGTACTTTTTAGGACTACAGATCAAACCACAAGCAAATGAAACTTTTATACATCAATCTAAATATGTTAAAGAATTATTGAATAAATTTTCTTTACAAGACTGTAGATCATGTTCCACCCCCATGAGTCCAACCACACAAGTTGAACCAGATGATCAAGGAAAACAAGCTGGTCAAACCACCTGTAGATGTATGATAGGTTCCCTTCTTTACATAACTGCTTTTATACCAGATATTATGCTTTTAACATATGTTTGTGCTAGATATCAATCAACTCCTAGGGAATCACACCTTATGGCAGTCAAAAGAATTTTTAGATATCTGAAAGGAACTCCTAATCTAGGAATTTGGTATCCTGCTATCAGTAGTACCAAATTAATAGTCTTTTCAGATAGTGACTATGCACGGTGTAAAATGTCAAAAAAATCAACATCTGGTGGATGTCAATTCATTGGAAATTGTCTGGTTTCATGGCAATCAAAGAAGCAAGCATCTGTGGCAACATCAACTGTTGAAGCAGAATATATTGCAGCTGCAAGCTGTACTTCACAGATACAATGGCTTCAAAATCAATTGCAGCGAACAATCCAATCAACCATAACTAAGTGTGGTTACCAAGGTACTTTATCACATGTTACTATTTACAAGAAATATTTTGATCCAAAATATAAACTTTTGTTTCACTATATTATCATGTGTCTAAGTCTAAAAACTGGATCGTCTGATCAGATGCCATCAACTTTACAACCAATTTTTCATTCCATTGTGAATGAAACTAAATATAGGGCATCTTCATACTTTTTCAATGAGGTGGTGTTGCATAACCAAAATGAGAAAAATAAATTTTTGTTGTATCCAAGGTTCATCATGCAATGCATTATTAAAGAACTTGAAGAAGAGGTGCTTGTGGATAAAACATCTGTTTTAAACCCTCTAACCTCACAAGCATATTCTAGGCATAATAAACCGGCAATTTTTCCAGAGGATAACCAAGGGGAACAAACCACAGTCTCCAAGGAACCAACATCTTCAAAACCCACTCCTAAAAAGCCAAAATAACCCAAACAACAAAAATCTAAACCCACCAACCAAAAAGAAAAGCAATTTAGGAAGATAAGATGCCTAAAACTGCTGATGTGCAATCTGCACTTTTGAAATATGTGACTGAAACTTCCTCTCAGTCTCATCCATCTCAAACACCCCCAAGAGCACCCATATCCATTCGGTTTGCTAGAAAGAAACTTAAAAAGACAATAACTGCCGACCCTTCTTATGAAACAACTAAACCAAACCCAACTTAGATGCTTTAAGTACAATTGAGGCTGCTACTACTCCTATACCATCCAGTGATGGATTTGAGGACAGTAGTACCATAGCTAAGACCTCAAATGTGGCAACTACCGATGAAGGCCTTGTGCCTGAAGTAGGAAAACCTCAGTACCAAGAAAAAGAGGTTCATGAGACAACTAGGTTGGGCCTAGCTCATGGTAGAACTGATGATCTCATCATTGATGATGTTGTCGAGGATTCAAATGATTCCATTAATTTGGATAATGTTTTCAAAATCTCCACAAAAAGAATTGATGGCTAACTGTGAAGGTCCTGAATCTAATGTATCTGTACTCATAGAGACTGTCACAGAAGATCAGGTTAAAGACCACTTGAACCCCGATTCCCCTAAACTAGCATCCCCAGTTCATACCGAGGATCACCCCAAAACACACCCTCCACACTCACAAAAGCCTACCCAATTCTCTGGGTCATCAAGCATACAACTTAAACAACTATGCAGCCCAGATGGTCCCCTATACCAGATGGTGCACCAGCTTATATCTGCTAATCTCCAAACCTTTATGACTGCTATGGAGTTAAAGAACAAAACTCAGATGGAGATGATAAACAATGCAATTGATCACAAGCTTGGTGAGTTGTCAAGAAAGATGGAAGACAACAGAAGACAATTGGCCTATTTATCTGGTGTAACACCTTCACCTCCTTGGTTTCCAGAAGTGGATGAAGCCAAAAAGGGGGAGATGTCAAAGGAACCATAGGTTGTGTCTCTTGAAGCCTCTAAAAAGGCTAGAGAAGCACAACAACTCAAGGATGCCTAAAAAGAAACAGTCAAAACAAGGCAAGAAATTGCTTTAAAAGAAAGACATGACTGGTATGAAAAAGAAGAAAGAGCTGAGAAGTTATCCCAAGGCATTAGTGAAGAAACTGTTGAAGGCAAGACCAAAAGTACTGAAGAAAATCCTTTAGTAGTTGATGCTCAGATCAACACTTCAATAGTTGATACTTCCTGCACTGAACCAGAACATCGTTCTAAAGCAACAGAATCTACTCCAGCTGATATTCCAAAGCATGTTCCCACTTCTAAAACTGTTTTGATCCCTACTCCCATATCATTTTCAAAAGAACAAATGGAGGAGAGTTCAAAAGAAGCAAAGAAGAAGGCTATGGAAGATAAGATCTGGAATAGCTTAAAAGCAAGGGATGACATAACCTTTAATGACAAATTAATAGCTTATGAAAAGAAATTAAGTGAGTTAGAAGAACAAGAAACAGTTGATGAGAAAAAACTCCTTGCTGCTGAAGAAGATAAAAGACAACAGCTGATGAACTATATCAGCAAAAACAGCAAAATAAAGAAACACTCACTTAGGGGACTCTCAACTGATGAACTTACATACAAGGTACAACTAGTATCAGACAAGCTAGCCATAGAAAAATAAAGGAAGTTGAAGAGGGCCCAAATCATACAAGAATTGGTAGAGAACAACTATGGTTCAAAGAATCAAGAGTGCAGATGGAAAGATGATTTACTTTATGACACTTACAAGAAGTTCAAGGCTGAAAGACTTGAAAATCCAGAGAAATTCAAAATTTCTGGTGTTCACCCTAAACCAACACAGCCTGCTACCAAGAAGAAGCCAGAGGAACAAATAAAAACAGGCTTCAAGATGGTGCTAATTGAAAAGAACACCATTGTTGAAGATAACTTCACGATTAAAGAAAAGCCTCTGTTAACACAAGATAGGGATCCAACAACGTTTGCATATCAACTGAAGCAGACCATCACAGATCAGAAACAGACCAAGGTAATCACTAAACATCACATTCCCATTTCTAGTGATACACCTAGTAGTGTACTTGTTGAACGTAGAAGGAGATCCAATCTGATCACAGCTGAAAAAGAAAAACCACCAACATCAGACCTATCTTCAAACCTGAAATAGTACCATTCAAAGACAACTTCTTTAATTCCAAATCTCCAATTGTCAAATGGTACTTCACCTACAAGTCCAATTCCATGGTTCTGGAAAGAAAAGATTTCACATCAAAAGCCCTTCACTACAAAACTGAATTGGAGAAACTATCGGATAAAGATCATCTAGCCATTCAGAACACTGTACCAGACAAAGGACTACTTATAGAATCAGAGCTCAGAGAACACAAATTTCAAATAATCAAGGAAATTTGGAGAATTCTTGACTCAAGGAAAAGAGAATCTTATAAATAAAGATAGACAAAGGTTTTGGCTTCATTAATCCTGGGGGAGATTGTAGGGTCAAAGAGGATTGACAAGCCAGTATAAACCTTAGTCTTACATCCTCTAAATGTTTTGTTTAAGATGCTGAAGTAGAAGATCACTATGTCCTGAAGAAGCTGATAAACAAGTCCTGAAGAGTAAAGAATCAGAAGTTCTGAAGATGAACCAGACAGACATCTAAAGAACAACTCCTGAAGACAAACTCCAGAAGATTACTCATCAGAAGTTTTTCACTCATCAGCACTTCCTTAGAAGCTTCCCACCGCCCTTGATCTTCAACAGTTTAGTTTTATATTAGTATATGTTACTTTGTGTACAAGTTGCAGATACTACAGCCTCTTGTAGTATTATTATAATCATTTGTATACTTCCAATGTACGTACTCTTAGTCTATAAATAGATGGGTCCGTCCCTCTATTTTAGATAATCTTTTGCAGTAACATTTCTATATATATCTTGAGAATCATTCATAGCTTTTACTATTTTTTTTACTCATTACTTTGATTCTCATTTACTACTTTAGTGCATTAACTGAGGGGGAGTAATAACTCCTGTTAAAAGTGAAATCTTAACTTAGAACACTTATACTTATTCCGCTGTGCTAAATACTATGATAAATCTTAGCAAGTGTTCTTGATAAGAATCTGTTTATAAGCTAGAAACCGATCCAACAAAATCCAAGGTGTTTTATCCATCCTAAACATTTATCATGTTGTTATTTTGATCCCTAAAGGTCCAGACTTGGTTTTGTAAAGTTTGTGTCTTTGAAAACCTTGGAAAAACCGTTCTAAAACAAGTCTAATCGCTTATATGAGCTATTTATGAAGTATACTTGCAAAGAACGGATTTTTATGATTAAAACATGGGGATTCTTATGTGTTTGATGTTTTATTGATATGGATAAGTTGTTAGGATGTTTACCTAGGAGTTTGAAGGTTGTTTGATATGTTTTGATGATAATATGCGTTTTAAGCCGTTTGAGTGATTTAGGAGGATTTAGGATGTTATGATATGATTTAATGATTGTATGATGTTATGGTTTGTACTAGAATTATGTAGTAACAGTATTATGATGATTTGAAACGTTGTTATGTGACGAAATCCGGATATCTGCCATTTAGGGTAAGTTATGCATGCTTGATGTGATGTTTTCATAATATTATTCCATTTTGGGAAATGCTTGCAATTAGGGTGTTAGACTAAGGATAAATTGGGAGTTTTCATTTAGGATATGTTGCTTGATGATTTTGGATTGATGTTGGGTGTTTTTACATGTTTCGGATCTGATTTGGAGGGTTAAACACGCGAAAAGTGGCTCCTTGACTGCAGGGGGCGAGTAGGATTCCTACTCGCCTGTCCAAGGGGAGAGTAGGATCCTAATCACCTGTTTTAGGGACGATTAGGCCCCTACTCGCCAAAAGTAGGGTCAATTAGGAATCCTAATTGCCTGCTTGATTTCTAGTCGCGTGTTTTGATGCCTAATCGTGTGTTTTGCTGCTATAAGTGTATTTTAAGACCTCGAAACATGGTTTGACACCTAGGAACATATTGGGAACCCTTTGACATGCCTAGAGACCTAATAACACGTGTTTGGACTTGTATATGTAGTATGTGGACTATATGATAGCCATGGTGAGCTGTTATGCGTATTAAGTGCATGTTTAAGTGTGATTGCTTGGTTACTTGTATTTGGTTAACACGTGGGATGTTGGGTCACCAATGGGATGTCAAGTCTTGTCTAGTATAGTTAGATTAACTTTCAAACATGTTTCCAAACGTACTTGGTTATAGTCTGGACACTTAGGGACTAGTTGGCCTACGGGTTAATAGTCCGGGTACTCATACGCATTTAATGATAGGTCACTAATGCTAGGGACTATCAATGCATTGTCTGTGGTTTATTAAGAAGAACGTAATCGAAGGTGAGTTTCACGGCCCAACTTTTACTAGTTTTACTTTCGGGTGAGAAATATGCCATGTAACTGGATTCTTAAAACTTATGTCATACTATAGCCGGCTTTTGGTTACTATATGGTTTGTTAAAGTCCTGGGGAAACCATGAATGCACGTGATAGCACAATGGGGGAGATGTGGATAGATCTATTTGGACTTGATCGGCCCCACCCGACGGCTGAGAACCGGGCGGGTGCATATTGTCCTTACTTATGTATTCATTATTCGGGCGGGAGTATACATGTATTCGTATTCATGTATGCATGTTCAGTAATGGTTTCCGATCGTAGTAGTAGCAGAACTTACGCCTAGGTAGCGTACACATGACATAGTATTGACGGGATTGAACTTGGTTCACTTTTGGAACGCTTTATAAAAACCTGTGAACTCACCAGCATTATATGTTGACGTCTTTTTGGCATATTTTCTCAGGTCGCTAAGGTAGCAGCACATGGACTAGGCGCACGAGTTTTGCATGGCGTCTAGGGTCTTCTAGTTGCATGTTTTGAATAAATATTTCAGACTATGTTTATCATGTTTTGGGGTTGTAAACACGTTTAAGCTTCTACTACTAGTTTTATGTTATTAAAACTTGATGATTTGGTCTACGTATTTTACATTTAGTTGTCATTTATTGTGACCGTTGACTTGGATCCTGGTGTGTCACGCGCCTCATGGTAAAACCCCGCAAGTGGAAATTTGAGGGTGTGACATAATTAGTTTGGAATAAAAGGCATAATGTTAAAATAAGACTTTAGTGCTGATTGATGTTTTTTGATTTGTTTTGGTATGTGGATCAGTTTTCAAGGTATCTTTATGTTAAATACAAGGATAGTGGCATTGATGTGTAGTGTTAGGTATATTGTTAAATGTTTTAAGTTACAGAAATGTTTTGTTTGATATATATATAGTTTGCTAACGGTTCGATTTTGATGAATTCATTTACTTATTGTATTTTGGTTGTGAGTCTTGACTTAGGTTTTTAGTGCTTCTTCATGTTGAAGTATTAGGTGTTAGCATTGGATTTATAAATTGTTTTAGGTTAGTATTGAATATCGATATTAGAGTTATGCATTTTTTTAGCCTTTATGATAGGTGTTTGTTTTAGGTTTAGCCTTTAGGATATGTGTTAATATTAGAGTTACATTGGAGTTATACATTGTTTTAGATTAGGTGTTAGCATTGGAGTTGTACACTGTTTTAGGTTAGATATTTATATTAGAGTTATACATTGTTTTAGGTTAGATGTTAACATGTTAGGACAAAGAGGATTGGTGAAACCACTTTTGGAAACCTATGTCTAATTCACTTCTGTCAAAAATATTCTAAGTATAGAACTACTGAAGAAAGAAAACAAAAGTACCGAAGAAGGATTCTACAAGTACTGAAGAAGAAGTGCATCAGAAGTTCTGAAGTTCAAACCAGACAGTTCACTGAAGAACTACTGAAGACAAACTACTCATCAGTAGTTTGTCATTCATCAGCACTTGTTCAAGAATCTTTCCACCGCCTTATGTTTCAGTAGTTTATTAGTTTAGTATTACTTTAACTTTATGTACAAGTTCCAAGACTGCAACTTGTTGCAACTTGTTTCTGAACTTGCTTTTTGGCAAGGTTCATGTATTTGTAAAGTCTATAAATAGATGGGTTCATCCCTCTGTTTTAGATATTGATTTTTAATACAGAAATCCTTCAAAGCTTATCATTGTTATTTCCATTTCATTTACTGGGAATCTATTTAAGTATTCATTCTCATTCAATACTTAGATTCTCATTAAATACTTGTCTTTAGTTTTATCAAACATCCAGGGGGAGTAATGCTAATCCAACAATTGGTATCAGAGCACTGGTTTATCTGATCACATATCAATCTAACACATTGAGAATCAGACACAGGCTCTTATTGATATTCAATAAAGGATTAAAAGTTCACTTTTATCAACATCCATCACTTTAAGAGATATTTGACAAATCAATACTCTTTAAAATGGATCCTCATAATACTGGTTCTGCCAACAAACCTGCTATGCTAGTAAGAAATGAATACAATATCTGGCAAAGGAGAATGGCACATACCTTATCATAGACCAACACAGGTTGGTGGAAATCTGTGATATATGGTCCTCATAAACCAGTAAATATCAATCTTGAAACTAAAGAAGAAATACCAAAAGACCCAAAAGACTATACAGATGATGATTTCCTAAAACTTGAGCTTGATGCTAAAGCTTTCTCTATGTTGGCAATGGCACTCCCAAATGAAATCTACTCTGGCCTATTACATTGTGATAATGCCAAAGAGCTTTGGGACTGCCTCAAAGAACAGTTTGGAGGAACTGAAGAGGTGATTGCCAACACCAGAGAAATCCTGGCTCAACAATATGAAACTTTTGCTCACATTAATGGGGAAACTTTAACACAACAATTTGAAAGATTCTCCTCATTAATATCTGAGCTAAAATTAAATGGTCAGGCCTACACAACTGTATCTATGCTTCATAGATTTTTAAGGTCTTTACCTGAAAAATGGGAAACATACAGTCTTAAGATCTTCACCAGACTTTAGCTCTCTCACTCTTACAAAACTACATGGGAGATTACTTACTTTTGAAAGAGAAATTGATCAAAAGAAAAAGTTACAAAGTTCTGGTAAAACTCCTGATGACTATCTACCAGGTAGTACAATACTATTGGGACAAGACTCACCAACTTGTTCAAATAGTTTTGGATCTTTTGACCACATTGACATAACTGCTGGGATCTCATCTGAAAGATCATTCCCAGGTTATGACAATAATGATTTTAGTCAAACTGCTGATAACATGTGTTTCATCATGGATGATTTAAAAAATTTTAGCAGTGATGACTTGGAAGAAATGGATATTCTACACCAACTGGCCATGTTGAGTATAAAAACAAACAAATTTTACAAAAGGTCAGGAAGGAAATTTCCAGGATTCAACAGTTCCACAAAAATTGGTTTTGACAAATCTAAACTTAGATGTCACAAGTGTCAAAAGTTGGGACACTTTGCTAGAGAGTGTAGAAGCTCTAGCTTTAACCAATCTCAGTCTGGAAATAATTTTAACCCCAGTTATAACAGGAATAATGGAACACAAGGGAGTGCACATTTTGTACAGGCACAAGCTCCACAAAACCAATATGTGCCACAAGTACAATATGTACAGATGCCTACTCAACAGATGCAAAGCCAACAATCAATCCCTCCCTTTCCAGCTGCTCAACCTCCTCCACAGACTCAGCAACCCTCACAACAAAGTTTATTTACTTCAGGGTATGTTGACTGGAGCAGTCTTCCTTTTGACACTACAGAGTGTAACCCTGATGCAGACAACAAGATGTTTGACATCAACTGGGGAGATCCTGACAATGGCGGAAAGAACTTTGCCTTGATGGCATTTTAGGGATGCACCTCAAAATATGCCTTGTCACGGGTATCAAAAGAATCTTTGACAAAACTTTGTTCAACTTCTTGTAAAGAATCTTTTGCTCTCATAAGAGAGACTAATGTGCACTTACAAGGTAAAGCAAATGACTCTGAGAGAAAATTCACTCAGATGAAATGTGATTTAGAAAGAAAACTTTCTGCAAAAACAAAAGAAGTTTCTAAATTAACTAACACTGCTATTGAAACCCAAGCACAAATTAAAATCATGATAAATGACCTAGGAAATGTCAGACAAGAGCTTGCTGACACCAAGGTCACTTTTGAAAAATGGGTTGAATCCTGTAAGGGGTACCAACTATTGCTAAACAAACAAAGTGCTTCAAATGTTAGGTTTGGCATAGGGTACAATCACACTGAAACACCAACAGATTTTTCCCCCCAAACTACTGAAGATGGGAGAAAAATTGTTTCAGGTGAAACTTCTGAAGAGAAAGAATGCACATCTTTCCATGAAAACTTTCTAAAAACTCACAAAGAAAGTTCTTTAGAAGTACTGATAAAATCTGACATTAAGCCATCAGTAGTTTCATCTACATCAGGAGTTGAGAACCTGAAAACTACTGATGACCTAAAACCAATCAATACAGTCAGAAACTTGTCTTTAAAAGAAAAGACAAAAGAATGTGAAATCTGTGGTCTGTTCAACCACAAGACAGAATTTTGCAGATACAGAAAAGGTATTCAGTACAACAAGAAAATTCAACAACTGGTTGTGGGAAAACAAATCAGAAATCATTTTGTAGAAACTTTTTCTCCCAGGAAACAACAACCAGTAAACACCTTTTCTCAGAAAAAGACAAAATCTCAACAAAAATCTTTTTCTCAAAATTCTCTTTCAGTAGTTAGACCTAAATCACCAGCAGTTTCACAAACTGCTGAGATTAAAGAACTCATGAACATGGTACAACTACTGATGACCAAAGTTGATGGTGGTCCTCAAAAGGATACCACCATTGCTCTTAATGAAAAATCCATTGCCAAAAAGACATGGATTCCTCAACTTGGTCAAGAACAAACTGTAAATGTTCTCAAGAGCAAACCCAAAGCCAAACTGGCTTGGGTTCCCAAATCAAACTAATTTGCTATCTTATGTAGAGAGTTTCCAGAGGCTTAAATAGCATTTGGTATGTTGACAGTGGAGGCTCAATGCACATGACTGGATGCAGATACCTGATAAACAATTTTATCAGTCAAAGAGAAGGATCTATATCCTTTGGGAACAATGCTAAGGGATATGTGCTAGGACATGGCAATGTCTCCTCTGGCAAAATACAGTTTGACAAGGTCAATCTGGTTGAAAACCTTGAGTACAACTTGCTAAGTGTGTCTCAAATGTGTGATAAAGGATATTCTTCCTTTTTCACAAAGACAGCATGCAAGATCATATCACCACAAGGCCAGAAGTTGATAGAGAAGATCATTGAAGATCATACTTTGTTGATAGCCAAAAGATGTGGCAATGTCTATGCAGTGGACATTGAAAAGGACAAAGTACTGAACAACACTGTCTGTTTCTTCTCAAAGGCATCAACTTCAGAGACTGATCTCTGGCACAAGAGACTTGGCCATGTGAACTTTAAAACCATAAATAAAGTCACAAAAATGGGCTTGGTCAGAGGTCTACCTTTGAAGGTATACCAGTGTCAAGAAAACTGTGTATCCTGTTTGAAGGGAAAACAACATAAGTCCTCCTATAAGTCTATTGAAGAATAAAAAACAACTGCATGTCTTCAACTACTCCATATGGACTTATTTGGGCCTGTAAAAATCATGAGCCTTGGTAAGAAGAAGTACTGCTTGGTCATCATTGATGACTATTCAAGATTTACATGGGTATTCTTCTTATTTTCCAAGGATGAGGCTGCTGAAATCATCAAGTTCTTCATTCTACAAGTAGAGAAACAATATTCTCTGTCTGTCAAAGCCATTAGAAGTGACAATGGGACAGAGTTCAGGAACAAAACTCTGGATGAATTCTGTTTGTCTAAAGGGATTATTAGACAATACAGTGTTCCCATAACTCCTGAACAAAATGGTGTAGTAGAAAGGAAGAACAGAACCTTAATTGAAGGAGCAAGAACAATGTTAGCTGATTCAGGCCTACCATTGTATTTTTGGGCTGAAGCAGTTAACACTGCATGTTATGTTAAAAATAGAGTCCTTGTCAATAAGAGACACTCCAAGACTGCCTATGAAGTTCTTCATGGCATAAAGCCCCTTATCTCCTTTTTTAGGGCTTTTGGATGTCAATGTTTCATTCTAAACATCAAAGACTCTATTTCAAAGTTTGCTGCTAAAGTTGATTCAGGTTACTTTCATGGTTACTCTTCCACTAGAAAAGCCTACAAGGTTTTTAACTCAAGAACCAGGATTATAGAAGAAACACTAAATGTCAAGTTCAATGAGTCAAAACACACTCTTATTCCAGCACATCCTGCTAAACTTTTTGACCTTGACAGCTTTCATTTTAGACCTGAAAAGACTGTTACTTCATCTAAACCTACTTATTATGGTGATCAAAGGTTTGATGATGAGGATCCAGCACCATGGACTCCTAATACAGTCATTAAGTCAACTTCCAAACCATCAGAAGTTTCACAAACTTCTGATTCAACAGCTACTGATGTACAAACTCAAACATCTGCTTCAGCACCTAAAACTACTGAAGACACTGAAACTGCTGAACCAGACATTATAAACCTCAGTGGTTTGTTTGATGAAGTACAAGAGCCACCTACACATGTCAGTGGTTTACAACAACTGATTGAACACAAAGATCATCCACTTGAACAAATCATGGGTGATATTGCATCAGTTGTTCTTACAAGAAACCAGCTTTCCAACTTTTGCCTCTTTTCAGCATTCATTTCTCAGTTGGAACCTAAGAAGTACCAAGAAGCCCTCAAAGACAACAATTGGGTGCAAGCCATGCAAGATGAGTTGCTTCAATTCAAAAAGCAACAGGTTTGGGAAATCTGTCCCTTACCACCAAACAAGCAACCAATTGGCACAAGATGGGTTTTTAGGAACAAACAAGATGAGGCTGGTATGATTATAAAGAACAAGGCAAGACTGGTAGTACAAGGTTACTCTCAAGAAGAAGGAATTGATTATGATGAAACCTTCGCTCCAGTTGCAAGGCTTGAAGCCATCAGGTTATTTCTGGCCTATGCCATTTCCAACAAAATCAAAGTTTTTCAAATGGACGTTAAAAGTGCATTTTTGTATGGAAAAATAAAAGAGGAAGTGTATGTCTGTCAGCCACCTAGGTTTGAGGATCCTTCTCATCCTGAGTGGGTGTACAAGCTAGACAAAGCTCTTTATGGGCTCAAACAGGCTCCAAGAGCCTGGTATGAAACACTTTCTAACTTTTTGCTCAAAAATAACTTCACAAGAGGCTCCATTGATAAAACTCTTTTCATAAAACATGTTGGAAATCATGTCTTACTTGTTCAAATATATGTTGATGATATCATATTTGGTTCAACAAACACAAAACTATGTGATGAATTTAAGAAACTCATGCACTCAAAATTTGAGATGAGTACAATGGGAGAACTTCAGTACTTTCTGGGACTGCAGATTAAACAACAAACAAATGGAACTTTTATACATCAATCAAAATATGTTAAAGAATTATTGAATAAATTTTCTTTACAAGACTGTAAATCATGTTCCACTCCCATGACACCAACCACACAAGTTGAACCAGATGATCAAGGAAAACAGGTTGATCAAACCATGTATAGATGTATGATAGGTTCCCTTTTATATCTAACTGCTTCTAGACCAGATATTATGTTTTCAACATGTGTCTGTGCTAGATATCAATCAGCTCCTAGGGAATCACACCTCATTGCAGTCAAAAGAATCTTCAGATATCAGAAAGGAACTCCAACACTTGGAATTTGGTATCCTGCTTCAAGCAATACCAAGTTATCAGCTTTTTCAGATAGTGACTATGCAGGGTGTAAAATGTCAAGAAAATCAACATCTGGTGGTTGTCAATTCTTGGGAAACTGTCTAGTGTCCTTGCAATCAAAGAAACAAACATTTGTTGCAACTTCAACTGCTGAAGCTGAATACATTGCAGCTGCAAGTTGTACATCACAGATACAATGGCTCCAGTATCAACTTCTTGATTATGGAATCAAAGAGACCAAGACACCATTGCTTGTAGACAGCAAATATGCCATTAGCATCATTCAAAATCCTGTTCAGTTTTCAAAGACCAAACACATTGAAATCAGGTATCATTTCATAAGAGATTGCTATGAAAAAGGCAAGATTGAAGTGAAGCATGTCACAACAGCTAATCAGATAGCTAACATATTCACAAAACCCCTTGACACATCAACATTTCAGAAGTTAGTATCCATGCTTGGGATGCTAAATTTGTAAGTGTTTCTTTTTATTTTTCTGCACATATTTTCACTTTTCACTTACATCTGTTTTTAAGTCTAAAAACTTCTGAAAAACAAACAAGAGAGAAATCTGTCCCTTACCACCAAACAAGCTACTAATTGCCACAAGATGGGTTTTTAGGAACAAACAAGATGAAGCTGGTATGATCATTAAGAACAAGGCAAGACTGGTGGTACAAGGTTACTCTCAAGAAGAGGGAATTGATTATGATGAGACCTTTGCTCCAGTTGCAAGGCTTGAGGCCATCAGGTTATTTCTGGCCTATGCCATTTCCAACAAAATAAAAGTTTTTTAAAAGGATGTTAAGAGTGCATTTTTGTATGGAAATATCAAAAAGGAAGTGTATGTTTGTCAGCCACCTGGGTTTGAGGATCCACTCCCATGACCCCTACCACACAAGTTGAACCAGACGATCAAGGAAAACAGTTTGATCAAACCATGTATAGATGTATGATAGGTTCCCTTTTGTATCTAACTGCTTCGAGACCAGATATTATGTTTTCAACATGTGTCTGTGCTAGATATCAATCAGCTCCTAGGGAATCACACCTCATTGCAGTCAAAAGAATCTTCAGATATCTGAAAGGAACTCCTACACTTGGAATTTGGTATCCTGCTTCTAGCAATACCAAGTTATCAGCGTTTTCAGATAGTGACTATGCAGGGTGCAAAATGTCAAGAAAATCAACATCTGGTGGTTGTCAATTCTTGGGAAACTGTCTAGTGTCCTGGCAATCAAAGAAGCAAACATCTGTTGCAACTTCAACTGCTGAAGCTGAATACATTGCAGCTGCAAGTTGTACATCACAGATACAATGGCTCCAATATCAACTTCTTGATTATGGAATCAAAGAGACCAAGACACCATTTCTTGTAGACAGCAAATCTGCCATTAGCATCATTCAAAATCCTGTTCAGTTCTCAAAAACTAAACATATTGAAATCAGATATCAGTTCATAAGGGATTGCTATGAAAAAGGCAAGATTGAAGTGAAGCATGTCACAACAGCTAATCAGATAGCTAACATATTCACAAAACCCCTTGACACATTAACATTTCAGAAGTTAGTATCCATGCTTGGGATGCTAAATTTGTAAGTGTTTCTTTTACTTCTCTGCACATATTTTATTTTTCACTTACATCTGTTTTTAAACCAAACCTTCTGAAAAACAAAAAGAGAGAAACTACTGATGAATAAAAACATCAGTATGGGAATATTTTCTGAAAAATGATTAACTTCTGATAAAATAACCTTCAGAAGTTATGAATAAAGTATTTATAAAACATTCTCATCAGTTGTTAACAACTAATGAAGAGAAAGTGGGAACTACTGATGATAATTGTTCTTCATCAGCAGTTTGGTCAAAAAGGGTAAATCAGACTTTTCTCACATCAGAAGTTTGACCTAGGCGGTTATAAACTTCTGATAAATACCTTTTCCAACACTTATCCTTTCAAAAAGCAAAAATTCCTTCCTTCTCTCTCACAAAACACTCTCAAGACCTAAACCTGCAAAAGCACTGTTCGATCCACACACACACAAACCACATGGCTCTAATACTGAAACAGGGACACAATCAAAGAGGCTACTTCGAAAAACATGAAGCCTGGTCCCAATACGACGAAATCATTGATTTGGTCGTCAAATCCCAATACTTCACCGCCCTCACCATCGACCCTCCAATCCACACTGAAACTCTAAATGAGTTTTGGGCAAACGCAGAAACGGTGACGGTGAACGAAAAAGTGATCTCCCTCAACTCAACCATCCAAGGGAGAAGAATGACAATCACACCGGCTACTTTGGCAATTAGGCTGGGTTTGGATGATGTAAACGCCCCAGACCAATTTCCAAACTCTCAGATTCACTTAACCATGACAGAGTGTGGTTACCAAGGTACTCTCTCACATGCTACAATTTTTAAGAAATATTTTGAACCAAAGTATAAACTGCTGTTTCATTATATTATTATGTGTTTGAGTCCAAAAACTAGATCTTATGATCAGATGCCCTCAACTTTTCAACCTATTTTTCATTTCATAGTGAATGAAACAAAATTCAGGGCATCATCACTTTTCTTTAATGAGTTGGTGTTACATCATCTCAATACTAAAAAGAAGTTTTTGTTGTACCCAAGATTTATTATGCATTGCATAATAAAAGAACTTGGAGAAGAGGTGCTTGTGGGTAAAACTACAATTTTAAACCCTTTGTCCTCACAAGCATACTCAGGGCACAACAAACCGGCTGCCTGGCTAGAAGATGACCAAGGGGAACCAGAAACAGTCCCCATGGAACCCTCATCTTCCAAACCTACACCCCCAAAGGCCAAGAAACCCAAGCAACAAAAACAAAAACCCACCAACCCAAAAAGAAAGGCAGTCCAGGAAGTTGAGATGCCTGAACTTGCTAATGTGCAATCTGCACTTGATAAAGATGTGACTGAAACATCCTCTCAGTCTCATCCATCTCAAACCCCACCAAGAGCACCAATAACAATCCTTTTCAAAAGAAAGAAATTCAAGAAAACAATCCCAATAGACCCTTCTTTTGAAACTGCTGAACCCATAGACCAAACTACTGAACCAGCACCCCAAACTTCTGAACCAGAAATTGAAATTGCCAAGCTTCTCTCTGGGCTAAAAGAGAGAATCCCATCCAAACATGTCAGTCCCCAACAACCACATCAAATAGGGGACATAGCTTCAGAACTTGACATGGATGTCGACACTCAAAGCCCTAACCAAAGAGATGAGGATGAACCAGGGTCTCTAAGCCCAAACTTAGATACTCTTGGTACATTTGAGGCTGCTACTACTCACATACCACCCAGTGGTGGATCTGAGGAAAGAAGTAACATTGCTAAGACCTCATTTGTGGCAACTACTGATGAAGGCTTAATGCCTGAGGTAGGAAATCCTCTAAACCAAGAAAAAGAGGTACATGAGACAACTGAGTTGGGCTCAGCTCATGATGTAACTGATACTGTCCTCATTGAGGATGTAATCAGGGATTCAGATGATTCCATTGATTTGGATGATGATTCACAACCAAACATTGAATTGACGGCTGTTAGTGAAGGTCCTGCACCTGGTGTATCTATGCTCAAAGAGCTGGTCACACCAGATCAGGTTAAAGTCCACTTGATCCCTGATTCCCCTAAAGTGGCATCTTCTGTACAACAAGAAGATCACCCCAAAACACACCCCTCACTACAAATGTCTACCCAATTCCCTGGGTCAACAAGCATAGACTTGAACCAACTATGCAGGCCAGATGGTCCCTTATACCATACGATGAACACACTCATCACCAATCACTTCAAAACCTACACAGCTGCTTTGGAGCTGTCAGTCAAGAACCAATTTGAAGTGATCAAGACAAAAATGAATGATCTGTCCAACAAAATTGACCACAATTCAAAACAGATCACCATTCTCACTGGTACTTTCTCCAAACCTTCCAAACTTGATGAATCCAAAAAGGGGGAGAAAATTAGGGAACCAAAGGAGTCATTCAAAGCCAGAATAAAAGCAAGAGTGGCTCTCCAAGAAAGAGAACTCAAAGACAAAGCCAGAAGACAAAAACTGGCTCAACAATTTGGTGTCTCTGAACAAGAAATAGAAGAAGCTGAAACATCCCAAGGCCATAATGAAGAAACTTCTGATGCTGAAAGTTCTGATGATGACTTAGAAAGTACTGAAGACAATCCTTCAGTAGTTGACAAACCTTCAGCAATTGTCAACACATCAGAAGTTAACACTTCCAACATACAACAAACTGAAGAGCCTTCCAAACCAACTGAACAACAACCAACTCCTATTCCAAGGCCTACTACAACTACAACAATGAGTGTGCTGAACCCTTCTCCACTATCAATGTCCAAAGAACTACTTGAGAAGAGTTTGATTGCAGCCGAAAGAAAGGCTAAGGAAGATGAGATCTGGAATGCTTTGGAAGCAAGGGATGACTTAAGCTACAATGAAAAATTACAAGCTTATGGTGCAGAGCTACAAAGGCAGGCTAACCTTGAAAGAGTTGCTGAAGAAGACAAAAGACAACAACTGATGTCTTACATTACAAAGAACAGCAAGACTAAAGCCTTTTCACTGAAAGGACTCTCCATGGATGAGCTAACAAGAAGAGCTCAAATTGTTGCAGACTAACTTGCAACAAATAAAGATGGAAAAGCCAAGAGAGCTGAGATGATTGAAGAACTGGTAGGAAACAACTATGGTTCAAAAGCCTCTGTGTCAAGATGGAAAGAAGAAAGACTACTAGACACATACAAGAAATACAAGGCTGCAAAGGCTGCTAATCCAGAGAAGTTCAAAACTTCTGAAGTATCAACTTCAGTAGTTAGAACTTCTGGTGTTACAAGACCTGCTACCAAGAAGAAGAAGACAGAGGACAATACAAAGACTGACTTCAAGATAGTACTACTAGAAGGAAACACAGTAGTCCATTCAGACTTTGATATTGAAGAAAATCCTCTGTTAACACAGTTTAGGGATCCTTCTACATTTGCCTACCAAATCCAGAAGACCATCAAAGACAAACTGCACACTAAGGTAGTTACTGAACATCACTTACTAACTTTCAAACTACCTGATGTGGTGCAACAAGAAGAAAGAAGTGAATCCCACCTAAGAGTCACTGAAATTGAAAATATCCAACACTCAGGAACTTCCCAAGGGACCAGCATGGTTCCCTATACTTCAGACTTTAACAAGTCTAAAGTGCTGATCATCAGATGGTCCTTTATTGATGACAACTCAGTATTAGTGACAAGGAGAGATCTTACAAGCAAGACCTACAAGTCCTTGAATGAACTGAAGAAATTATCAACTCAGGACTTGCTTACAATTCAACATCTGGAACCTCAAAGGAGATCTCTCACTGATGAGCAGCTTAATCAATTGAAGAATTCCATGTTCAAAGGGATATGGAAGGTTTTGAATGACAGAAGAAAACAATAAAGAATTAGAAAGGTTTTGGCTTCATCAATCCAGGGGGAGATTGTTAGGACAAAGAGGATTGGTGAAACCACTTTTGGAAACCTATGTCTAATTCACTTCTGTCAAAAATATTCTAAGTATAGAACTACTGAAGAAAGAAGACAAAAGTACTGAAGAAGGATTCTACAAGTACTGAAGAAGAAGTGCATCAGACGTTCTGAAGTTCAAACCAAATAGTTCACTAAAGAACTACTGAAGACAAACTACTCATCAGTAGTTTGTCATTCATCAGCACTTGTTCAAGAATCTTTCCACCGCCTTATGTTTCAGTAGTTTATTAGTTTAGTATTACTTTAACTTTATGTACAAGTTCCAAGACTGCAACTTGTTGCAACTTGTTTCTGAACTTGCTTTTTGGCAAGGTTCATGTATTTGTAAAGTCTATAAATAGATGGGTTCATCCCTCTGTTTTAGATATTGATTTTTAATACAGAAATCCTTCAAAGCTTATCATTGTTATTTCCATTTCATTTACTGAGAATCTGTTTAAGTATTCATTCTCATTCAATACTTAGATTCTCATTAAATACTTGTCTTTAGTTTTATCAAACATCCAGGGGGAGTAATAACTCCTGTTGATAAGTGTAGCTTTAAACTTAAAACATTCCGTTGTGCTATAACTGATAAAGAACTTGCTAAACACTTAAGTGTTCACTAGCAAGTTCATACAAAGAGCAATACTGATCCAACATAACATTAGAATTATACATAAATGTGAAGCGCATTATTCTATTTCATATATAAAGTTGATGTGTCATATTATATTTTGTCCCGGGTAATCAGCTAGTGTGCAAATATTGGATAGTATTTAGTTTACTTGACAAATCAAAGACGGCGATCATTTGACAATTATTTATCGTTCACGTTTCTCAAATATTTTTTTATTTTTTAAAACATTTCTCAATATACAAATAAAACCATGCTCGTTTCTGCAATTGAATATACTAATATCATCGTCTTGATTCCCTCTTTCAGATCCGGTGAACAATCGCCTAGAAGTGTGAGTTTCAGCTAACGACGTTAGTGTGACTTAATGGCGGGTGCAATGAGAATAAATAAATTAAAAGGTGGGACTGGTGAGAAAAATAAACTTAGGTGAGATTATTATCGGCCAACAACACAAAGGTAGGATTATTACAATCCAATTTTCCTGTCATTTTTTCACGGGGTATTGGATTTAAATAATCAAAAGTTTGGGCCATTGGCCAATAATAATCCGAACTTTAACGTTGGACCAGGATAATCCCTAGTGAACATATGGGTATCAAAAATGAACCTCCGTCAACTCTAAACTAACTGAGTTAGTTCAAGATGATGTGGCTGCTGAGGTGGCATGCTGACGTGGCAGCCGAGGTGGCATGCCAAGTCAGGTGCCACATCAACATCTGGTCCACATCAGCATGACACCTCAACTGCCACGTCATTTTGAACTAATTCAGTTAGTTTAGAGTTAACGCAGGTTCATTATTTACACCCACATGTTCACTTTGGATTATCCTGGTCCAACGTTAAAGTTTGGATTATTATTGGCCAATGGCCCAAACTTTGGATTATTTAAATCCAATACCCTTTTTTTCAATTAATTGTGTCTTTTTTTCTTCAGAATTGTGTTATATTTTTCATCATTGTGTTATATTTTGTGGCTCATTATGTCATATTTCATGATCTATTGTGTTTTTTGTATCCTTCTCACACTTCTCATTTTTGTTACACTGTGTAGAATAAATTGACCCTACAAATATATACTCACAAAATTTCATAAGTAATTTAAATGACACAAGTCACAATAACATTATAACTTCCATGAAACCTGCAAATTGGAGGAGGATATGACATATAATAACAATTAAATACATCATGTAATGAAGCGAATAAAAGTTACAAAAATTATAAGAAAGATAAACGGTCACCACCCTTTAATTGCTTCTAACTCTCAATTGTTTCAATTAAACCACTCATTATTACTTTTAACTCAAGCAAACATAACATTATATAAACCAAGTAAAGCAATAACATTTGGTTCTCCATTGATCCTTACTCTCTGTTTTTTCTTTAATAAAAGTTTGTTCTCTACACACATTGTAATCAATCAATCAGATATTTTTTTTCTTCTTAATCTTTAATTTATTGTAATTCATATAGTTTTTTACCTGTTTTATTTGAATTTCACCAATATAACTTAGTGGTACATATGTTTTAATCGATCAAGGTTTATTACTTTACTTGGTTCATGAATATTGGAGTTTTGAAGGGGAGGAAAAAGCAGATAATTAAAAATCCTATCACACACTTGAAAACAAGTTAATGTCCTTAACAATGTTGTTTGGTTTTAGTTATTTTTTTATCAAATTAAACTGTTATATTTTTGCTTGAATGTAGTTTGATACGATGTGGGACAGTTCAAGCGGCATTGGAACCGTCTCATCGAACCCTACGATCTTAGTTTTTAGCTTTTCGCATTTTTGGATTTTAGCTTGTAGTTTTTAGAAGTTACCTTATATCATTGTGTCTTTTATGTAGCACTGTGTTTTTTTTTTTTATTTTCATCATTCTGTCATTTTTTAGATTCATTGTGTCTTTTTCTTCAGCATTGTGTTATATTTTTTGGTATTGTGTTATGTTTTATGGCTCATTGTGTCATATCTCGTAATCTATTGTGTTTTTTGTATCCTTCTCACCTTCTCATTTTTGTTACACTATGTAGAGTAACCTAACCCTTGGGAAGGATTCCAACCAAATTTAAGTAAATACTACATTTTATGCTTATGGTACAATAACTTAATAAAGTTAGTAATAGGGCAACATTGTCTTTCCACATGAATATTAAATTGAATAATGAATAATTTTTTTATATACATCATGATCACATTCATTTTGCATTACTTGAAATTTAGGATTATTTAAAAGTTTTAATTCTTTTTACCTTTCTTTGTTGTTGTTGATGGGATTTAATGGGTTCGATTGTTGTTGTTGTTGTTGTTGTTGTTGTTTCCCTTTTTTATAACAATCGAAGCCTAAGATTTGTATGATCATAGAAAGGAAATTATTATAAAAAAAATCAAGTTATAAGAATATGAAAAAACACTAATAAATATTAAGATCAAATGTCTTTCTACTTTTAATTAAATTCTAAGAATATGACAAAAATTTGGTCATTATTTTGGTTGACAAAAACGTAGTTGACTCTTGTTTACTATATATATTATTCGTATAAATTAACTATATCTTAATATGTGTATACAACACATATTGCTTGTGCTTTCTTTTAAAGCTACGTTTTTTTAGTTATCTTCATTTAAACTTGTTGGATCAGTTTGCTCTTTTGTTCAAGTAAGAACTTGCTATCTTGACACTTAAGTGTTTAGCAAGCTCTTGTATATCAGATTATAAGCACAGCGGAATGTATAAGTTAAAGCAACACTTTTTATACTTAGGAAGAGTTATTACTCCCCCTAGATGATTGAAACTAATAATGACAAGTATTTATTATGAATCCAAGCAGTAAATGAGAATTAGATACTTAGATAGATTCACAATAAATACTGAAATGGAATAGAACAGTGAAAGTGTTTGAAGGATTTTTCTATTAAAATCAATGTCTAAAATAGAAGGTTGAAGCCTCCTATTTATAGACGTTTACATACATGTATCTTGCTCAAAAAGCAAGTACAGAAACAACAGAAACAAGTTGCACAAGTTGCAACATTGAAACTAACAAATACAGCTAAAAGTAATAATAAACAATAAAACTACTGATGCAAAAGGCGGTGGAAAATATCTGATGCTAAGTGCTGATGAATGACAAACTACTGATGAGTAGTTTGTCTTCAGTACTTCTGAAGTGAACTTGTCTGGTTTGGACTTCAGAACTTCTGATGAAGTTTCTTCTTCAGCACTTCTCATATCTTCTCTTCAGCAGTTTCTCGTTTTCTCTTCAGTACTTCTATACTTAGCCAAAATGACAGAAGTGAATTAGACTAAGGTTTCCAAAAGTGGTTTCACCAATCCTCTTTGTCCTAACAATCTCCCCCTGGATTGATGAAGCCAAAACCTTACTAATTCCTTATGTTTTTCTTCTGTCTTGAACAATCTTCCATATCTCTTTGTACATGGTGTTCTTGAGCTGGTTTAACTGTCCATCAGATAGAGATCCTCTTTGTGGTTCCAGATGTTAAATTGTGAGTAGGTCTTGTGTTGACAGTTTCTTTAGATCACTGATCTTCTTGTATGCCATGCTTGAGAGGTCTCTTCTTGTCAACAATACTGAGTTGTTATCAGTAAGTGACCATCTGATGATAGGTACCTTTGACTTGTTAAAGTCAGAGGAATAGGGAACCAGACTTGTCCCTTGGGTTGATGGTCCTGAGTGTTGGATGCTTTCTGTTTCAGTTAACCTCAGGTGGGAGTCTCTTCCTTGTTGTTGTTGCATATCAGGCATCTAAACAGTTGGGAGATGGTGTTCAGTCACTACCTTGGTATGCATCTTTTCTTTGATGGCCTTTTGGATTTGGTAGGCAAAAGTGGAAGGATCCCTGAATTGTGTTAACAGAGGTTTCTCCTCAATGTCAAAATCTGAATGGACTATTGAACTTCCTTCAAGTAGTACCATTTTGAAATCAGTTTTGACATTGTCCTCTGCTTTCTTTCTTTGAGTAGCAGGCCTTCTTGTTGATACACCAGAAGTTCTAACTACTGATCTTGAAGGATCAGCAGTTTGAAACTTCTCTGGATTTGCAGCCTTGGCAGCCTTGTATTTTCTGTAAGTATCCATCAGTCTTTCTTCTTTCCATCTGGATACTGAGGCTTTTGAACCATAGCCCTCTGCTACTAAGTCATCTATCATCTGGGCTCTCTTGGCCTTTCCTTCTTTACTTGTGGCCAGTTTGTCTGCAAGCAGTTGTGCCCTTCTTGTCAGCTCTTGCATAGAGAGTCCCTTAAGTGTATAGGCTTTAGTCTTGCTGTTCTTGGTAATGTAAGAGATCAGTTGTTGTCTTTTGTCTTCTTCAGCAACATAGTCAAATTCAGCCTGTCTCTCCAGTTCAGCTTGATAAGCCTGGAGCTTTTCTTCAAACTCTAGATCATCCCTTTGTTCCAGACTTTTCCAAATCTGGTCTTCCTTGGCTTTTTGTTGAACTGCCTTTAACCTCTGCTCAAGAAGTTCAGTTGATTAAGAGATTGGAGCAGGGGTTAGGACAGTCATGGTAGTGGTTGTTGTAGGCCTTGGAGGAGCAGAAGTTGGTTTGATTTGTTCAGTGGATCTGGAAGGTTCAGTGTGTTGAGGTTTGGAAGTGTTAACCTCTGATGGGTTGACAACAGCTGATGGTTTGTCAACTACTGAAGGATTGTCTTCAGTACTTTCTGATTCTTCATCAGAACTTTTGCCATCAGAAGTTTCTTCATTATGCCTTAGGGATTCTTCAGAGGTTTGGGGCTCATCTTCTTTTTCTGTGGCTTCAATTTCTTCCACTGAGACACCAAACTATTTGGCCAGTTTTTCTTTTCTGGCTTGATCCTTCTGATCTCTTTCAAGGATGGCCACTCTTGCCCTTATCCTGGCTTGGAATGACTCCTTAGGTTCCCTGATTTTCTCCCCCTTTTTGGATTCATCAAGTTTAAGTTTAGAGGTTGAGGGTTGGGAGAATTGACCTTGAAGATGAGCAATCTGTTTGCTGTTGAATTCTATCTTGTTGGACAGATCATTCATCTTTGTCTTGATCACTCCAAATTGATTTTTGATAGACAGCTCCAAGTTAGCTGTGTATGTTTGGAAGTGATTCTTGATGAGAGTGTTCATCATGTGGTACAGGGGACCCTCTGGGCTGCATAGCTGGTTCAGGTCTATGCTTGTTTGCCCAGGGAATTGGGTAGGCATTTGTTGTAAAGGGTGTGTTTTTGGGAGATCCTCATGTTGTACAGAGGATGCCACTCTAGGGGTTTTAGGGATTGAGTGGACTTTAACCTGTGCAGGGGTGACTGGCTTCTTGAGCTTGGATACCCCTGAAACAGGACCTTCATAAAGTGTCGTCAATTCAGTAGTTTTTGTTTTTGAAACATCATCCAAATTAATGGAATCATCTGAATCCCTGATGTTGTCCTCATTGAGGACTGTCTCAGTTAAATCATGAGCTGAGCCCAACTCAGTTCTCTCATGAACCTCTTGTTCTTGGTTCTGAGGATTTCCTACTTCAGGCATTAAGCCTTCATCAGTAGTTGCCACATCTGAGGTCTTAGCTATGTTACTTCTATCCTCAGATCCACCACTGGGTGGTAACTGAGTAGTAGCAGCCTCAGATGCCCCAAGAGTCTCTAAAATTGGGCTTAAAGACTCTGGTCCACCCTCATCTCTTGTGATAGGGCTAGAGATGTCCACATCCATGTCTGATGTTGTGTTTATGTCCCCTGTTTGTTGTGGTTGTAGGGGACTGACATAATCAGATGGGACTTTCTCTTTTAGCCCAGAGAGAAGTTTGGCAATTTCTATTGCCTCTGGTTCAGAAATTTGGGGGGTTGGTTCAGTAGTTTGGGCAATAGGTGAAATTGGTTGGTCAGCAGTTTCAAAAGAAGAGTGAGTTTCAATAGTTTTTCTTAGTCTTTTTCTTTTGAATAAGATAGTTATGGGTGCTCTTGGTGGGGTTTGAGATGGATGAGACTGAGAGGGTGTTTCAGTCTCACCTATTTGAAGAGCAGACTGCTCATGAGCATGTTCAGGAATCTCAACCTCCTGAACAACTTTTCTTTTGGGTTGGTGGGTTTTTGTCTTTGTTGGCTTGGGCTGTTTGGCTTTTGGTGGTGTGAGTTTGGAATATGTGGGCTTCAGGGGGACTTGTTGTTGTTCTCCCTGATCATCTTCTGGCCAGGCAGCCGGTTTGTTATGCCTAGAGTATGCTTGTGAGGTTAATGGATTTAAAGTTGAAACTTTTCCCACAAGCACCTCATTACCCAGTTCCCCTATTATGCATTGCATAATGAACCTTGGGTACAACAAAAACTTTTTCTTGGTATTATTATGATGTAACACCAACTCATTGAAAAATAGTTTTGATGCCCTGAATTTAGTTTCATTCACAATGGAATGAAATATTGGTTGAAAAGTGGAGGGCATCTGGTCATAAGACCCTGTTTTTGGACTCAAACACATAATAATATAATGAAACAAAAGCTTGTATTTTGGTTCAAAATATTTTTTGAAGATAGTAGCATGGGAGAGAGTACCTTGATAACCACACTCTGTCATGGTTAAGTGAATGTCAGAGTTAGCAATATGATCAGGGGCAGTTACATTATCTAGGCCCAGTCTTGTTGCCAGTGTGGCCGGTGTGATGGTCAGTGGTTTCCCTTTTATTCTTGAGTTGAGGGAAATGACTTCATCATCAGCCGTCACCGTCTCAGCATTTGCCCATAACTCATTTAGAGTTTCAGTATGAATTGGTGGGTTTATTGTGAGAGCAGTAAAATATTGGGATTTGACGACAAGATCAATGATCTCATCGTATTGGGACCAGCCTTCTTGTTTTTCAAGAAAGGCCCTTTGATTGTGTCCCTGTTTTAGAACGAGAGCCATGTGGTTTGGGTTTTGATCGAACAGTTGATTTGCAGGTTTAGGTTATTGAGAGAGTTTTTGAGAGAGAAAGAGGGATATTTTGAATTTGAAAGGATAAGTGCTGAAAAAGGTATTTATCAGAAGTTTTTAACCGCTTGAATCTTCTTTATTAGAAGTTTTTAAGCCGCCTCGGTTAAAAATCTCTTTATCAGAAGTTTTAAACCGACTAGGTCAAACCTCTGATGATGGGAAAAGTCAGATTTGCCCTTTTTGACTAAACTGCTGATGAAGGATTATCTTCATCAGTAGTTCCCATTTCCTCTTCAGTAGTTTTAACAGCTGATGAGAAATGTTTTTATAAATACTTTTATTCATAACTTCTGAAGGTTATTTTATCAGAAGTTACACACTTTTCAGAAATTATCCCCATACTGATGTTTTGTTCATCAGTAGTTTCTCTCTTTTCAGAAGTTTTGTTTCAGACTTTTTGTCTGTTTGTAAGTGAAAAATGAAAAATTGCAGAATAATAAAATAAACACTTACAAAATTAGCATCCCAAGCATGGATACTAACTTCTGAAATGTTGATGTGTCAAGGGGTTTTGTGAAGATGTCAGCTATTTGATTAGCTGTTGCTACATGCTTCACCTCAATCTTGCCTTTTTCATAGCAATCTCTTATGAAATGGTACCTGATCTCAATATGTTTGGTTTTTGAGAACTGTACCGGATTTTGAATGATGCTAATGGCAGATTTGCTGTCTACAAGTAAAGTTGTCTTGGTTTCTTTGATTCCATAATCAAGAAGTTGATATTGGAGCCATTGTATCTGTGATGTACAACTTGCAGCTGCAATGTATTCAGCTTCAGCAGTTGAAGTTGCAACAGATGTTTGCTTCTTTGATTGCCATGACACTAGACAGTTACCCAGGAATTGACAACCACCAGATGTTGACTTTCTTGTCATCTTACACCCTGCATAGTCACTATCTGAAAAAGCTGATAACTTGGTATTGCTTGAAGCAGGATACCAAATTCCAAGTGTTGGAGTTCCTTTCAGATATCTGAAAATTCTTTTGACTGCTATAAGGTGTGATTCCCTTGGTGCTGATTGATATCTAGCACAGACACATGTTGAAAACATAATATCTGGTCTAGAAGCAGTTAGATATAAAAGGGAACCTATCATGCATCTGTACATGGTTTGATCAACCTGTTTTCCTTGATCATCAGGTTCAACTTGTGTGATTGGTGTCATGGGAGTGGAACATGATTTACAGTCTTTTAAAGAAAATTTGTTCAATAATTCTTTAACATATTTTGATTGATGTATAAAAGTTCCATTTGTTTGTTGCTTGATCTGCAGTCCCAGAAAGTACTGCAGTTCTCCCATGGTACTCATCTCAAATTTTGATTGCATGAGTTTCTTAAAATCATCACACAGTTTTGTGTTTGTTGAACCAAAAATGATATCATCAACATAAATTTGAACAAGTAAGACATGATTTCCAACATGTTTAATGAAAAGAGTTTTATCAATGGCACCTCTTGTAAAGTTATTTTTGAGTAAAAAGGTGGAGAGTGTATCATACCAGGCTCTTGGAGCCTGTTTGAGCCCATAAAGAGCTTTGTCCAGTCTGTACACCCACTCAGGATGAGAGGGATCCTCAAACCCAGGTGGTTGACAGACATACACCTCCTCTTTTATTTTTCCATACAAAAATGCACTTTTCACATCCATTTGATAAACTTTAATTTTGTTGGAAATGGCATAGGCCAGAAATAACCTGATGGCCTCAAGCCTTGCAACTGGAGCAAAGGTTTCATCATAGTCAATTCCCTCTTCTTGAGAGTACCCTTGAACTACCAGTCTTGCCTTGTTCTTGATTATCATACCAGCTTCATCTTGTTTGTTCCTAAAAACCCATCTTGTGCCAATTGGTTGCTTGTTTGAAGGTAAGGGACAGATTTCCCAGACCTGTTGCTTGTTGAACTGAAGCAGTTCATCTTGCATAGCTTGCACCCAATTATTGTCTTTGAGGGCTTCCTGGTACTTCTTTGGTTCCAACTGTGAGATAAAGGCTGAAAATAGGCAAAAGTTGGAGAGCTGGTTTCTGGTAAGAACACCTGAAGCTATATCACCCATGATTTGATCAAGTGGATGATCTCTGTGTTCAATCAGTTGTTGTAAACCACTGACAGGTGTAGGTGGCTCATGTTCTTCAAACAAACTACTGAGGTCTATAATATCTGGTTCAGCAGTTTTAGTGTCTTCAGTAGTTGCAGGTGCTGAAGCAGATGTTTGAGTTTGGCCTTCAGTATTTGTTGGATCAGAAGTTTGTGAAACTTCTGATGGTTTTGAAGTTGACTTAATGACTGTTTGAGGAGTCCATGGTGTAGGATCCTCATCATCAAACCTTTGATCACCATAATAAGTAGGTTTGGAAGTAGTGACAGTCTTTTCAGGTCCAAAGTGGAAGTTGTCAAGGTCAAAAAGTTCAGCAGGATGTGCTGGAATAAGAGTGTGTTTTGACTCATTGAACTTGACATTCAATGTTTCTTCTACTATCCTGGTGCGAGAATTAAAGACCTTGTAGGCTTTTCTAGTTGAAGAGTAACCAAGAAAGTAACCTGAGTCAACTTTGGCAGCAAACTTTGAAATAGATTCCTTGATGTTCAAGATGAAACATTGACACCCAAAAGCCCTGAAAAAGGAGATAAGGGGCTTCATGCCATGAAGAACTTCATAGGCAGTTTTGGAATGTCTCTTGACCACAAGAACTCTATTCTGAACATAACATGATGTGTTAACTGCTTCTGCCCAAAAGTACAAGGGCAGTCCAGAATCAGCTAACATTGTTCTTGCTCCTTCTATTAGTGTTCTGTTCTTCCTTTCTACTACACCATTTTGTTCAGGAGTTCTGGGAACACTGTATTGTCTAATAATCCCTTTAGACAAACAGAATTCATCCAGAGTTTTGTTCCTGAACTCTGTCCCATTATCACTTCTAATGGTTTTGACAGATAGAGAATATTGTTTCTCTACTTGTAGAATGAAGAACTTGATGATTTCAGCAGCCTCATCCTTGGAGAATAAGAAGAATACCCATGTGAATCTTGAGTAGTCATCAATGATGACTAAGCAGTACTTCTTCTTGCCAAGGCTCATGATCTTGACAGGTCCAAATAAGTCCATATGGAGTAGTTGAAGACATACAGTTGTTTTTGATTCTTCAATAGACTTATAGGAGGACTTATGCTGTTTTCCCTTTAAACAGGATACACAATGTTCTTGACACTGGTATACTTTCAAAGGTAGACCTCTGACCAAGCCCATTTTTGTGACTTTATTTATGGTTTTAAAGTTCACATGGCCAAGTCTCCTGTGCCAGAGATCTGTTTCTGAAGTTGATGCCCTTGAGAAGAAACATGCAGTGTTGTTCAATACTTTGTCTTTCTCAATGTCCACTGCATAGACATTGCCACATCTTTTGGCAATCAGCAAAGTATGATCTTCAATGATCTTCTCTATCAACTTCTGGCCTTCTGGTGAGATGATCTTGCATGCTGTCTTTGTGAAAAAGGAAGAATATCCTTTATCACACATTTGTGACACACTCAGCAAGTTGTATTCAAGGTTTTCCACCAGATTGACCTTGTCAAACTGTATTTTGCCAGAGGAGACATTACCATGTCCTAGCACATATCCCTTAGCATTGTTCCCAAAGGATACAGATCCTTCTCTTTGGCTGATAAAGTTGTTTATCAGGTATCTGCATCCAGTCATGTGCATAGAGCCTCCACTATCAACATACCATATGCTGTTTAAGCCCCTGGAAACTCTCTGCACATAAAAGCAAATTAGTTAGATTTAGGAACCCAAGCCTGTTTGGCTTGGGGTTTGCTCTTGAGAACAGTTACAGTTTGTTCTTGACCAGGTTGAGAAATCCATGTCTTTTTGGCAATGGATTTTTCATTAAAAACCATGGTGGTATCCTTTTCAGGACCACTATCAACCTTGGTCATCAGTAGTTGTACCATGTTCATTAGATTTTGTATCTCAGCAGTTTGTGAAACTGCTGATGATTCAGGTCTAACTACTGACAAAGAATTTTGAGAAAAAGATTTTAGTTGAGATTTTATCTTTTTCTGAGAAAAGGTGTTTTCAGGTTGTTGTTTGTTGGGTTTAAAGATTCTTTCATAATCATTTCTGATTTGATTTCCCACAACCTGTTGTTTAATTTTTTGATTGAACTGAATTCCTTTTCTGTATCTACAAAATTCAGTTTTGTGGTTGAACAGACCACAAATTTCACACTCTTTTGCCTTTTGTTTTTGATCTAAAGGCAAATTTCTGACATTAGTGTAAAGATTTTGCTCATCAATAGTTTTCAGGATCTCAACTCCTGATGTAGATGAAACTACTGATGGCTTGTTGTCAGATTTTGTTAATACTTCTGAAGTACTTTCTTTGAAAATGCCAGGATTTCTGTTTAGAAAGTTTTCATGGAAAGATGTGCAGTCTTTCCCTTCAGAAGTTTCATTTGAAACAATTTTTCTCCCATCTTCAGTAGTTTTGGGAGAGAAATCTGTTGGTGTTTCAACATGATGGTACCCTATGCCAAACTTAACATTTGAAGCACTTTGTTTATTTAGCAATAATTGATACCCCTTACAAGATTCCACCCATTTTTCACATGTGATCCTGGTGTCAGCAAGCTCTTGTCTGACATCTCCCAGGTCATTTAGCATGATCTTAATTTGTGCTTGGGTTTCAATAGCCGAGTCAGTTAATTTAGAAACTTCTTTTGTTTTAGCACACAGTTTTCTTTCTAAATCACATTTTATCTGTGTGTATTTTCTTTCTAAATCATTGGCTTTACCTTGTAAGTGCACATTTGTCTCTCTTATGAGAGCAAAAGTTTCTTTGCAAGAATTTGAGCAAAGTTTTGTCAAAGATTCTTTTGATACCTGTGACAATGCAGATTTTGAAGTACAGCCTTCAAATGCCATTAAGGCAAAGTTCTTTCTGCCATTGTCTGGTTCTCCCCAGTTGATGTCAAACACCTTGTTGTCTGCATCAGGATTGCACTATGTGGTGTCAAAATGGAGACTGCTCCAGTCAACATACCCTGAGGTGAAAAGACTTTGTTGAGAGGGTTGTTGAGGCTGTGGAGGATGTTGAGCAGCTGGAAAAGGAGGGATTGATTGTTGGCTCTGCATCTGTTGAGCAGGCATTTGAACATATTGTACTTGTGGCATGTATTGCTGTTGAGGAGCTTGTGCCTGTACAAAATGAGCACTCCCTTGAGTTCCATTATTCCTATTATAATTGGGGTTATAGTTATTTCCAAATTGTGATTGGTTAAAGCTAGAGCTTCTACACTCTCTAGCAAAGTGTCCCAATCTGACACTTGTGACATCTCAGTTTAGATTTGTCAAAACCAATTTTTGTATTACTGGTCAATCCTGGAAATTTCCTTCCTGACCTTTTATAAAACTTGTTAGTTTTAATGCTTAGCATGGCCAGTTGGTGTAAAATGTCCATTTCTTCTAAGTCATCACTGCTAAAGTTTTTCAAATCATCCATGATAAAACATAGATTATCAGCAGTTTGACTTTGGTCATTATTGTCATAACCTGGGAAAGATCTTTCTGATGAGATCCCAGTTGTTATGTCAATGTTGTCATAAGATCCATAGGAACAAGTTGGTGAGTCTTGTCCCAAAAGTGCTGTACTACCTGGTAGGTAGTCATCAGCAGTTTTACCAGATGATTGTAATTTCTTCTTTTGATCAATTTCTCTCTCAAAAGTAAGTAATCTCCCATGGAGTTTTGTAAGAGTGAGGGAGCTAAAATCTGGTGAGGATCTTAAAACAATGGAGTATGTTTCCCATTTGTCTGGTAAAGACCTTAAAAATCTATGTAGCATAGATACTGTTGTATAGGTCTGACCATTTAACTTTAGCTCAGATATTAATGAGGAGAATCTTTCAAATTTTTGAGTCAAAGTTTCCCCATTAATATGAGCAAATGTCTCATATTGTTGAGCTAAAATCTCTCTGGTGTTGGCAATCACCTCTTCAGTTCCTCCAAACTGTTCTTTAAGACAATCCCAGAGTTCGTTGGCACTTTCACAATGTAAAAGGCCAGAGTATATCTCATTTGGGAGAGCCATTGCCAACATAGAGAATGCTTTTGCATCTAGCTCAAGTTTTAGGAAATCATCATCAGTATATTCTTTTGGGTCCTTAGGGACCTTAACATTAGTTTCAAGATTGACATTTACTGGTTTGTGAGGACCATATATCACAAATCTCCAACAACCTGTGTTGGTTTGTGACAAGGTATGTGCCATTCTCTTTTGCCATATGTTGTATTCATTTCTTACAAGCATGGCAGGTTTAGTAGCAGAACCAGTATTATGTGGATCCATTTTAAAGAGTATTGATTTTTCAGATGACTCTTTTAAGTGATGGATGTTGATAAAAAGTGAACTTTTGATCTTTTTATTGAGTATCAATAAGAGCTTTGTGTCTGATTCTCAATTTGTTAGATTGATATGTGATCAGATAAACCAATGCTCTGATACCAATTGTTGGATCAGTTTGCTCTTTTGTTCAAGTAAGAACTTGCTATCTTGACACTTAAGTGTTTAGCAAGCTCTTGTATATCAGATTATAAGCACAGCGGAATGTATAAGTTAAAGCAACACTTTTTATACTTAGGAAGAGTTATTACTCCCCCTAGATGATTGAAACTAATAATGACAAGTATTTATTATGAATCCAAGCAGTAAATGAGAATTAGATACTTAGACAAATTCACAATAAATACTGAAATGGAATAGAACAGTGAAAGTGTTTGAAGGATTTTTCTATTAAAATCAATGTCTAAAATAGAAGGTTGAAGCCTCCTATTTATAGACGTTTACATACATGTATCTTGCTCAAAAAGCAAGTACAGAAACAACAGAAACAAGTTGCACAAGTTGCAACATTGAAACTAACAAATACAGCTAAAAGTAATAATAAACAATAAAACTACTGATGCAAAAGGCGGTGGAAAATATCTGATGCTAAGTGCTGATGAATGACAAACTACTGATGAGTAGTTTGTCTTCAGTACTTCTGAAGTGAACTTGTCTGGTTTGGACTTCAGAACTTCTGATGAAGTTTCTTCTTCAGCACTTCTCATATCTTCTCTTCAGCAGTTTCTCGTTTTCTCTTTAGTACTTCTATACTTAGCCAAAATGACAGAAGTGAATTAGACTAAGGTTTCCAAAAGTGGTTTCACCAATCCTCTTTGTCCTAACAAAACTATACTTATATATAACAATGTGTTGTAGTGAAATTGTTCACCCCGCCGCATCGTGCTGGTTCCCTACTAAATGAATTTGAGAATGATTCCACAAAAATTTAAGTAATTACAACAATTTAGGCTTATGGTATAACAACTTAATGAAGTTAGTAAGGGGATAAAATTGTCTTTCTATGTGAATATTAAATTGATAAATACAATTAAATAAATTGTAATATATGAAAATTAGAAAAACAATAAATATCAAATTATTATGTGAACTTTTGATATTTCGATTAAAAGTTTCATTTAAGCCTTTGTTAAATTATTACGTAAACTTTTAAAAGAATCTAATTTAATATTTATTTATATACTATAAAATTGGTAATAATAAGAATGATGATATTTCGCAAATTGTTGTTATGATGAAAAATTTCATTTAAGCCTTTGCAAAGTTTTGTAACTACACACATAGTAACAAAAGGAATACATATTACTAAATCTATTACATGGTTTATTCTTTAAGCTTCATTAAATTGTGATTTTTTAAGTAAGAGTAAATACATTTTTCCGAAACCTTTTGGTAAGCCTAGATCTTTTAATTAAATGGATTTCAATTATCTCATCAATAAAGAGATTGGAAAGATTAATAATAAACCCAAGACCATTTCACTTTACTGATAATTATGATCATCAAGGGTCTTTAAGTCACAACCATAACTGATTGTTGCCTCAACCTATAACCATCATTTTGTGTCTCATTTTGTGGCCTCCCCATCTTGAGTAGATCCTTCTCCGTAGATGCTATCTCTTAGATTCATTAGTTCAAATTGTTCTTTGCTACTTTTGTTTGGAAATATTGCCGACAACATTAACGACCTTTGCAACAACCAAAGATCCGAATCGTCATTGTTTGGTTTAGGCAACGATACCATGACAATTGTTATCCTTTTCTGTGCGGTTCAGAGCGAGAAAATCATGACACTTGGAAACATCTTATGAATAGATAGAGTGGTATACACAACTGGGTTGTTGGTTGACAAAAAAAAACACTCATTCATTACATGTTATGTATTATGGATGACGACTTACATATGGACCAATTAATCAATGTACATATATCCCCCTCCAAACTTCATAAATTACATATATACCCAAGTCAAAATTATTTACATATTTCCCCTTCCCAAACTTCATAAATTACATGTATACCCAAGTCAAAAAATTTATTTACATATTCCCCCTTCCCAAAAACTAAAAATATCAAATATACCCCTTCTATTATTAAGCACCTCATATCATTACATGTTATAATGAATGTAATGATATGATGGCTTAGTAATGATTATATAAGAGTGTTAAAACACTAGTTTTGGTGAAATCAAGTTGTAGGATGCATGAAAACATTTTGCATGTTACATGTTCTTGGTGTTCATAACTTATTAAGTTGGAAAGATCGTATGGGATATAAGTTGTAGGATGCAAAGAATGTGTTTTATGACTTGTCGTGAATATAGTTTAGTAAAAGAATTAGGGTAAAATAGTTATTTTCCTATGCATTTTTAATAGAATGGGTATATATGTAATTTATGAAGTTTTGTAGGAGGATATATGTAATTTAAATTTTTGGTTGGGTATATATGTAATTATAGTTGAAAATAGGGGGATATATGTAATTAATCCTATTTTTAATTATTTAATTATAATAAATTGAGAAATAAACGTAGCATGGAATGAAGGCAGCTTACTACATATTTGTAAGGTAAAACAATGAATGAAATATGTTTGTGTTTTATAAACATGAGAGTTAAAATAAAAAAAATGTAAAAAATAGAATGTAAAAAAAATCGTAATAATTGAGCCGGTAGTTTAAGTTGAATAATTCTGAATCTAAACAATACAACCATATGTTGCTTTATCAAGAGGGATAACACATGAAAATACAGAGGTATTAGTACGTCGAACCAAACATTTCAAACAAGATGGAGTATACAGCTCAAATGTTGTCTATCTGGAGGTGTGTACATGATGGATGATCTGTTTGTGAGAGACAATGTAATGATTTTTTATGCATTTTTTCGTTTAACCCATTACATTCTAAATAAAGGTATGATATGTTATTACTATACACACTTTGTTTACTTTTATTTCGTTATGGAAACATGCTCGGTTTAACTAGTAAATGGTCTATTGCATTGTGTTTCCAAAAAGTTGATTAAAATTAATTAATTATTCATGCATCCAACCAGATTATCAACTATACAATTAAACTTATACTTGTAATTTTTTCACCCCGCCGCATCGCGCGGGCTCCTCACTAGTTTTTACTAAACAACCGAGAGTCTCTCAGGAAGTAACATATCTATTTCTAGGGATAGAGTTAATGTTTGCCTAAATCTTACTCTCTCCAAACCATACCAATAACTTTGCTATGAGTCAGATTTACCGAGTACGGTTGTTAAACACATTTACTAAAAAATTTATATATCTTTCTGTCACAATTTCAAGATATAGATATAAAAAAACAAAGATCTTGACATTATCCAAAGAAACATACAGATTTACAAAGAATAAAGAACCAAATACATGTTCAAAAACACTCATCACTCAACTAAGATTATCACTAGATAATCCTTTAAAACACATTCAATGAATCTACACAGGAAACACGACTTGATCTAAAACTATTAGACAGGCGAAACCCTAGACTCAAATGAGATTATAGAGAGATAAAACAGATTGGAAGAGTTGATGTGATAATAATCAAGAGAGATAGTTCTCCACCAAAATATACCAGAGATGTGCTAAATGAGAGAATATGTGAATGTAAGGATTTGTTAAACTGATTAAGTGCCTTGGATAACCACATCGACTTTACCAATCCTTGGATTAGGTCTCGGCCCAAATGGTCATAAGTTCAACAATCCAGAACTAGCCCATTATTATTATTAGGTCTTCTTAAGCCCACTGTTACCAAACTCCTAAGCTCATCTATACTACATTATAAAGGATGATATATGTCCAAATTGTCCAAAGTTAAAATGGTATACTAAGGGTTTCTTTACAATTTCTTAAATTTTACCACTTTTCTTCCCTAAATGCTCCTAAAAGATAATCAACTTTTATATGAAAATGGAACTCACCCAAACTAAATAAACACACTGGATAACAATATTTTTGAACAAATTTCATATAATGGCGATGAAAGATATTAAATTTTATTACCACAATGAATAATCCTATCTCAGCTATACTTGTATGAGTTTTAAAACTCTAAAATATAGTGACTGAAGTCTTCCTAGAGTTAAAGTCAAGCTAACCAGATAATTACGTGATTTTAGGCGTTTTATGATAGATTGATAATATGATATACGTGTCATTCATTAGGTTTTGGTTAAAGGATTGCCCGTTTGTTTAGAAAATTTAAGGTCGGTGTAGTCTTCTATTGATCTGCTTTGGTAGGAGAAATTCCATGGTCTAAAAATTATTATTTCAAATATATCCAAGTCCAGTCTTTGTTTTTGATGATTCAGTCTATGTGAACAACTCATCTTCACCAGTGAAACATACTCCAATTACCAAAAAAATGCCTAATTGATCATTATCTTGGAGTACAAACTTGTAGATGATAATAAGTTTGGAAATAGTAAAAAAAAAAAAAAAAAAAAAAAAAAGCTCAAAAGTGTATTTATATTGAACAAAAGTACAAAACAATATATGCTACGTCAATTATTAACACAAATGTTTCTAATTTACTTGACCGACGAATTTCAACCTGAACGCTAACATCTTTTGGCCTGTTAACATCTCTTAAAGATGTTATAAGGATGCCAACTCCCCCCCCCCCCTCTCTCTGTATATATATATATATACACACACATATATATTAGTTCTTTTTTGCTTCATTTTTATTTCAAATTAGAGAAACAATAAGCGTTGGAGGTAGAGAATTCAATGGGAGGCAAGAATCAAGGTAAAATTTCTATGACCTTTATCTGTTAATTTTTTTCATCTATTTTCAGTTTGAAGTTCATATTTTATGTTATAATTGAAGAAAAGGAAGCAAACCTGAAGCAACTCAGAAAGAGTTTGTTATTTAAGGCAAACCCAATGCCAAGCTTCTACCATGAGGGTCCACCGCCAAAGGTTGCGCAAAGAAGGTAATTAATAAATCATTTAGTTCTAATGGTTTGTTAATTCATATATTGTTGTCACTACAAAGTATTGATTATATTCATACAAGATCAATGTGTTCTATTTAACTAAACAATTCTAACGAGCATAAAGTCTCCTAAAGTCTTATCTCAAGTTCATACAATCTCACTAAGAAAAAAAATCTACTATTAGCTTTATGAGGGTGTTTAGATGTGCTTTTTCCAAGTTATTATCTTATTATTTGATTTTGGGTATTTAATATAACAATATCACTTTTGCAAATACATATCTGATCGGTCCTTAAATGTTCAAATTTTTAGGTGGAATTGTGGAAACATCACGGGAGCCTTAGCTGGAGGAGTGGCGGTTGGGGAACGTTGCTAGAGGTTGACCCTATAATTGAAGGATTATCTACCAGCATGTAACTTTCGAGCTGTAACTAATTACTATTCATTTGAAAGGTACTTGGATATGTAGCTAGAGGTTGACCCTATAACTTCTTTTATTGCAATTGACATATTAATTAATAGTACTTAGTGTGCACCCTACGTGCAATGGGTTTAGTTGTTACTAAGATGCAAGGGGCAAAGGTGTCGTTTGACCCATAATAAAGCATAAGTATGACTTGACTATTTGCTTATATATGTATATTTATTTCTATTCAAATTGAGGTTATCCTTTTCTTTTCTTTTCTTTATAATGTTTGTCTTCCTGTTCAAGATTTCCATTGTCTCAATATTAAAGCACAAAAATCCTGTTGAGTTGCGTGGAAGGAAATACACGTGTCTTGGCTTATAAATTTGCAACCACGGGTTCTCTATATGACATATTGCATTACATAAACACTTGTTTGCACTTTTGTTTTCGTGTTTAAATTAACGGATATATAAGTCAAAATATAATTGGTGTTGGGTTTCAAATCTATATAATATGCATATATACATGCAGGTAGGAAGGATCTGCAAGGAGCACAATCGGGGCCCGTGCTTGATTGGGTGCAATGGGTAAATATCTTTGTTGATGTAGCAAAGGGACTGGATTATTTGCATGACAATGTCCATCCTTAAATAATTCATAGATATTAAGTCTAGCATTGTGTTGATATTTGAGGATTTAAGAGCCAAGATTGCCGATTTTCAACCATTCAAAACAATCACTCCGATATGGCTGTATACTTGCATTCTACTCGTGTTTTGGGAATTTTTGGCAAATACTTATATTATAAACCCTTTTCACATATATGCTTCTAACTAGAGACAAAGTGGACGAGATGGTTTGACTCACTTGCTACATTGGGTATGTTTTTAGCTGTTGGGTCAGGTTGGGTAAGTCTATTACAAACATACAAATCATAACTTTTAATTTCTAAATGGAAAATGACCTTCATATGATGGTGTCACTACTACAATAAACCTCATTAAAAACGGTCAAATATAGTCATTTAAGACGGTCTAAAAAAACTCGTTTTAAAAGACCGATATCTCTCTTAAAATGTACACCTTTTAAAACGGTTTAGATAAACCCGTTTTATTTGACGTATACTAAAGGTTAAAATATTTATTTATAATAGTTTTTAAAACGGTTAAAGTGAAAAGTTATAGCTGTCTTTTTTTTATACCTAAATAAAACGATTTTTGATACTCAAATAAAACGGTTTGATAAATTAGAAGATATTTGCTTTTTTTTAACTTCTTAAATAAAACGGTTGAAGTTTTTACCGTTTTATTTGGTGTTATTTTTATATTTTGAATTTATTTTAACTTGAAATTCGGAACATAATAATTTTCAACCCTTATTTTTCTTGGTTAGGGTAGCCGTCATAACCCAATTTTAAATGTGATACCAAGGAAAAATTAATGATAGTTCGAATTATTTTACTAATCGTCTAGAAAAGAAGATTCAGGTAACCTTATTCATTATTTTGATAATTCATTATTAAGCTACGGCTAAAAGCTTAAACTTATTATTTTTTTTGAACGGCGCTTAAAATTATTATTATGTTTGTTATGTGATTAGAGCATCAAAGTTACAGTGGGTAATATCAATCATCAAGTGATCACATCACTAATAATTGAGAATCAAGTTTGGCAATCATCATCGAGTTTCATACACCAAACTCATATTCTTCATTATATAATTGTTCAGGTAATTAACAACTTCAGCTTTGCTTAGATTATTTATAGTTTGGTACATCATTATTTTATATAATTTTGTGTGTGTATGTATATTTATATAATCATCTATTTTTAAAACCTTATGGATTATACCTAGGGATACCTTGAATTAATTTAGGTTTAGTCAATCACATCCATTATGCATATTTACATTTTTTTTTTGTTTATTTGGAAATTTTAGATGGATCGAAGTAATTGGATGTATAAAATTGGACATTTTCACGCAACATATTTGAGCGGTGTGACAAGTTTTCTTAAGATTGCGGAAGATGATCGTGTGAAAAAAGGAAATGAATCAATTCTGTGTCCTTGTATGGAATGCAACAATTTTATCGAATTCAAGGATATAAAAGATATCCAACATCATTTGATTAAAAATGGTTTTATGTATAATTATACTTGTTGGTCAAAACATAGGGAACCACTTGTTGATCGTAGCACAACATCTACTAGTTTTCTGAGTAATAATGAAGAGAACAGTGATCCATACGTTGGTGATGATAATGAAAATGTAAATGATGAGAACAACTTAAACGATAACGATGATACTCTACCTGACATGTTTGATGACTTGGAAACTAATATTGGTGACACTGATCAAGAAAAACTACAACAAATGTTTGTTGACTCGATCAAACCGTTATACGTTGGTTGTGAGAAATTTTCTAAACTTGATGCTGTGTTGAAACTACTAAACTTAAAGGCGAACTACGGATGGAGCGATAAGAGTTTTACAAGTCTTTTGGTGCTTTTGCATGAGATGCTTCCCAAAGACAATGAGTTACCAATATCCTTATATCAGGCTAAAAAAATGACATGTCCCATGGGATTGGAGGTTAAAAGAATACATGCATGTCCGAATGACTGTATGTTGTATATAAATGAGTTCGAAAAAAGTCATACGTGTGTTAGATGTAAGGCATCGAGGTACAAGCGGACAAAAGATAGTGATGATCAATATGATGATGACGTAACAAAAAATGGACCACCGGCTAAATTATTATGGTATTTTCCTATCATACCGAGACTGAAGCGTTTATTTGCTAACGCTAAAGAATCAAAATTATTGCGTTGGCATTATGATGAGCGTAAAAAGGATGGGAAGTTAAGACATGTGGCAGATTCACCGCAGTGGAGAAACATTGATTATAAATTTCAGGATTTTGGTGAAGAGATTAGAAATATACGATTTGGTCTTAGTTCAGATGGTTTCAATCCTTTCAGAAACATGAGTAGCAGTCACAGTACTTGGCCGGTTCTTCTATGCATCTACAACCTCCCGCCATGGTTATGCATGAAACGAAAATACATAATGTTGTCATTGTTAATTCAGGGTCCAAAACAACCTGGTAATGATATTGATGTCTATTTATCTCCTTTGATCGATGACATGAAAACGCTATGGAGTAAAGGTGTAAACGTTTATGATACTTATAAAAAGGAGAACTTTACGTTGAGAGCCATGATTTTTTGCACCATAAGTGATTTTCCAGCATACGGCAATTTGTCAGGGTATACTATGAAAGGTAAACGAGCTTGTCCTGTATGCGAAGACGAAACAAGTTCAATATGGTTAAACAATTGCAAAAAAACTGTGTATATGGGACATCGACGATTTCTTCCGAATAATCACCGTTATCGAAGACTAACGGAAGAGTTTGATGGAACGATAGAGCTTGGAACGGTTAGGAGAGATTTTGATGCATATTCACGTGTTAAAAATATAAATACTGTGTTGGGAAAAAGAAATCGTTCTCAGAAAGGAGTTGTTTGGAAAAAGAGGTCAATTTTTTGGGACTTACCTTACTGGAGATATTTGGAAGTTCGACACTGCCTAGATGTTATGCATATTGAAAAAAATGTATGTGATAGTTTGTTAGGCTTATTGTTAAACATTCCTGGAAAAACTAAAGATGGGATTAAAGTTCGTAAGGACATGGAAGAAATGGGGATACGTAAAGAACTTGCCCCTATTGAGAGAGGCAATCAAATCTATCTACGACCTGCATGTTATACTATGTCAAATGTAGAAAAAACAAAATTTTGTGAATGTTTGCACAATATTAAGGTTCCATCTAGCTATTCTGCAAACATTAAAAGTTTGGTGTCGGTGAAAGAGTGTAAATTACATGGAATGAAGTCACATGATTGTCATGTTTTAATGACACATATGATTCCTATCGCAATTCGTGGATTGCTACCTGAGAACATCCGACATACGATTACAAAGCTTTGTTTGTTTTTTAACAATATTCATTCAAAGGTTATTGATGCTGAAGTCTTAGATGAATGGCAAAAGGACATTATCATTACCCTTTGTGAACTAGAGATGTACTTTCCACCGTCTTTTTTGATATAATGGTTCACCTAGTATCTCATATCGTACAAGAGATTAATGCTTGTGGTCCTGTATTCCTACGATACATGTACCCTTTTGAAAGATATATGGGTTTCTTAAAAGGTTATGTGAGAAACCATTATCGACCTGAGGGCAGTATTGTTGAAGGATATATCTCTGAAGAGGCGGCTGAGTTCTGTACAGGTAATTACATTATAACATTTATAACATATTTTAATAATCTACATTAGGTCTCTTTAATACAACTTACAATGTAATATTTTTTTTATTTACAGGCTATTTAGAAGGTGTCAAAAGTATTGGTGTTCCTAAAAAGCGTCATTCAGGTCGACTTGAAGGTTTGGGAGTAGTCGGATTGAAACTAATAACTCCAGAGTCAGAGAATCTAGATCTTGCACATTTTGTTGTTCTACAACATATGGAATGTTTTGCTCCATATATTGAAGAACACATGGATGTATTACGGTCGACACATGTGCAAAAGACAGAAAGATGGTATAAAACAAAACATAATGAGCAATTTTCTGACTGGATGAAGAATAAGGTGGCGGAAGCTTACAGTCAACCAAATGTTGATGAAACTGTGGAAAAGCCAGGGAAAGGGCCTGATTTTAGAGTAAAATCCTACCAAGTGTATGATATTAACGGTTATACATTTCACACTAAAAAGCAAGATGACAAAAGTGCTACGCAAAATAGTGGAGTTACATTAATAGCATCAACTACAGAATTCGACAGCTTGAATCATGACAGAACAATTGCCACAAACTCATATTATGGTGTCATAGAAGAAATTTGGGAGCTTATATATGATGATATCAATATACCATTGTTCAAATGCAAGTGGGTCAAAAATAGTACAGGTGTTAAAGTTGACGAATATGGTTTTACTCTTGTCGACCTAACAACAGATGCATATAAATCAGAACCATTCATTCTCGCAAGTCAAGCCACACAAGTGTTTTTTGTCAAAGACCCGAGCAAACCACGATACCACATAGTATTGCAAGGTAAACGACGTATTCTTGGGGTTGATCATGTTGTTGACGAGGAAGAATACAACCAGTTTGATGAGCTACCACCATTTTCAGTCGGTATTCAACCAGTAAACGACTCTTCAACCAGTGGTATCAAATACTTACGATCCGACCATGACGAAGGAATTTATGTTGAACCAACGTTGATATATCTATGTTTTTATTTGTTATTAAAATTTTAATGCTAATTTACTAATAGCCAATTATATAATTTTTGCAGGAATCGTAAATCAAGAAAAAAAAGATAAAGATTGAAGAACAGGTGCTTATAATTATTTATCGGTTTGAAAATATTTACTTCAATTTAGTGGATGTTATATATTTAATAATTTTTATGTATCAATTTGTAACATCCGCAAATTATTAGACATTCCCATAAGCATCCCCAACACGTTTCCCACATGCTCAGCAAATAAAGTTTGATGGTTTCTAGGGGTGCAAAGAAGCCCGAACTACTCAAGCTCGGCTCGAAAAAAAGCTTGAAACGAGTCGAGCTGAAATGAGCTCGAGCCTAAAAACAAGTTGGTGTAGGAAATGAGCTCGAGCCATAGTTTTGCTTATCGAGCTTGAGCTGGCTCGCGAGCCTAAACAAGCTCAATTTTATATAATATTTATAAAATTATAAAAAGTAACAAATTTATATAGAAAATAATAATTATAATTAATATAGACTAATCGAGCTCGAGCCTGGTTGAGCTGGGTCGAGCTTTTGACTTATTGAGCTATCGAGCCTAAACGAGCCTTTTATTTATTTTCTTTTTATTTAATATATTACCTAATAAACACTAAACGAGTCGAGCCCGACCTTAAGAAACTACAAACACTTTTTTGGAGGGTAAAAACCTAAAAACCTCTTCACCCTCTTTTAACTTCCCTCTCAACTTCTTCCCCCATTACACCTTTTCACCTAGAAACCGTTCAACCTTGCTGAGTCTTTTTCCCTCTTCACCTTCCAACTCCTACTGATGTTCAATTGAGGTAATTGTTGTTTAATTCTACTTTGATATTCGAATATTGTATAATGGTAATAACCAATAAAGTAACCCCTTTCAATTTGGTGCTCTTGATTTTGTATATACACAATTTCATTGATTTTGTGGTTGCGTGAGTTATAAAAAGTGATTGGATGACCAAACAAGACCATTATTTTTGTGGTTGCGTGAGTTTTTGCTGTTATAATCAAAGGCCACAAGCTTTTTTCTCACAGCTTCTTGATTTATACAAAAAGGAGGGAATAATAATAAAGAAAAAAAAAAGAAACTGATGTGGGAATTTTAAAAAAGCGGAATTTGATGGTGTTTGGGGGAGTTTGTTTGAGTTTGATTCAGTTTGATTCAGATTAGTGGGTTTGATTCAGATGGTCCATCTATGTTTAGTCAAACTGAAAATATTTCCTAATAACAATTCCTAACTTTTTTTTTGAACGGCCAAAGAATCAATTCCGAGCACTCTCGGACACCCTTTTGGCGAATCAGGTACTCGAGAGTACCCGGGCCACCAATTGCCACCAATTCCCGGGAAAACCCGACCACTCACCCGCCCGAAGGCACGACAGTGAAATAATCGGTAAAACCGGTCGGGACAGGACTCGAACCCAAGCCAATGGCCGGGTCATCCCTCATTTCCATCCACCAATGTCCTCTAAATGTAGCTAGTGAGAATTGAACCCAAGCCTTCCATAGGAAACTTTAGGCCCTCAACCAACTAGGCTACAAGTGTTGGTTCCTAACTGATGATTGCTAAACTCCATAGGTAACGGTACCGTTGACCATGATAAGGAGTTACTCATCGCCACAAGATAGAAACAAGCATGATACTCTTATTAGTACTAGATACAATACAACACATGACAACATGATGTAGGACATGCTTTGATTAATTCTATGAAAGTGAACTTACGTATAGTTTTGTTTGATGAATGTACCTTTTTCAGTTGTTAGAACTTTGGTTTTTAAATTTAAATTGAATTTGAATTTATTTGTTAGTTCACTTTTCTTAAATTTGATTCATAAAAATGTAAAAGTTAATAGAAAAGTTAATAAACTGTTAGAATAGAAAGTCACTACCCATAGTTTGGTTAATAAATTTCCTTATTTTTGGTTTCTAAGTTTTTGAACTATTTTGATCAATTTTTTAGCATTACACTGCAAAAATGTCTGAAAGGAAAAAAAGGGGAACCGCCAAATGTAAGCAGATGTTTAAGGATCCAAATAAACAAACAGTTGATTTTGATGAGAAAGGTTTGGCAATTGGAGATAATGCAGGGAGGTTTAACTCATTCGTTGGTCATGAGTTTAGGACAAGGATTCCTTATTATAAACTAGTTAAAGACATAGACGACAAGAAGTATGTTGAAGTATGGGAGTACATTAAGGTATTGCATTTTTTTAAAGATTTTAAATTTTACATTTATTACATTCTATGATTAACTTTTTTAAAATACATGCAGGACATATGGAAGATACCTAACAATAAACCAAAAGATATAATTATTGATAAAGGAAAGACTGCAATGAGAAACTTCCGATTTAAACTTGTAAATGAGTATGCGCGAAAAGACATATCTCCTTTTGAAGATTTTAGATTTATGAACCGAAGTCATTGGAATTCTTTTGTTTTAAAGGCGAAATCCGAAGCTTTTGAGGTATTATTTAATTGTTTATTATTATTTTTTATTATTATACGTAATAACATTTTTTTTAAATATAAGGAAACAAGTAAAAAAGCAAAGATGAGTGTAGCAAAGAACATTGAGCGTCCCCGTGTAGGTCGAATGGGATTTGTTGGTTTAAAGAAGGTTGAGGAAAAAAGATGGAAACAACTTTTAAAAAGCTACCCACACCTAGATAACTTGGAAGGCGAAGATGTAGTACGATATATTGTTAGCAGAGCATACTACAATGCTGCCACCAAGTTATATGAACTTCCAAAACACCTATTATCAGATGGCGAATTGGCAGGAACACTTGACGACTTGGTAAATATGTAAATCTATTTTATAATATAATTATTTATAATTATAATAATCAATTATTCTTTTTACCTTAATGTGTAATTCTAATAGCATTGTAAAGAGAAAAAGAAGAAGAAAGAGGGTACACATGATGAACTTGGAGCAACAATTACCTTGCGTTCAAAAAAGAAAAAAAGGAAGTCTATGGAGGCACATATGGTAAGAGAAGAGATTGACACCACACAAAGAGAGCAGTGTTGTGTTGATGCAGCAACTCCGGCGAGCTCGAATGATCGACTACCAGAAATCAAGGTATCATATTTTAAAGTCTAATTGCTAATAAAATTATGTTTACTGAAATGTTTATGTGTTTGCAGTCAATAAGTACTTGTGATCTGTTATGGCCATTCGACGAGTCCTTCCCCAACATGGTATTAGGACATGGGCAAGCATATCCTACTAATGTTAGGATTTTAGGTAAGAGGCCAATACAAGACGATTACGTGAAAGTCTATGTGGATTATGTAAAACCGGACTGTAAAGACGTCTATCCTCTCCCCGTACACACAATGATTGAGGATGAAGTAACTACTATGGGAAGTACACATAGAAAATTTATTTAGTGGCCTAGAAAGGCTATAAAGGTATATTTTATATAAACAATAACCATATATTACTATATATGTATAAATTATATGTTTTTTTGTACAGCTTGTAAATACTGATTCTCAACAACCGTCAATTTCCCAACATCAACAGCCACCCCAACAATCTGAGGATTATACGCCAGCACTAGTACTTGTTTTATTTAGTTTATAATCAGTTTAAATGAATATGTATGTATAAATATATGTATAAATGTATTGTTGTCAATGTAGTATGACGAAGGACCCCTTGCATTTCAAGAACTGAACTCTGGCAGAGAATTTATGGATATGGTAATCACCTTATTCTATAATATGTATATATATATATATATATATATATATATATTGATTTACAATAAGTTGGTATTTCAAATAGCTTGATATGTCATTTGTTATTGTAGTTGACTAGCTCGTTTCAGATACAACCGACTCATACTGAGCATGTTCCGGTTCCTATAGTTTATGATGTTGTATCCGATCCAAAGGCTTCTGAGACTAAGACTTTGCCCGGTCCTAAAGCTACTAATCATGTTTCTGATCCTAGATCCTCTAAGGCTATTTTTGATCTGAAAGCTTCTAAGCCTAACCTTAAAGCTTCTAAGGACGTGCCTAAGTCTAAAGTTGCTGATAAGGTTATTTTTGATCTGAAAGCTTCTGCGCCTAACCTTAAAGCTTCTAAGGACGTGCCTAATTCTAAAGCTACTGATGATGTTCCTGATCCTAAGGTTGTTAGAATTGCTGCAATTTTGAAAAAGGCAAAGTCAAGGCCTGAAAAAATACATAGTTTTGCGGAACAGTTGGCGGCCATGTCTACACGTACCATCTCAATAAAATTCACCTCTCCTAGTGGGATGTATAAGGAAACTTTTACCGAGGATGTTGAAGTAGAGGAGATGATGACATTATGTGTCAACAGATTATTGGAACTCAGTGTTTTGCATTGGTATACCATGTAAGTTCGTATATTTTTGTTCGTTATGTTACATTGTTTTAATTGATTAAGTCTTATTAACCTTAACTTATTTCTTTTTTTTTTAATTTTAGGTATTTATATTCAGATGGTGGATTTAAAGGTTTCAATAAAACGGCATATTTTAATCCCCGAATGATTGAATTTGATGTATGTGATAAATATGAAGAATTTGTCATCGATCATATTAAACAAGTCATGGATCATCATAAAGATAGACATTATTTTATGGCGCCGTATCTAGCCTGGTACTATTATAATTATTTTGCTATTTACAATATTTTTATTTATTTCATTTATTATAATACTAAAACATTAATTGTTTTTAAAATTTTCATTTATTCAGTGGTCATTGGTCATTAAGTGTCATTTTTCACAATCCCGGAAATCAGAAATTTTATGGATATATTATTGACTCAAGTAAAAAAGGCAAGACTTCTGAGAGTTACCTCATTACTAACTTATTTGAAAAAGCTATAGGAGAGAGCATTATATGGAGAATGGTCAATGTAAGTTTTTCATTTTTTTTCTCTTTCTCTTTGTTTAAGTTTGTACTTTGAGTAATTAGTTGTTAATTTAATGTGTTTAGTGCCCTCAACAAAAGGGCGGATGGGAATGTGGTTATTATGTAATGAAGGCCATGCATGATATTGTGATTAGTTGTCATGAAAAAATTGTAAGTGTATTTTATATCTCTTATATTTTATATGTTTTTTATACTTGTGTGTGTATATATATAGTCAACAGTAATCTTAATTTTATCTACTTATCTATTGTAGATTTTCCATTGTGAAGTGCCCCTTGCTAAACATCAAATTGACCAATTTGTTGAAGATACATTAGAGAACTTTATGATAGTTTGTAAAGTGGAGTGATGCTTGGAAACGTTGTTGTAGTAGGGATTATGTCTTCATTCTTACAGGTAGCTTCACTCATGTTTCTTTCAAAGTCTTCATATTTAAACCCTTATGGTAGACACTTTATCTCATTCTTAGTCACTAGAAATCTTGCGTATAGAAGTCAAGATCCTTGTAGTCATAATATTAAGGTTTAGGTATTCTAAGCAAAGAAAGTGAAATAATTTATGCTATATGTGTATCAATTTGATATGCTATGTAAGCTGCATTAATTAGTTGTTGCATATTCCTTTGTTGATTTTGATTGCTAACTATTTTTTATGTTATCACTTTCAGGTAGGTTGCTGGTTTTGTAGTTGGGGATGTTCTTGGACCAAGTAATATTGTCTACTAGTACAGAGCCTTAACTCTTATTCAACTAAAGTTTGCTGTTGCAGTATTGGGTACAAAATAGGAGTTTAGTTGGTCAAATTTAAGTGAACTAGGACTTATGACTTTATGTTTTATCGAAACTCAAGGGTTTGGCATATTTATATTTGTATGTTGAAGGTTTCTAATCAAATAGAATTTACAGTTGCTAGTTGTTGTATATTATATGCTTGTTATAGCTTTTTAGTATATATTCATTTATTGAATTGAAAATCATTTTTAGCAATAATAATATAATTTACTATTTGGAACCGTTTTAATTGAACCTAATAATTAAACGTTTTATTTGATCGAGAACCGTTTTAATTGAACCTAATAATTAAACCGTTTTATTTGATTGAGAACGTTTGAAGCTACCAAATTATTAATATTTAATTGTAAATAATATTTAATCGTAAATAATGTAAATCATTTTTCAAACTCTTTTAAAACGGTGTTGATCCGTTTTAAATAGGTTTTCTACTATAATGTCCTTCACTCTTTTAAAACGCCTATTAAACTCTTTTACAACGATGGATACTTTTTAAAACGAAGTATTTAAAACGCTTGTATAACGTTTTAATAGAACCATAACAGCGTTTTAAAAGCTCTCTTTTTTTGTACTAGTGTGTATACAATATCATATTATTACTACATGTTTTTGTCATGTAAATGAACTTTATCATTTAACAATGTGTCTTCAATGGCACGGTTATCTAGATATGCAACGACCGGACAACTTACACAAGAGTGATGTTTATGTTCATATTGGTCGGTTACAGTAACATACCTTTGGTTTATTAAGATTTGTTCAATAATGAGTGCATCGTTTTTGTGGTTAACTGCAATCAGTTGTAAGTGGCAGTGCACATTTCTTTTCTTTTCTTTCTACGAATACTTTTTAAAACATAGTGTGCACATTTATATTCTTTTTGCGTAACTTACGGCAAAAAACCTAAGTATCATAATGTTGTATTGCAAGTTGCAACCCATTTGTGGATCTCGCTGCAACGTGCGGGTAAACCCACTAGTTATTAAAAACATTCCAGTGCTACTAGATTCAATCATACCACTTCAAAGCCAACCTACAATCAACAAAAACAACATTAGAAAATATAAACCAAACAATTATATTTTAACGCACCATTAATCTATTTGACATTAAATTGAAGAGACAGACGTATGTATATTTTAACACTTTCGTACAAGAAATTGAAATTCACAATTGAGATATATTTTAACGCTTCAGGTCAATTTTGTAAGATTAAGGCCCTTTAAGGCCCCTATATAGCGATGTTGGGGGCTGAATGGGACACATGGTCTTACAGATGCGTTGGGAGAACATTTTGGGGAGAACATTGGTAGTCTCAATCTTGTACAAAAATGAAAAAAGGGAAAATGACCAAAATAGCCCGTTGACCGGGCGTTTTGCACAAATAGCCCTCTCCACCCTCTTTGGAGAGAGGGGTCACGGTTCCCAACATGCCTGAACCGTCTCCTGAGAGGCTTCCCATTTCAGCCAACAGAGGACCGCCACGTGTCGTTGTTGATCCCGAGACAGACCTTTCTCTCTCCTGAACCCTCTTTCTCTCTCCTGAACCCTCTTTCTCTCTCCTTGGCTGTAAGGAACACACTAATCTCTCCTGACTTTTGACTCTATTATTTCCACCAACCTTCCTCTCTAAACTCAGATCTCATATCAACGAACAAATAAACCACAATACGGATAACCGCCGGAGACGTTACCGGAAAAAACAGAGGGAAACGTCACCGTTTTCCACCAACCTTCCTCTCTAAACTCAGATCTCATATCAACGAACAAATAAACCACAATACGGAAAACCGCCGGAGACGTTACCGGAAAAAACAGAGGGAAACGTCACCGGAAAACCGCCGTTTCTTTTGTGGATGCCATTTAAACCTTTCCGTCAGTTAATCGTCAACTGCGTTCTTCCACACTCTGTGTAAACAAGCAATAGAAGAAGACGACCTTTCAATGGCAACGGTGAGTTCTTCGTCTTCTCCGGTAAGTTCTTCGTCTTCTCCGGTAAGTTCTTCGTCTTCTCCGGTAAGTTCTTCGTCTTCACGGGAGACGTCTTCCGAGACGTCACCGGAGACGTCTTCCGAGACGTCACCGGAAGCGTCTTTGAGACGTCACCGGAGGCGTCTCTGAGACGTCTCAGGTCTGTCTCACGTCTCAGGTCTGTCTCGGGATCAACAACGACACGTGGCGGTCCTCTGTTGGCTGAAATGGGAAGCCTCTCGGGAGACGGTTCAGGCATGTTGGGAACCGTGACCCCTCTCTCCAAAGAGGGTGGAGAGGGCTATTTGTGCAAAACGCCCGGTCAACGGGCTATTTTGACCATTTTCCCATGAAAAAAATGTCTCATATGCTGATACATGGTATCACGCCTGTCAGGTGATTAGATGTTAGATATCAACAATATCATAGATACTTATTAGTTTGTTAAATATTAACTATTAAATTTTCAAATACATCTTTTAGTATTTAAATATTTATATAATTTTATTATTCGAAATAAACACATAAAAACCAAAAAATGGTTTTACCCCACAATTTGGTACATTCGGTATGGGCCAAGTATATGGATTTTCCTAGTAAATAAAAGTCATGGAGTTTGGGCCGTTTGGCTGATTTTATAGGGCCTGGGGTATCCAACACACATTGTAGTTTGTATGTGCAATCCTTTTATTATTGGTTAACAATGTCATAAGGAAAAACTATAATCAATTTGGATCTGGGTTCTTGAATATAACATAAACCGAAAATGGCTTACGGTTGATGAGAGCTTCTAATAAAAAAAGGTTGGCATTTCAAATTTCTCTCTCGTACTGATTTATATTTTGTTAACGAAAGTTTGTGTGACCGAAAGCTTAGAAGATCATTTTGACTTTGGATTTAGAGACTCGAAATGTTGGATCACAAAATAATAATATTTGGGAAAATGAGCTTTTTTGAAACTTTTGTACTCACTCAATATATATAAAAAAGATATATATAATATTTTATGCTATGGTTGGATTCTTTGCGAACTGATAACAAGAGTAGGAAACTCATTAGTTGAATGATTTTTCAACTTGGTGGACGCTTTAGACAAGTCGGAATGAAGTTATTTTTGCGCAAATTAAAAGATGTAAGTGGCGTATGTTTGACTCATCCTATTCATTATGTAGTCATGGTAATAGGAGTAGAACATGTAACACTAGGTTATATCTAAGGGTTTTCTGTGATAAACAAATCTAATATTAAATGGTTAAATATGTGTTATGATATAAAATAGAAATTAATGTACTATAATATGAGTAAAAATATTTAATCATGTGAATAAGAATGAAAATGTATATTAAAGAGAGAATGTACGTGTGGTGATGAGCAGAGGCAGAAGCAACCATTGCAGGACGTGATTGATGCGTTAGTCTTAAAGGTGTAACTTTTTTTATAAACAACTGGTTTAACATATTATGCCATGGTTGAAAACATGACTCTCATTTACCGATTCATTTAGTGTAAAAAATTCATTAGAAACTTTTGTATCACACGGGTTATAACATTTTTTGGTTTTTTATTTATTATTAGGTTAGAAAATTTAATATTGTATGAGGTTAGATCAATAAAATATTAAATAGTTTTTAATAAGCGGAAATATAATGAATTAGTTAAGAAAATAATTAAGAGATAAACGTGAAATTATGATTTAATAATATTATTTTATATGAGAGATAATTGAGATAATCATAAGATTCTTATTTATTATATAGTAAAACTAGATTATATCCCATAAGCTATTCGAGATAGATAAATCTAATATGATGTGATAAAATATGTGTTATGATGTAACATAGAAATTAATGTACTATAATATGAAAAAACAACAATTTTAATCATGTGAATAAGAATGAAAATGTATAATAAAAAGATGTATGTTTAGATGAGGAGCAGAGCTAGAAACAACCATTGTATGGAGTGATTGAGGTAGTAGTCTTAAACATGTGACTTTTTTTTTTAAAATAAGTGGTTTTAACCTATTCTGCTATTAATGAAAATATAATTCCTAGTTTGAACATGATTAGTAACTTGCTAGACATTATTAATGAATTATCTAAACACATTGTGTTTTTTTTCCTATATGAACAAAAACCGACGAAAAAAATCGGGTTTTTTTTTTCGTTTTTTGTATAGCACTATGGTACTCGTCGGGAAGATAATAAAACGTTCGTTAATTTGGTGTAATTTTTTAAAAAAAAACCGTATATAAAAGTTATTAACGTTTTAAAATTGTGGGGAAATAAGAGAAAGAAAGAGACTTTTGAATGAAAATAAGAAGAATGTCACATGGTACACTGAGAGTGGATGAGCTCTTTGATTCATGCTTTGGAATATTAATATATATAGATATAGATAATAATAAAGATAAAGATTATAAATTAATAAATATCGTTTTAATTTGGTTGATTATAACCTAAAATATTTGGCGGGAATTCAAAGATGGGATAGACTCACGAAGTGACCTATGTCCCCACCCTAATCGCTTTATTATATTTCTAGATTAATTAGGATGTGGCGGGTGGGGCTCGTCCTCGGCCCGTTTTGGGGCGTCTGGGACGACCCACACCACCCCCTGCTCCATCTTCTGTCTTAAATGCATTCCCCTAGACGTTGGGGACGAGCCATTTCATCACAACAATCATCCTCATCACCACCAACCTTCTTTAAATAGGAGATTACTAGAGAGGTTTATGACTAATGTAACATAACACCATAACCGTAATCGGCTTCCTCTCTCACCCTTAAAACTGTGATCTCTTAGAATGACACCTATACCTTTTAAGCAATTTAATACTCAAAATGTTAAGTTTTAGATTGTTCTAACTTATTGTGTTTTTGTGATATTCATCAACTAGAAATCCTCAGTTCCATGTGTCACACCCTCAAATTTCACACGCGGGGTTTTACCGCGAAGCGTGTGACAAACCAGGATCCAAGTCAACGATCACAATAAACAATAACTATATAAAAGATACGTAGATCCAAAACATAAAACTTTAATATCACAAATCAGTAGCGGAAGCTTAATAAAGTTTACATCCTCAATGACAACGTAGTCTCAAAGTAGTTTATTCAAAACATGCACTAAAAGACCTAAACGCCATGCAAGACCCGTGCACCTAGTCCGTGAGATGCTACCATAGGGACCTGAGAAAGCATGCCCAAAAAGATGTCAACATATAATGTTGGTGAGCTCACGGGTTTTCAAGTAAAGTGTTTCCAAAAGTTACCAAAATGTTACCAAAGTGTTACCAAAGTGTACCAAGCTCAATCCTGTCAATACTATGCCAAGTGTATGCCAAGTGAACGCCAGCTAAGCGTAAGTTTTGTTACTGCTACGATTGGAAAACCAATACTGGACACGTTTAGCAAGTTTAGCATATGTTTAATTCGCCCGAATAATGTTTAGCAAGTTTAGCATAGGTCGAGACAACATGCACCTGTCCGACCTCCAGTCGACGAGTGGGGCAAGTCACGCCCAATAGATCTATCCATATTTCCCCCGTTGTGCAACCCCGCACATTCATGGTTTTCCCCCAGGACTTCCAAAGATCGTATAGCAACTCAAAAAGTAACCCATAGTATGACACAAGTTCCAAAACATAAGTTCCTAGCATGTTCTCTCCCCCAAAAAGAAAGCCAGTAAAAGTAGGGCTATGAAACTCACCTTAAGTTGCGTCTTCCAATAAAAGTGTTACCAACAAGTCGTGATAGTTCTTATTACTGGAATCTATCACTAAAGTTTGTATAAGTGTTTTGACTAATAACCTTAAGGTTATCTAGTCCCCAATTGTTCAGATCGTGAGCACGTATGTTTAAAAACGTGTTAGACTATTAACATTAACCTCATGAATCAAACCCTAGATCTAACAAAAATCCCCAAAATAGACAAAACATCATCATCCATCTAATTGTAACTAAAGATAATCATAAACCATTACCAATAGTAGCCCTAGATCATGATTCTATCATCTAAACAACATTCAATCATTAAACAACACATAACACAACATAAAACACCATTAACACGTGTTTATTTGTATGAAAACTCATGTTTAATGATAGGGTTTTGTTTAGAAAGATGTTAGAAAGGTTTTTAATCATGAAAACCACCTTAGAACAGATCTGGACCTTTGGGGTTTAATAAAAACGAACCAAAAATGCTTAAAAAGGGTTTTAGATCAAGAACACACCTTAGATTTTCTCTTGTTTGTGATATGGAAGATGTTTGTAGGTTAGATTATGAAAAACAAAGTCAAAAACTCCTTCGTCAGTGTTTAAGGTCGAGAGAGAGTGTTTAGAGGCGACTAGGGTTTGTGAAATGATGAAAAATTGCAAAGTATGGTATTTATACTTAATGTTGGTTCGACCCCTGCAAGGGTCGAATGGGACTTTACCAAGGTCGAATGGGGTTTTACAAGGAACATTATTTTGGTTCGACCCCCCTTAAGGTCGAACCAATATGGGTGTTTTCCAGATTTTCCATTTTTGTCGTTTAAACGCGTTTTAACACATCCTAACACATGAACATGCAATCCTAACATATGTTAAGCATATAGAATCATGTATAATCACGTTTACACCGTTGAAACACGTATTTGCACATTATGTAACACGTATGGATCAATCTATGTATAACACTTAATTTAATTCATGTAATTTCACCAACAACGGGACTCAAGACTAGTGTGTACACAAAACAACCCTCCCAATGATCCTCTAGATCATTGAACCCTAGACAATACGTAACGTAGCCCGACTCAACTGACCCAGTTAAGTAAGTTAATAAATGTTTTTCGCTAAGTTAGACTTATATGTTTGCAAAATGTTAAGCTGAACATGCCGGGTGTCACACCATGTCATTCCAAATGAATACATGAATGAATATTACAAAAACACAATAAGTTAGAACAATCTAAAACTTAATATTTTTAGCATTAAATTGCTTAGAAGGTATATGTGTCATTCTATGAGATCACAGCTTTAAGGGAGTGAGAGGAAGACGATTACGGTTATGGTGTTATGTTACATTAGTCATACCTCTCTAGTAATCTCCTATTTATATGCCTAAGAGGAAAACCCTATTAATATCTAGTAAGGGTAATTATGTCTATGGATTAATTAGCAATTAATGATATAGGGGTAATAAGATCGATGATCACTTATCTGATAAATGATTATAATGACCATTTAAATGTAATATATAACATATATTCTTCTTAGAGTCCAATTTCATATACGAAGCTGAGTACCATTATCAATTTCAAACCTGGTTGTTAGACGTCATATAGCACATGGTTTCGTTACGTAATATGTTATTTGGATGTTTGATAAAGAATCGTGTTCCATTAACTTCAATTCCTTAGTACGTAGACCAAGTTTTACAACCATGTTATCTTCCGTGCTTTAATTGAACTCCTCAAAATATAACTAGCATGGTATTCTATGTTATATTACCTATTTTAACCAAGTAAAATTAATCCGTGTGTAGTAGAGCTACATGAATGCATTACAAACAGGGTCAAGATATGTGTAGAAATAAAATGGTGTCATAAAACATGGATCTAACAGCAAATACTGGAAATATTGATTAACAACCCAACCTTAAATGTTTACACCCAAACGATTAGAAACAGAACTGAACAAAAGACACAAACTCTCTCAAAACATACGACAATGACTCACACAACCTCACAGATTATCAAACATAATAACCTGACAGAAATACTCTAACAGATCTAACTACTGGCTTGATTCGGGATGAATCAAGACAGAGAAACCCTAGAATTTCAGATGTGAGAGATAAGAGAGTTTAGAGAGTTCTGGAAGTGAGAGAGAGAAAAGTGATATCAAAATATCTCTCCTCATATTTATAGCGAAACCCTAAACTAACAGGGCTTTATGATGGGCCACATTAATACACCGACTTAGAGTATTTGCCACGGGCCACATTCTTGACTAGGCTTATCCACCAAACTTGGGCCACCACTTTGACACAATTGACCAGCTACATCTTGACTGCTACACCTTGACTGCCACATGAGCTACACGTCAGCTACAAGACTCCACATCAACATGTCGACGTCAGCAACTCCAAACATCAAGTATAAATCCTCATCTCCAAGCCATTCCAAAGGAATACATTAATGAATATCACAAAAACACAATAAGTTAGAATAATCTAAAACTTAACATTTTGAGTATTAAATTGCTTAGAAGGTATATATGTCATTTTTAGCAAAAGGTGAAACACGAAAGAATAGAATATGTTGTCGAGTTGTTTTACAATTATTTAAATCACAATTAAGCATACTAAGACTTTGTTCATTTATATGAATCAAGATTCTTCACGAAACGATATAAAGCCTTTTGTCATTTTTGGTGCATGTTTCAATTCACAAAACTATAATTGGCGATGTTTCGTTTAATCGCGATGTGTCTTTGTGGCTATTGGTCATGCGGTGAACTTAATTTTCCTTGCCTTTTCTAAATATTCTATTATATAATAGGTTCTGGATGGGCAAGATAGGAATTTTCATTTAATTTGAAGACAAATAAAACCATTGTTTTTGCATTTGATACAAGTGTTAATGCATAAATAATTTCTCATTTACAATATTGTCCCTCTACATTTTAGCATTTAATAATGTAGTGTAATAAATGACAATCAATAATGCAGTGTTATTACATCTAGCATTTATATTTATAATGCAATAGTATTTTATAAAAGCTTGTAAAAAACTTATTAACTTACACTAAAAATAATACATAAAAATTTGACTAACATATTCAAACTCAAATAAAAGAGATAGGCATCATCGCATTCATGACTGACTCGGTCATTAGCAAAACCAAAATAATTGTCAAACAATAATACATGATGACTTTTAGTTTAAAAGTTATTGTATATGTAATAAAAGTTTGCGGTTAAAAATTATAATCAGACAAATGTTGTGTTAATCAAGAGCAACCTCATGGTTTCTTTTATCAAATGTCATGGTTTCTTTGATCCACGCATACAACACATGCCACAACCTCAAATTCAACATGCGGGGTTTTACCGCAAGGCGCGTGACAAACCAGGATCCAAGTCAACGGTCACAATAAGCAACAACTATATGAAAGATACGTAGACTCAAAATAAAACTTTAATATCTCAAAACCATAGCAGAAGCAAATTCAGTTACAAACCCATATGACAATGTAGATTCAAACGATTATTCAAAACATGAACTAAAAACTCTAGACGCCATGCAGACCCGTGCGCCTAGTCCGTATGATGCTACCTTAGCGACTTGAGAAAAACATGCCAAAAAGGTGTCAACATATAATGCTGGTGAGTTCACAGGTTTTCATAAAATGTTACCAAGTGTTACCAAATGAAGTTCAAACCTGTCAATACTATGTCAAGTGTAAGCTAAAGTACGCTAGCTAGGCGTAAGTTTTTTCTACTACTACGATTGGAAAACTATTACTTGACACGTTTAGAAAGTGTAGCACATGTTTAAGCCGCCCGAATAATGTTTAGCAAGTTTAGCATAGTTCGACACAACATGCACCCGTCCAACCTCCGGTCGACGAGTGAGGCAGGTTACGCCCAATAGATCTATCCACATTTCCCCCATTGTACAACCCCACACATTCGTGGTTCTCCAAGGGAATTCCAAAGATCGTATAGCAACTCAAAAGTAATCCATAGTATGACATAAGTTCCCAAAACATAAGTTTAGCGCATGTTTTCTCCCCCAAAAGTAAAGCCAGTAAAAGTGGGGCTGTGAAACTCTCCCAACTACCGGAGATCTTTCATAAAAGTTTGTGTAAGTGTTTTGACTAATAACCCTAAGGTTAACTAGTCCCCGATTGTCCAGATCATGACCAAGTATGTTTGAAAACGTGTTTGACTGTTAAACCGACACACCAGACTGACCCGACATCCCGTTGGTGACCCATTACATAAACTAATCAAGTACACATAGATTACACATAAGGTTCAAGCATAAAATACTTAGTTTGTACCACGAATCGCACATTTGAGACTGTTAGGTCGAATCAGCATAAAAGAAAGCTTGGTTCCACCCCAAGAGACTTGGTTCGACCCCAAGAAGTCTCATTCGACCTATTCACAAGTTCATACAAAATAAAAAAGGTTAATTCGACCGTAACACGTGTTAATTCGACCTAAATCATGTTCGTTCGACCGAATTAAAGTTCATTCGCCCTTTAAGTTCTTGGTTCTACCCCCATGGTCTTCATTCGACCCTACGATGGGTCGAATGGAGTCTGGTTCGACCCATTCTGCAGCAAAACTTCTAAAACGCATCAAATCGCATCAAAACAGTCCGAAAACATCACGAAACACGACAATCAAGTATGATTAACATAGTCCCACGAAACCTTACCAATTTTACTCCAAAATCAATCCGTTTTAATACTTACCCAAAATGGTAAAATTATGGAAGCGTCACATCATGCATGAAAACTTTACCCAATTTGGAAACTTGTTGAAATCCTTTCATAATCATCTCAAAATGCTCAGTTTGTTATGTTCATGAAAACCCCCAATTGTTTTATTGACAACAACATGTGTAACACCCGCTAAATTCACTAGTCGAGTTCGTACAATTAACTGGTTTGTTTCACTATGTGCTTAGAATAAGTATGTCAGTGTGCCTCATTATTTGAACGATTATGCAAAAATAAACTCTACCTGAACACCATGACCATCATAAGGATCAACAAAACGTATGGATTTTATAAGACTAAAACTAAATATTTTTTTTAGTAGATACATAGGTGTAGAATAAAAATTTAGTTCAATATTATACATACACATTACACACATGGTGACATGACAATTCATATATATACTTACACACTAGAACTAGATAGGGCAAAATGAGTTCATGCATGCAACAAAGAGGCAAAACTATATACATGTATATATATACACACACGATGGAACACCATAGGAAAACAACAAACTTGATCTTGCATTGACATGTCCCTTTCCACACATGCATGCCATGTAAAGACAAAACCTTCCATGACCTATCAACATCCAAGTAACAAACAAAACCCATGATCCTAGGAAATGTCCCTTTCACTCCTACAAAGCTTCTAATTACCAATCGGCTCTCTACAACAAACAAGAAGATGATCACCACAATAATGATGTAATCACATATGAGGTAAGCATTTACACCAAAATAGGCATAGACAACTTCATGACATCAATCTTCACAAACTAACCATGCCTTAATCATGTTAACTAACAAACAAACAACCACCTTTCTTTCACCACATTCGGCCGATAGGGACAAGTCATGGAACCATAACTTACAACCAACCTTTCCCCATTATAGAACCTACACCTATGAAGCAACTATCCCAAGGTATGAACCCATCCCTAAACTAGTATAATTTGACCCATTTGTCTTCCAATCGGCCGCAATCCACCAAAAACCAACTCACATGTTCTTTCCAACTCATGACAACTAAGAAGCATGCATGATTTTGGAAATCTAACACTAACTAGCTTCATCCTAGACAATGACAAGTTGCCTCACTATTAGCCTATATAAGGAGCCTCACCACCACCTTCATTTCTCACACCAACACTTCTACTCTCTCTCAATATCTCTCGGCTAAAATCCCACCCCCTTTTCCTTTGATAATTGAAGCACTAGGAATCTTACAAGGGTCCCAAGGTTCGCTTATAACCACCAAACCTCGAGGTAAGCTCTAACCCCCCTCTAATCTCTAGTCTTCGGCCATATTATGAACCTAAAACCCAAGCATTTTGATCATTATTTATCAGCCCATATAGCACTAAGTAATCGGTTAGCATGCACAAATTAATCCCAAGTTTAAATTTAGAAGCACAATGCACATATTGTTCTATTATTATACACGATCGGTCACTTAGTCAAGGAAATGTTTTTGTTAAACAATCGGCCATGCATCTAGGAACATTTTCGGATCAAAAACCTCACATGACTAATCGGATTTGAATCGTTTTTTTTATAAAAACTTGTTTAGTTCATGTTTTGAGATAAAAGCCCATGATCAAGGTACTATGATCGGTTTCTTACCCGATAACCCACTAACATACCTTGTAATGGATCGAAGGTACCTTGACAAGCTAAGAGTAACCGACTTTACTCCTCAAAATGATTAATCTTAAAATCCATGATATATATTACAATCGGCTATCATTTGGTAACACGTGTTAGTTCAACTAAAACACATGCTTGGACATATTAAAGGCTAAACATATATTGGGGTACTCGTTTTTATGATAAATCAACCACACGTGGTAGATTAGGGAGAACACGTGACCCATGACCCTACGTGGGGTCCATATGGGTCCACTCCATGATCTACCATAAACCTCACATGCATAAAACATGATCCACATCAAATGACACGATTCACAATAATGGGTACCTGACTTGTATAACAAACGAGTACACACAACTTAAGATATCGTTGACGTTATAGGAAACTTTTGTCGGAACAGTAATTACTTCTGCTTTGCTAGACCACACGTGAAACTATCAGGTGAGTTTCGTGGCCCCTTTTACTGTTTTACTGTTTTGCAACTTCGGGGGAGAAACATGCTACAGATCAACATATGTACATGACAACAATATGTGTTACATGAGTTAGACCCACAATTATCGCAGATCAACGAAAATTCCCTGGACAACTATAACCATTAGCTTAGCAATAAGCCGTGGATCATATGAATAGCACCCCCTTTCACTGTTAGTCACGCTAACACATATGAAAGCATATTATCCTTACTTTACAATGTCTCGCGATAAGGCATTGGGGCAGGGTGAACATGAACGTTGTGGTTTGGTTATGGTGCTCATGGTAACTATATTCTGCATGGACACAGATGACGAAACTTTCTGAGCAACAAAACTATTTTATCGAGTCAACAAAACCTACGGACTCACCAACTTTTTAGTTGACACTTGTAAGCATGTTTTTCAGGAAACCAAGTAAGGACATTTAGGAGCCAAGTTTAGGACTGCATAAAGAAGGCCTTGTTTTGTGGTTTTGATGTAGCTGTTTGAAAACATTTGTTAGGATTTGTAACTTGTATTCGACTATGTGACTTATATGTTGATAAATAAATAACATTTAGTACTTCTCATGTAAACAATGCTTGTGATCACCATGTTCGTCTCACCTCGTGTTTCCGCCTTAGGCGGGGTGTGACAACATGCATCAAGCCTTGGATTTAACAAAAATCCCCCGAATAGACATAATATCATCATCTATCCAATTGTAACCTAAAACAATCATAAACCAATACCAATAGCAGCCCTTTCTATCATCTAAACAACATTAAATCATTAAACCACATATAACACAACATAAAACACCATTAACACATGTTAATTTGTATGAAAACTCAAGTTTAATGATAGGGTTTTGTTTAGAAAGATGTTTGAAAGGTTTTTAATCATAAAAACCACCTTAGAACAGATCTGGACCTTTGCGGTTTAATAAAAACGAATCAAAATGCTTTAAAAAGGGTTTTAGATCAAGAACACTCCTTAGATCTTTGCTTGGAAGATGTTTGTAGGTTAGATTATGAAAAACAAGGTCAAAAACTCCTTCCCCGGTGATTAAAGTCGAGAGAGAGTGTTTAGAGGCGACTAGGGTTTGTGAAACGATGAAAAATGGCAAAGCATGGTATTTATAGTGATGGCTGGTTCGACCCCTGCAGGGGTCGAATGTGATATCACATAGGTCGAATGGGATTTTGAAGAAGTTGATGTCTTGGTTCGACTCCCCTTATGGTCGAACCAGATCCCATCTCTACCAGATTTTCTAGTTTTGTCATTTTAACGCGTTTTAGCACATCCTAACACATGAACATGTAATCCTAGCATATGTTAAGCATATAGAATCATGTATAATCATGTTTACACCATTGAAACACGTATTTGCACATTGTATCACATGTATGTATCAATCTACGTATAATACTTAATTCAACTTATGTAATTTCACCAACAACGGAGCTCGAGACTAGTGTATACTCAAAACGACTCCCAATGATTCTCCAGATCATTGAAACCTGGACAATCCTAACATGACCCGACTCAACTGACTCAATCAATCTATTTACCCGCATTTTTAAATCAAACAAGACTTATACGTTTTGACACTTTATATAAACTATACTAATATAAATACATATAACAATATATATATATATATATATATATATATATATATATGATATAGTCCAACTGTTTAGTCCAATATACAGTATATGATATAGTCCAACTGTTTAGTCCAATATACAGTATTATTAGCCACGCTTTATAATACCAATCATCCGGTTAATACTTTTCTATTATTATCTTTACCGGTTCGTTTCGCGAGTTAACACTTGTTCTTTCGTATTTATTGTCGGGTGCCTCTCAAGTCTCAATTCCCAAATTGAATACCAAATATTTGTTATCAAATGGGTTACCTTTTTCAATCAAAATCAATACAAAAAAATATACCTTTTTTTAATATTTAAAGCAGAAGAAAAGAGAACATATTGGTAAAAAATATCAATACTATAGATATGGAGGGTACCTGTCCGGGTTTGGTCTCACGTTCGAATCTCACGCTCCACCGAAAAAATAACCGCTTGGGTTTGAAAGGAAAAACCCGTGTGGTGCTATGGGATTCGATCCTGAGCAGTGGTCGCTTTGCAACACATGATTTACCGCTAAAACATTACTCTCCAAAAAAAATACTATAGATATGGAATAAAAGACGGATAGAGGTACTAATTATATCAACCGTATAGGGTTTGATTGGTAGATCAAACGCATAATAATGATTTAGAATGAATGCTACGGTTTCAAAAAAACAATGACTTGAATGAGTTGCATTAGAAATTTGTATAATGGTCATCAAAGGTGGTATACAAGGGTATTAGTGGAAGAGGATTACACTTTGGCTTTTGAGATGCCATCTTAAAATGGTAGTGAAATTAACTTGATGCCTATCTATGATGTATTATATAATAGTATAGATAATTACTTGTGTTCTAAAGTATTTCAAAATTATAAATTCAAACTTGAGGTTTTGTGCATTACTAAGGATAAGTAATTGTTATAAATGTCGGTTATGTTTAAGGAAATTTTACACACAATGTTTTTGTAGGTAGGTATGAAGGGGAGTAATCAAATTTGTCAAACTATTGCAGACGAAGTGGACAAACGAAGAAATTAGGAAATGCTAACACCTTTTGATCGTAAACCCTAATAAAACTGATTAGTATCATACTAAAAAAGTGCTACAAAGTACATTACATTAATCGGATTATTTTATTGCGGATTAAAGAACTCAAGATTTTTAAATTTCAGAAAGTTTCTTTTGATAGTTTGTTTTTTCAAATCATTCAAGATTCTTACTAATTTTCAAAACTGAGTGGGTTTATAGGAACAAGTTACAATGGCCTATATCAAACCCGCAACATGCGTTTGTTACAGTTTCTTACAACAACGAATTCAATATCTTTTTCAACGGGGTCACAAAGTGACTTCAGACCTCTTTTAACATGTCACAATGTGCAATGGTGCATTTTATCCACTAATGGTAGTTCCCTATAGTGCAAACAAAAACTCACCAAATTATGCATATCCCCAATTATTATTATTAAAAAATAAAAATAAAAATAAAAGCAAAGCTTAAAGTTTGATTGATAACACTTCACTTTCCAACCCACATGAGATATCGTTGTTTAAGATATTCAAAAAGAGAATACATACACTCTTCTCAAAAGGTGATCCGGCCCCCCATTAATCTCTATAACAATTTGGCTATATTTCAACACTTTCTTTCACCCAACCATTGGCCCTCCTCTTATCAAGGACCCTACAATTCTCACCCACTTTCACTTAACCCATAGATCATGAACTAACCCTTAAAAAAGGGTCCTACTTTGAACCAAACAAGGGAAATTTAATCATGGACTAGCATGAGACACCCATAAGCCTCCAACACTTTCCACTCCATAACCAAAAACTTGAAATTATTGAGCCTAATGGTGACAGGAGCAAAGAGAAACGTCAATGATAGCTCCAAAAGCAAAAGTACAGAATGAGGTGCAATTATTCGTCCCAAATATTTCTTTCCAAACAAAACCCACAAACGAAAAAGGAACGAAAATATGAATATATTTGGTAACGGATAAGAAAAAAAGGTTTGTTGAGTCAAAAGCAACGGGTTTTGAAATACCCTTAAATATAATTTTAACATATATTTTTTAAAAATTTTCGTATTACCTTAGAACTTTTAATATTTTGGTTTCTGAACTTATGTAAAAACGTTGTATTTAGGGGAATTGGATTTTAAAATCTATTTCACCTTGTATTTATTGTCAGCATCCACTAACTGAGTTAGTTTTCAATTAACAAAGGTTCATTGTCGGCCAATACGATGAAAGTTAGGATCGTTGTTGGGAATTTTTGAAGTACAGATTATAACCGGCCAATTCATGAGTGAAATTTTAGATTATTAAAATCCAATACCCCTACTTACTTTAATAACATACACTATCTAGTATCAGTTACTAGACTTAGTACGCTAATTAAACGCTACTTATTTAATCCTTTGACTTGTCAAAAGTAGTATACCAAAATGTGATTTTCCTTTCTAGCATTTCCTAACAATACTTAGTATACTACTGGCCAAATTAAGCACTAAACTCATATAGAAAGTAAAACCAACAAACTAGTAGTTATAAGACCACCTGTAGTGGGGGTTATGTGACGTTATAGAGCCCCATAGCGCCGAGGAACACCCCCCCCCCCCTAGGTGCTATGGGGGCGTTTTGGTCTTGGGCGCCAAGAATATAGCGGGCGTTGTGGGTTGGGGTTTGTGCTTGACTGATTATTATTATTATTATTATTATTATTATTATTATTATTATTATTATTATTATTATTATTATTATTATTATTATTATTATTATTATTATTATTATTATTATTATTATTATTATTATTATTATGAAGAATGGTGATGAAGATGAAGATGAAGATGTTGATGATGAAGATGAAGATGAAGATGATGATGAAGATGTTGATGATGAATATTGATACCCAATTCATGAATATTGATACCCAATTCATATGTACTTTAATGTTAAATAAAATAAGGAAGTATACGTGATAACTTATTCTAGACCATTATTGACAAATTTGGTTAACCAATTCATTAATTTTGTCATTTTAATAGAATTCCATCAATTAGTGATAGCTATGACACAATTTTATAGATAATTCTACTCTCTCTCTAAGCTGGTAAAAAATCAACAAAAACTAGTATGAGTAAATTTTTAATTAAGCTAGATAATGGAAATCAAACTTATTACAATGTCTCTATATACATTCCTAGAAATTATGGTGTGGGTTCATAAACCCACTAAGAATAATCCTAGAAATGGATATGGAGACGTTGCTTACCAAGTAATTACTCCATGACCCCAATCACTTGGATATAGTGAAAAGGAGTTTGCATCACTTACGAATATTTTATTTAGCTTCCCTCTCTTGACTTGTTGGTATACACAAAATTATCTATATTATACTTCCTTATTCCACGCAACTTCAAGAAGATAAAGCTACATATTTACATTTGCCTCTTTCATAACAAAGTTTAAAACATTTACATTTTTAGGGTTAGGATTAAATACACAGTAAAGAAAAATAGAAAGTCGTAGGAAGAGTACCAAACAGATTCCGATTGAATTCATTCAAACGACATTGGAACCGTCTCATCAAACCATACAATCTTAATTTTTAGGTTTTTGGGTTTTTTTTGGATTTTTAGCTTGTAGCTTTTAAATTTATGTTATATTATTGTGTCTTTTATTTACCTTTGTATCTTTTTTATAGTTTCGTCATTGTGTCTTTTTTTCTAGTATTGTGCTATATTTGTTGGCATTATGTTATATTTTCTAATCTATTATGTCATATTTCATGATTTGTTGTGTTTTTTGTATCATTCTCACTTTTCACATTTATTTTTCAATGTATTTTACCCCGGAGAAACCGGTAGACTTTATTTCATCACCAATCTTTTGAATTAAAATCTTATTTTATTTAATAGAGTTGATGATACTCTTTTGACTTTCATGTGCCTTGAACATTACTTCACATTTTGTTTTTCTCATATAGTTTATTACATTATATTGGACTTGATGTCTTCCGTCAGGATTTGAAATTCTTGTTATCTTATGATGATTGATACTAAATTTGCTATACATGCGTTATGGAATATTTGTTTTTGTACTTATTATACGTTTTTCTGAGGCTTGTTATATGATGCTTAAGAGGATCATCCCCTTGTTACTATGATTATAAATTATGTGTCACTAAATATTATTTATTTGTTTACACCCATCGATTTGATTTTTTTCGGTACTTCTTTTGACGCTGCTTATTTTTATACATATTTCGTTTATGTTTATGCGTTATTATCCCGATTGTAATGTTTTGTGGTATATATATTTGCTTGTACTTTCAACTGTTTACATGATGAATCTTGAAGTCATAAGTTTTTTTTTTTTTTTATGTTCAAAGATTTAGTGAGAGAATAATTGATTTGAATTCAACAAGTTTAATAATATCTGGTATCAAATTTTCAACAAGAAAACACACAAGTTCTGTTGAAATCAAAATTTAAACTACTTTACATACTTTTGAGCCGCTGAATTTTGTTTAATAATTAGAAAATAAATATAAGTTTTTTATTTTTATTTTTTATTTTTTACGCGTAGCAGAATGATGGAAAAGAAGATTATTAAGAGGGGCCACTATTAAAGCTAGTACTATATAATATTATCATCATTTGGTAACAAAATCAATTATACTTACATCCCCATTGTCCTCCCCAAAATATACTCTCTATCTCCTTCCTAATCTTGCTCTCTTTCTCCATGATAAAAGTATAGTTGAGGGACAGAGATGAAGAATGCCATAAGATGTTTTATATCATGCATTTTTCCATGTGGGGCACTTGATGTAATTCGGATCGTTCACTCGAATGGACATGTGGAGGAAATAAGTGGCACAATCCGTGCAGCCGAGATCATGAAATTACACCCTAAGCATGTTCTCAAAAAACCATCTTCTCCGTCCTACAACGATGAAGGAATAGTCAGTTGTCCCAAGATCATCATTTTGCCACCAGATGCCGAACTTAAGCGTGGCAAGATTTACTTCCTTATGCCAGTACCTCCTTCTTCCTTGCCTGAAAAGACATGTGCTAAGTCCTCTTCAGGTACAAGGAAGAAAAAGGTTGGCACTCATACTACTACTAGTGAAAATAAGAACTTATTAACGAATCTCCTTGTCTCGGATCGTTACTTGACTGAAATCTTATCTGAAAAGGTAAAGGATCGAAGGAAGGGGCGTGTTGGTGTGTGGAGACCTCATTTAGAGAGCATTTCCGAGGCTACAAGTGATGCATGAATTAATGTCGGTTTTTCATCTTCTTCAACCTTCTTTTTTAAACCGAATTCATTTTTCATAATCTTATTTGTATGCAACTTAATTCCTGTTATTCTTGTTCTTTTCTTTTTCGAAAACTTTTGTATATACAAAAGGAAAAAACAAGAAATAACATGAGATATAATGCTATCTTATGTCTATTTGAACTTTATGGTCTTTCTGGAGCATTTTTTTAGTCATCTTTTTAAACTGTTCATATCCAAATACTATTTATTTGCCTTATGATCATTATTATTCATAATTACACTAAAATACAAATTGTAGGTATTAGAATTTTGTTTATTCGCCAAAAGGCATTATAGCCTAGCGGCATCTTGGTGGTGAGATAAGACTTAGAGACCATAAGGCTCTGGGTTCGAATCTCACAAAAGGGGTTTTCTCATAATTATGAGTTTCCTCCTGAATTAGTGACTTTGTGATGGAATATGATCGCGTGGCAACATTGGTGGCACGATGATACTCCAGTGTTTCGTGAGTGATTCCAATTTGTTGGCCGTTCAAAAAAAAAAAAATTGTTTATTCATAACTAATATCCCGTAGTTTAGGCCACTGGAATTTAATGTGTTGTTCCCATAAAACGGTACTCCTAAAGTTACTACTGTTTCAATAATATCAATATTGTATTCTGCAACTTGGTTATACTTAGGAAAACTAAATGTACGGTTGTATGTACATCTAAGGTATGTATACTATGCTATGAAGAGGCATGCCATTGAGCTAGAATATGTCGCCATTAAAAAAAGTTTACGACATAATTATACAACATGATATGATAGTATTAAGATATATGCTAAGAATCATGGCTGTATATACCTGATCAAAAATAAGATGCTATTTTTTTCAAAAGAAATTAATCATGGGAGATTTATTTAACTAGACATCAATCGAAATTCGATTCGTGTTGTGAACATAAATTATTTTTCAATGTAACAAATTGGAAAAAAAAAAAAATATTGTCGGTAACAAACTAGACAAATAAAAAATGTATCGAACCTAAAACAGACATTTGAAACAAAAGTCCTTCAAACACATCCGATATTATAGGTTTATTTTTATTTTTTTTCATGTTCAGAATGACTTTAATTCATTTCACATAATTATAATTAATTTGAATTCTAATTTATTTTTACACATATACCTTCTTTAAGTTTTAATAATCAATTTCTACAAAAAGGTATAAAATTTAAATTTAATAGCAAGAACATCTCAATCGAATAAATGCACAAGGATATTAGTATGTTGATGGAATGATAGTCCCCACAGAGCTTTTAGCTACTTTCACTAACAAGTGGGCATTGTATTAATAGAAAAGAGTTGGTTCTCATTCCACTTAAAATGATTATTGATTGATTGATTACTTTGTGGCAAGGCATCCTAAATTTTGGTTACTTTACCCTTTTTTTCCGTATTGTATTCACTGGCTTTGTCGATTATTAATCATTCCTATGGATAAACATTTTTGTATATTTTCTCTCAATGGAATGAAAAATAACTTTTATCAAAAAAAAAATATATATTAATAATTATTAAAATGTTTATAGCGTATACGATAGAAATTTTATAGCCCATACGATAGAATTTGGGTAGCGGCGCAACTTGTGGCCCGTTTACCTACGTATCACTTGTAATTGGCTGTCTTTGGTTTAATGAGAAATAACTACGCAAGTTATACCAAAATTTTATTTACATTGTATTATAATCGACTTTTCAGTAAGTAATTAGCCAATCAGTTTACCTTGATGATACTTTTTTTTTTTTCATAGTTTCTAAAGGTTGGTAACTGAATTAGTGACTAAAACAAATACTATTCCTATAATTTTATGAACAGAACTAAAATTAGTGGTGCACATCAAATATTATTGGCTTGTAAAGACTGTCTGATCTCGTATCACTAATCCATTATTGATAATCAGTGCATCGGATGTGGATAAGATGAGAATTTAACATTTAAACGAGCTTAAGTGAGAATGTTTGGCGGCCTCTTGCAAAGTTTCGAGTCACAACCAAACCATATTCGTAAGATTCTAGGAACAAATGACAATATCGGCTATGGGGCAGGTTGTTAGAGTCTCTCTTTGTCTTTTGTTAACTTTTAACAATTGTTAAAAGAATCAAAAACTTCAATGTAGTGTTTAGCTTTATATTCAGTTACCAATCTTTTGTTAACTTTCATATAAAACAAATGTGGTAAGGTTATCGTGGAAAACTAAGCCCTACATTCATGCCAGCGTGGACTCGGTTAAGACAGTATAGTCTGGTCGGATGTATAGAGTAATAGGTAATAAAGTGAATTGGATCAAATGTAGTTTTCTCATTATTCACAGAAGATTATATAGTGGCTACAACATTAATACAATGGCTTGATTCTAGGAAGACTATTGACTAGACTATTGACTAAGAAAATTGATTATGACTAAATAATTACAAAGGCATAAAGATAGCTCTTTAACTGTTGACTATGACTATTGACTATTGACTGTTGACTGTTGACTGTTGACTGTTGACTATTGACTATTGATTTGTGTTAATACGCCCCTGCAAGATGGAGGATCCATTAGATACGCCAATCTTGGAGCGAAAGGAAAGAAACGGTGATCTTGGAAATGGTTTGGTGAGGACATCACCTAGTTGATCATTTGAGCTAATGTGAAAGACCTTTAAGTGACCGGCATTGACTTGTTCACGAACAAAGTGGTAGTCGAGGGCATCATGTTTCATGCGGGAATGGTACACCGGGTTGGCACAAAGGTAGGTGGCGCCAGTGTTGTCACAGAAAAGAGATGGTGTACGTGTCGTGTCGTGCGAAGACCGAGTTCTTGGAGAAGATTTTTAACCCATGAGAGTTCAGCTGCGGCGCATGCAAGTGCTTTGTATTCTGCTTCAGTGGATGAGCGTGAGACCGTTTTTTGTCTTGATGAACGCCAGGAGATGATGTTGGATCCAAGATATAATATATAACCTGTAGTAGATCTTCCTCCGTCATGTATGCCTCCCCAATTAGAATCTGAGAAAGCATGTAAATCAAGTGAGGACTGTTTATTTAACAATAACACATGGTGCAATGTTCCTTTCAAATAACGGAGAACCCGTTTGAGAGCTTACCAGTGTGACTGTTTTGGGTGGTGCATAAACTGGGAGAGTTTGTTGACAGCGAAAGAGATATTAGGACGGGTGAAGGCAAGGTATTGAAGTGTGCCAACAAGTTTGCGATAAGGAGTTGGGAGGTCAATGGGTGGAGAGGCATCCGAGGGGATAAGCGGATCAGAGACGCTTAGGGGGGGGGGGGTGAGGACCTCTTTGGAACCATCCATTTTGAAAGTGGTTAAGATGTCCCGAATGTGCCGGTGTTGGGAGAGGAATAGACCATGAGGAGTTGGAATGACTTCGATTCCTAGGAAGTGATGTAGAGGGCCTAAGTCTTTGATCGAAATTTTTTTGCTTAGGGCTTGAAAAAATATGTCCATGAATGGATTATTGTTTCTAGTGAGGACAATGTCGTCAACGTAGACGAGTAGATAGCAAGTGTTACCATTTGTGTTGTAGACAAAAAGAGACGCATGAGAGAGACATTTTTTAAAACCGAAGCTAATGAGGAAGGCGGTTAATTCATTGTACCAAGCCTGCGGGGCTTGTTTAAGGCCGTAGAGAGATTTCTTGAGTTTGCAAATGTGATTAGGAAACGCCGAATTTGCAAATCCGGGTGGTTGAATCATGTACACATCCTCATGTAAGGTGCCATGAAAAAATGCATTATTGCCGTCTAAATGGCGTACCGACCACCCTTGAGAGAGTGCGATGGAAAGAACAGTACGAATGGTGACATGTTTCGTGACCGGACTAAAGGTATCAAAATAGTCCTTACCGTACTGTTGATGAAACCCTTTTGCGACTAGGCGCGCCTTAAATTTATCAATAGTTCCATCGGGTTTTCGTTTGGTTCGGAATACCCATTTGCATCCGATTGGATTTTGGGTAGTATGAGGGACAAGCTCCCACGTATGGTTTTGAAGAAGAGTATTGTATTCTAGATCCATTGCTTGTCGCCATTGTGGATCTTTCATCGCTTGAATGTGAGTAGAGGGCTCAATGGATGTAGGAAGTGGGTGAAGTGTGGTGGAGTTGATGAAGTTAGAATTGTAATAATTTGGGTTAGGATTACGAGACCGTTGTGGGCGAGTAGAAGTGGTAGGACAGGGGTTAGTTGAAGGAGTTTGAGATGAGGAGGTGGTAGAGTCATTGGAAGGCTGTGTAGGTGAATTAGGTTGTGTAGGAGTGGAGAATTGTGTAGGAGATGAGGACTGTGTATGGACAGTGGAGGATTGTGTAGGGATAGCGGAGGACTGCGTAGGGGACAAGAGTTGTGTAGGGTTAGGGGAATGTTGTGTAAGTGTAGTAGAAGGCTGTGTAGGGTCAGACGAGTGCTGTGTAGTATCAGGAAATTGTTGTGTAGGTGCAACAGAAGGTTGTGTAGGGTCAGGAGAGGGGTCTGTGGGATCGATGGGAGGTTGTGTAGGGTGTGAATGCTTTGGAGGATTTGGTATGTTGTGAAGAAATGATTCATAGGTGACAGTGGGAGAGGCAGAGTTATTGGTCTAGGATGGGAAAATGTGTGGTATAAATTCAACATGGCGAGAGTGATATAGCTTGTTGGTGGCTGGATCAAAGCATTTGTATGCTGATCTGGAAGAGGAGTATCCAAGAAAGATACATGACACGGAGCGAGATTGTAACTTGGAGGTGTTGTATGGGCGGAGCTAAGGATAGCAAAGACATCCAAACGGTTTTAGTTTGGAGTAGGTGGGAGCAACATTGAATAACATGTCATAAGGTGATTTATTGTTTAGGATGGTGGTGGGTAGACGATTGATGAGATAAGTGGCAGCTTGAAAGGCATGTGACCAAAATTGTGATGGGAGTTAAGCATAGCGGAGGAGGGCAAGGCCCGTTTCAACAACGTGTCATTGACGACGTTCAGCCACCTCGTTTTTTTCGGGTGTATGAGGGGGTGTGGTGTAGTGAGAAATTCCATGAGGTGTGAGAAATGGTTTAAGACCAATGTATTCACCACCATAATCGGTAAATAGAGAGATAAGAGGCGTTTGAAATTTTTTTTCCATTGTGATTTGAATTGTGGAAAAAGGATGGAGACGTCGGATTTTCTTTTTATCGGATATAAGCAAATGTATTTAGAAAAATAATCGACAAATATGACATAGTACTTGAAGCCATCAATAGATGTTTGGACTGGACCCCATACATCTGAGTAAACGAGTTGCAACGGTTTATTTGCAACAAATGGGTTTTTACCAAAAGGAATTTTGTGGCTTTTATTTTACGAACAAGATTTGCAATGAAAAGACTCGGGTGACACTTTATTACCATTAAGTCCTAATTTAGAAATTAAGGACTTGAAGACTTGAAACGAAGGATGTCCAAGGATATGGTACCACGCAAGTAGATATATTGTTGTTGTGGCATTGATTTGAGGAGAGAGTGTGGTTGGTCCGTAGTAAACGTCATTGACGTTCTCGCCCCGCATGAGATACGCCCCCGTGCGTAGATCCTTAACCAAGAAAGTGTTGATGCCCTAAATTTTGTTTCATTCACAATGGAATGAAAAATAGGTTGAAAAGTAGAGGGCATCTGATCATAAGATCCGGTTTTGGGACTTAAACACATGATTATGTAATGAAACAAAAGTTTGTATTTTGGTTCAAAATATTTCTTGTATATTGTTTCATGCGAGAGAGTACCTTGGTAACCACACTCTGTCATGGTTAAATGAATTTCAGAATTGGGAATGTTCTCTGGTGCATCAGCATCATCCAGACCAAGTCTTATTCCCAAAGTAGCCGGTGTGATTGCCATGACTTTCCCTTGGATAGTTGATTTGAGGGAAATCACTCTGTTGTTCACTGTCACCGTCTCGGCGTTTGCCCAGAACTCATTAAGAGTTTGAGTGTAAATTGGAGGATCAATGGTGAAAGCAGTGTTGTATTGGGATTGGACGACTAAATCAATGATTTTGTCGTATTGGGACCAGGCTTCATCTTTCACAAAGTAGCCTCGTTGGTTATATCCCTGTTTCAGTATAAGAGCCATGGTGTTTTGTGTGTGTGTGTGGATCGAATAGTGTTTTTGGTTATTTGCAGGGGAGGGTTTGTGAGTGTTTTTGAGAGAGAAGGGGGAATTTTGCTTTTTGAAAGGATAAATGTGAGAAAAGGTGTTTATCAGAAGTTTATAACCGCCCTAGGTCAAACTTCTGAAATGGGAAATGTCTGATTTACCCTTATTGACAAAACTACTAATGAAGAACAATATTCATCAGTAGTTCCCATTTTCCCTTCAGTAGTTTGCTAACCACTGATGAGAACATTTATAAACACTTTATTCATAACTTCTGAAGTTTATTTTATCAAAAGTTAATCATTTTTTTGAAAATATTCCCATACTGATGTTTTTGTACATCAGTAGTTTCTCTCTTTTTGTTTTTCAGAAGTTTTGTGACAGATTTGTAATAATGTAAGTGAAAGTAAAATATGTGCAGGAAAATGAAAAACACTTACAAATTTAGCATCCCAAGCATGGATACCACTTCTGAAATGTTGATGTCAAGGGGTTTGGTGAATATGTCAGCTATTTGATTAGCTGTTGTCACATGTTTCACCTCAATCTTGCCTTTCTCATAGCAATCCCTTATGAAATGATACCTGATTTCAATACGTTTAGTCTTTGAAAACTGAACAGGATTTTGAATTATGCTAATGGCAGATTTACTGTCTACAAGCAATGGGGTCTTGGTCTCTTTGATTCCATAATCAAGTAGTTGATATTGAAGCCATTGGATATGTGATGTACAACTTGCAATTGCAATATACTCTGCTTCAGCAGTTGAAGTTGCCACATATGTTTGCTTCTTTGATTGCCAGGACACCAGACAGTTTCCCAAGAATTGACAACCACCAAATGTTGACTTTCTTAATATTTTGCACCCTGCATAGTCACTATTTGAAAAAGTTGTTAATTTGGTATTGCTTGAAGCAGGATACCAAATTCCGAGTATAGGAGTTCCTTTAAGATATCTAAAAATTCTTTGGACTGCAATTAGGTGTGATTCCCTAGGAGCTGATTGCTATCTAGCACAAACACATGTTGAAAACATAATATCTGGTCTAGAAGCAGTTAGATAAAGAAGGGAACCTATCATACATCTATCTATACATGGTTTGATCAACCTGTTTTCCTTGATCATCTGGTTCAACTTGTGTGGAGGATCGTTTTGATAAAAACAGGTTGTTTGATCAAACATGTTTACCAATTTAGGTGTGGAATCCCTAAATCAGTTATGAAATGATAATAATATGAACAAAACACGCAAATCACCTTTTAACTTCCATTTCACTAATAAACAAGTTTGATAAAACCTTTACAATGATGTTTACAATGAAATAATCAACTTTGAAAAGTTACTAAAACACTAGAGAGAATAACAGGTCGAACGGGAAAGACAAGAGACAAAAAGTTACATGAAAAATGAAAATCAGAATATATATAAGCCTGCACATTCGCCCCTCCCCCCGTAAGGGTCGAATGTACAGGTTCGACCCAACAAATGGTCGAATCAGCACATTGCTCTTCAGACTTCCATGTTCGACCTGTAAACTCCACCTTCGACCTCTATAAGCCACCTTCAACCCTCCAAAAGCCACCTTCGACCCCACGATTTCACCAAAACATAATAAAATGTACAATCCAATAGCACTAGTCGCAAAACGTGCATAACAAACTCCCCCTCGACTATTGCTTGGATTGTTATCGTTGGTAATCAAGCGTCTTGTTCATCAACTTGATACGCAAGTTCGTCTTCTGCTCTTTCGTCAAAACTGGTTCGAAAGTTGGTTTAGATTTCTTCTTTTCAATTGGAATCTTCACAAACTTTCGAACCAGTTTTGACGAAAGAGCAGAAGACGAACTTGCGTATCAAGTTGATGAACAAGACGCTTGATTACCAACGAGAACAATCCAAGCAATAGTCGAGGGGGAGTTTGTTGATGCACGTTTTGGGACTAGTGCTATTTGATTGTACATTCTATTATGTTTTGGTGAAATCGTGGGGTCGAAGGTGGCTTTTGGAGGGTCGAAGGTTGTGACATCCGTCACCCTCGTCTTTCGTCTAATAGACAATACTAGCCCTTCAAATATTTTCAAATTTAACCCTTGCAAACTTCGTCATTTTCAAATTTAATTTTAGAGAGAACTAAAATTTTATCATTTATACTTATCATGGATCGGGTATAAGTTTTAATCTAATGCGTATGTTGAAACGTATTCGTAAAAAAAAAAAACTTTTTTTATAAAAAGTTTAAGTTTAAAAAAAAAAAAAGGTTTCAAAACATGGTGGTTAAGTTATCTTAACTTGGTTAGTGTTTTATTAAAGAAACTTAACTAAAAATCAAAATAAACTTAACTAATATAAACTAGAGGGACTATTTTTGCCACATTGTGAAAGTTTTAAAAAAAAATGCCCAGCAGCTTGTTCACGTTTTTCCGGTCAGCCAGGCTTCCGGCCTGCGAAGTTTTCCGGCGTCCCTTGCTCCGGCGAACGTTTTTAATGTTTTTTTATCCGTTTTTGATGCTCCTAATGCGTTTCTCCGCTGTGTCTTTCCGTTTTCTCATCATTAAAACAAGTTAAAACGAGTTAATTTGCGCTGTGAAATGTAACCGATCGGAACTTAAATGGTCCGATCATTTCAAACGGTTTTAATTCGGCAAACTATAAATTGATGTTACCCTTTGTATCTGCACCATCTCGCAATCAAAACCTGCACAAAAAGTCCTTCTAATTGTGACCTGAAACGCGCGAAGAAGGAATTTTATTTCCGGACCTGCATCATCGAGTTTGAACCTCAAATCATCGTGTAAGAGCTTCTTCTTCATGCCATTTTGTTCCTTAGATGTTAATCTTTAAAAGCCCCTTAGTTATGTTAAGAAATCGCTGTTGTTTCAGATTATTGGAAATGGGGTTAGGGTTAGGGTTTAGATGTTGAATTGGGGAAGATGATGAGTGGTGGTTATTGTTTAAATAAAATTTGATATCAAATAAATCAACAACTTAGTGCTTTGCTCTAGTGGTTGATGATTAATGCTATCATAGGGGTGACCCCGGGTTCGAACCATAGGGTCCCCATCCCATTTTTTTTTCTTCTTTTCTTTATCCTATCATTATATTTAATGTTATATTAATTATTTATATTATATAAACTCAAAATGTTCATAATAAATTCATTTTTGCTCCAAAAATTGTAAAATTTTAGGAGTAGCTTCTTGACACCTCATAGAAAATTACCCCACTTTTATTTTCTGAAAAATGTTTTATTTTTATATTTTTATTGATTTAACTTGTTTTAATCATATTTAATTCATTAAAAATTCATTTTTAATGATTTTAATCTCAAATTTTTTGGGTAACTATTTCTCATCATCATGAACTTATATAAAAATTATTGGTTCAGAAAACATTTAATTTTATTGATTTTCCTATTTTTAATCATTTAAACATAATTTAATCTCGTTAAATCCGTTTTAATTATAAATAAGTTTATATAAATCATGGGAAAATTATTTTAATTTGTTTACATCCGAAATCATCCATCTTCTATAAAACTAGTATTTTTGGATCATGTATGGTATTATTAGTCCTATTTACGTTAAATTAGACATAATAAAACATTTATTTATTTATACAATTTAAACATTTATTTTATAAATATTTTTCTTATAAGATAGAAATACTCATATGGTTTAATGTCTTTATTATCTTTTATTGAATCATTGTGTAACTCAAAATTATTTATTTATATATTTATGATTATTGTAATTTAGTTAAAATAACTAACTAAATCATTTTTGTCTTATTTATTCAAACATATTTTTAACTAAATATTCAATAGGTAATAATTATATTATTTAAACCACATTTACAACCTTTCATTTATTATTTGTGATATACAACTTTTACATTAACGCGACTGATCGTAAAAACTCTAATTCCCCAAATCGACTTAGCAAACCCTAATGCCTTAGACCCTAAATACCTTAGACTTTTTAGACATTTCCTTATTAGTATTCTTACACATTATAGGTTGAATTCCTGGGAATTCCCATTACTTAGCTCACGACCGCTTAAGTGGATTTGATCGCTTTCGCAAACTGTGAGTATATCTTTCCCCTTTTTACTGTCTTACTATTTTGGGGTGACTCATGTACTTACTATCAAGTTTCTATTTCTTTTACTAAATGCAATTCTCATGTGTGTTTGCTTTATGTTAATTGGTGTGTCTATGACTTGTCAAAATCATTAACCGCTGGGCGGCCTAGCTTTTCAATGAATAGTACTATGGTATACCCCCTTGAGACTCTGTTGAGAGAATCTTGGTCATTGTCTTGTTAATTCATTATTCAGTTGGTTAGTCATGTGTTAGTCATTATTCTTCAGGTTTGGTTTTGAACGGATATTACTTATTACATAATTGCAAATGGTACCGCACATGAATTGCTAAACACTTTTCTACTATATTTATTTAAACAGGGTATGCTCACCAATACAATTTTTGTATTGACCAAAATATTTTGTACATGTTTCAGGTTGTTTTGAGACACTTCTTTTAGGCTTTTGGATTTTATATTTCAGTCTTGTCTACATTGTATTTTAGCTAGACCTGTCACTTTAGAATTATTGTATCTTGTAATTTCATTCCAATGTAATAAATTATTTAATCAATGTATTCAAATTTACACTTTAGTCCATGAGCTATTGAACAATCGTCACTACGTGACACCTCGATGTTTCCGCCATCGGTTGGGGTGTTACAGATTGGTATCAGAGCCATGGTTATAGGGAATTAGGTTATTAGAATGCCTTTTAGCCTAGTCTATAACTAAGCTTACTTTCACGAGTCCTCTCGTATATATTTCTCTTTATCCTTATATTTTCTTTCAAGATATTTTCGCTATGATTCTTTCTCGATATCCTTTCGGTATTTTGCTTGACGAAGAAGACACTTGTATTTAACAAACGAAACGATATCATCAAGTTAGGAGTGGTATCCATACCTTGATGATTAGTTTCACTCCTCTATAGGTTATTTATCTTAGGAATATATCTTTGAGATATGAGTGACATCCACACCTCAAAGAGTATTTCCTTCAAAAAGAAACTTAACCACTAAGTTGGGAGTGATATCCTTAACTTAGTGATTGGTTTCATTCCACAATCGTTTTCAATTTTGAAATACATCTTTGAGTTAGGAGTGAAATCCACATCTCAAGGATCTATTTCTATATCTCGTTGATTATGATTTCCTTAAATGTTGGTAATCTATTACATACTTTAATCTTATCATTCACGTCATTTTAAATCATGGTCTTTTAAAGCACATTAGAATTACACATAGTTCATGAAGTGGTTTCATTTTGCATTTTACAAACTTGTACTGCATATTTTAAAGGACAAATGTAACCCTTTGTTTTCATATGACATAACCAATATATATTTTCGAGAGAAATTTGCAACTAATAATAAGCCTTATAACATTTTTCAAACTCAACTTCTCGTAAACACATGAAAATGTGTATTTACGAAGATTTTGCAAATAAACCTGTTTTGAATCTAAAACACACTTCGATTTCTAAAAATTTATTCTCATGCATCACTACTATTCTTTCAACAATATCACAAAGTCGAGTAAACTACGAAAATTTACCTTTTACACTTATACTTTTTCAGTTGCAAAACTTTTGGTTTAACAAAACAATGGACATATCTTTTTATCAGAATGTTGCTAAATGTCTTTTACAGTATAACGCATATATGTAAAATTACTAGATTTTAACTCACATGCCAGTAGGCTATACACCCGTTCCGTGCACATTCATTTGCCGTAAATTTCATTATTTTATTCTTGCACCATTTTTATTTATAGTTATTTCTAACACGTTATTTGTGACTATTTTCACATTGACTATTTGCATTAATTCAACTCGTTTACTTTCATTTTGTGCAATTGTGCGATTTACTCGATTTATGTTATACTATTCTTTCAGTCAAAATTTTATGCTATACTTATATACTTACTTGAACGCATATTTGGTATATTTTCTTTCCTGTTTTGAGCAAAACCCTGTTATACTTTACATTATTTTGTTCATCATCATGGCCAACGAACATACTAGTTGATAACTCGTATGAGATCTAAGCCGGTGCTCACGTACGACTCGGGTTAGAGTATTCCTTTAATCCGAGGGGAACGGTGTAAACCTCAGGGTTATCAATATGAGTGTTTAAAGCCAACGATGTGGACAGAAACTACTGGTTAAGGGTGAACACGAAAGGGAAGAACCTCTAACCATGTCTTATACTTACATGTTATTCACATTACGGTTAAAGGGAAAACCCGGAAGGGAAGAACCTCTAACCATGTCTTGATTGAACATTATTTCATTACAGTGGCTATTACATATTGATTGCACGCTTTTGTTTCTAGTATTACTTAGGATAAGGTTATGGAAAAGCATAACACCCCAGTGTAAGGTAAATTGATGATTACGGTCCGGAATGCAATCATGGGCTTACAGGTACATGAGGGTGGTGTGTAATTCTATTTAGGTTGTTGGTAGACAATCAGTACGAGTCCAAGGTATCGGGAGTGTGGTGGGTCAGCTGCGGTACACCCTATATATAAGCATAAACGATACTGCGGGAACGGACTAGGAGTCTAACCAAGAACCGACCCGTTACTCATTACTATCTCTTCATTAGAACAGTGGGCTAATAGCTAGCATTTTCGATAGGAACGTTCTTGCACGAACTTTAATTCGTCTTCCTAGAGTCTTTCTCTTGACCACCCACACAGAAAACACAAATCTTGTATACACTTACACGCTCTGTTATTTGAAATCTTGTTACGTACCTTAATAAAGTTCAGTTAGAAACCTTTCTAAAGTAGGGGAGACTGCTTCATTAGTACCTCCGCCCCTCACCCGTTACACATTCCCAAAACTTTTCTTATTTAAACTCTTAACTTTTTAACGTCGGGTCAACTGTCAAAAGATTTTGAAACTTTTACTTTGAGTATTAAACAACTACTCTAAATTTTGTTAAAACATGACTGATGCAATTATTTTAAAAAACCTTGTTGACTTTTACAACGCCTTTTGTTTCATAGTAACCTTCACTTGAAAGAAATTTCGAGACGAAATTTTCTAAAGTAGGGGAGACTGTGACATCCGTCACCCTCGTCTTTCGTCTAATAGACAATACTAGCCCTTCAAATATTTTCAAATTTAACCCTTGCAAACTTCGTCATTTTCAAATTTAATTTTAGAGAGAACTAAAATTTTATCATTTATACTTATCATGGATCGGGTATAAGTTTTAATCTAATGCGTATGTTGAAACGTATTCGTAAAAAAAAACTTTTTTTTTATAAAAAGTTTAAGTTTAAAAAAAAAAAAGGTTTCAAAACATGGTGGTTAAGTTATCTTAACTTGGTTAGTGTTTTATTAAAGAAACTTAACTAAAAATCAAAATAAACTTAACTAATATAAACTAGAGGGACTATTTTTGCCACATTGTGAAAGTTTAAAAAAAAATGCCCAGCAGCTTGTTCACGTTTTTCCGGTCAGCCAGGCTTCCGGCCTGCGAAGTTTTCCGGCGTCCCTTGCTCCGGCGAACGTTTTTAATGTTTTTTTATCCGTTTTCGATGCTCCTAATGCGTTTCTCCACTGTGTCTTTCCGTTTTCTCATCATTAAAACAAGTTAAAACGAGTTAATTTGCGCTGTGAAATGTAACCGATCGGAACTTAAATGGTCCGATCATTTCAAACGGTTTTAATTCGGCAAACTATAAATTGATGTTACCCTTTGTATCTGCACCATCTCGCAATCAAAACCTACACAAAAAGTCCTTCTAATTGTGACCTGAAACGCGCGAAGAAGGAATTTTATTTCCGGACCTGCATCATCGAGTTCGAACCTCAAATCATCGTGTAAGAGCTTCTTCTTCATGCCATTTTGTTCCTTAGATGTTAATCTTTAAAAGCCCCTTAGTTATGTTAAGAAATCGCTGTTGTTTCAGATTATTGGAAATGGGGTTAGGGTTAGGGTTTAGATGTTGAATTGGGGAAGATGATGAGTGGTGGTTATTGTTTAAATAAAATTTGATATCAAATAAATCAACAACTTAGTGCTTTGCTCTAGTGGTTGATGATTAATGCTGTCATAGGGGTGACCCCGGGTTCGAACCATAGGGTCCCCATCCCATTTTTTTTCTTCTTTTCTTTATCCTATCATTATATTTAATGTTATATTAATTATTTATATTATATAAACTCAAAATGTTCATAATAAATTCATTTTTGCTCCAAAAATTGTAAAATTTTAGGAGTAGCTTCTTGACACCTCATAGAAAATTACCCCACTTTTATTTTCTGAAAAATGTTTTATTTTTATATTTTTATTGATTTAACTTGTTTTAATCATATTTAATTCATTAAAAATTCATTTTTAATGATTTTAATCTCAAATTTTTTGGGTAACTATTTCTCATCATCATGAACTTATATAAAAATTATTGGTTCAGAAAACATTTAATTTTGTTGATTTTCCTATTTTTAATCATTTAAACATAATTTAATCTCGTTAAATCCGTTTTAATTATAAATAAGTTTATATAAATCATGGGAAAATTATTTTAATTTGTTTACATCCGAAATCATCCATCTTCTATAAAACTAGTATTTTTGGATCATGTATGGTATTATTAGTCCTATTTACGTTAAATTAGACATAATAAAACATTTATTTATTTATACAATTTAAACATTTATTTTATAAATATTTTTCTTATAAGATAGAAATACTCATATGGTTTAATGTCTTTATTATCTTTTATTGAATCATTGTGTAACTCAAAATTATTTATTTATATATTTATGATTATTGTAATTTAGTTAAAATAACTAACTAAATCATTTTTGTCTTATTTATTCAAACATATTTTTAACTAAATATTCAATAGGTAATAATTATATTATTTAAACCACATTTACAACCTTTCATTTATTATTTGTGATATACAACTTTTACATTAACGCGACTGATCGTAAAAACTCTAATTCCCCAAATCGACTTAGCAAACCCTAATGCCTTAGACCCTAGATACCTTAGACTTTTTAGACATTTCCTTATTAGTATTCTTACACATTATAGGTTGAATTCCTCGGAATTCCCATTACTTAGCTCACGGCCGCTTAAGTGGATTTGATCGCTTTCGCAAACTGTGAGTATATCTTTCCCCTTTTTACTGTCTTACTATTTTGGGGTGACTCATGTACTTACTATCAAGTTTCTATTTCTTTTACTAAATGCAATTCTCATGTGTGTTTGCTTTATGTTAATTGGTGTGTCTATGACTTGTCAAAATCATTAACCGCTGGGCGGCCTAGCTTTTCAATGAATAGTACTATGGTATACCCCCTTGAGACTCTGTTGAGAGAATCTTGGTCATTGTCTTGTTAATTCATTATTCAGTTGGTTAGTCATGTGTTAGTCATTATTCTTCAGGTTTGGTTTTGAACGGATATTACTTATTACATAATTGCAAATGGTACCGCACATGAATTGCTAAACACTTTTCTACTATATTTATTTAAACAGGGTATGCTCACCAATACAATTTTTGTATTGACCAAAATATTTTGTACATGTTTCAGGTTGTTTTGAGACACTTCTTTTAGGCTTTTGGATTTTATATTTCAGTCTTGTCTACATTGTATTTTAGCTAGACCTGTCACTTTAGAATTATTGTATCCTGTAATTTCATTCCAATGTAATAAATTATTTAATCAATGTATTCAAATTTACACTTTAGTCCATGAGCTATTGAACAATCGTCACTACGTGACACCTCGATGTTTCCGCCATCGGTTGGGGTGTTACAGATTGGTATCAGAGCCATGGTTATAGGGAATTAGGTTATTAGAATGCCTTTTAGCCTAGTCTATAACTAAGCTTACTTTCACGAGTCCTCTCGTATATATTTCTCTTTATCCTTATATTTTCTTTCAAGATATTTTCGCTATGATTCTTTCTCGATATCCTTTCGGTATTTTGCTTGACGAAGAAGACACTTGTATTTAACAAACGAAACGATATCATCAAGTTAGGAGTGGTATCCATACCTTGATGATTAGTTTCACTCCTCTATAGGTTATTTATCTTAGGAATATATCTTTGAGATATGAGTGACATCCACACCTCAAAGAGTATTTCCTTCAAAAAGAAACTTAACCACTAAGTTGGGAGTGATATCCTTAACTTAGTGATTGGTTTCATTCCACAATCGTTTTCAATTTTGAAATACATCTTTGAGTTAGGAGTGAAATCCACATCTCAAGGATCTATTTCTATATCTCGTTGATTATGATTTCCTTAAATGTTGGTAATCTATTACATACTTTAATCTTATCATTCACGTCATTTTAAATCATGGTCTTTTAAAGCACATTAGAATTACACATAGTTCATGAAGTGGTTTCATTTTGCATTTTACAAACTTGTACTGCATATTTTAAAGGACAAATGTAACCCTTTGTTTTCATATGACATAACCAATATATATTTTCGAGAGAAATTTGCAACTAATAATAAGCCTTATAACATTTTTCAAACTCAACTTCTCGTAAACACATGAAAATGTGTATTTACGAAGATTTTGCAAATGAACCTGTTTTGAATCTAAAACACACTTCGATTTCTAAAAATTTATTCTCATGCATCACTACTATTCTTTCAACAATATCACAAAGTCGAGTAAACTACGAAAATTTACCTTTTACACTTATACTTTTTCAGTTGCAAAACTTTTGGTTTAACAAAACAATGGACATATCTTTTTATCAGAATGTTGCTAAATGTCTTTTACAGTATAACGCATATATGTAAAATTACTAGATTTTAACTCACATGCCAGTAGGCTATACACCCGTTCCGTGCACATTCATTTGCCGTAAATTTCATTATTTTATTCTTGCACCATTTTTATTTATAGTTATTTCTAACACGTTATTTGTGACTATTTTCACATTGACTATTTGCATTAATTCAACTCGTTTACTTTCATTTTGTGCAATTGTGCGATTTACTCGATTTATGTTATACTATTCTTTCAGTCAAAATTTTATGCTATACTTATATACTTACTTGAACGCATATTTGGTATATTTTCTTTCCTGTTTTGAGCAAAACCCTGTTATACTTTACATTATTTTGTTCATCATCATGGCCAACGAACATACTAGTTGATAACTCGTATGAGATCTAAGCCGGTGCTCACGTACGACTCGGGTTAGAGTATTCCTTTAATCCGAGGGGAACGGTGTAAACCTCAGGGTTATCAATATGAGTGTTTAAAGCCAACGATGTGGACAGAAACTACTGGTTAAGGGTGAACCCGAAAGGGAAGAACCTCTAACCATGTCTTATACTTACATGTTATTCACATTACGGTTAAAGGGAAAACCCGGAAGGGAAGAACCTCTAACCATGTCTTGATTGAACATTATTTCATTACAGTGGCTATTACATATTGATTGCACGCTTTTGTTTCTAGTATTACTTAGGATAGGGTTATGGAAAAGCATAACACCCCAGTGTAAGGTAAATTGATGATTACGGTCCGGAATGCAATCATGGGCTTACAGGTACATGAGGGTGGTGTGTAATTCTATTTAGGTTGTTGGTAGACAATCAGTACGAGTCCAAGGTATCGGGAGTGTGGTGGGTCAGCTGCGGTACACCCTATATATAAGCATAAACGATACTGCGGGAACGGACTAGGAGTCTAACCAAGAACCGACCCGTTACTCATTACTATCTCTTCATTAGAACAGTGGGCTAATAGCTAGCATTTTCGATAGGAACGTTCTTGCACGAACTTTAATTCGTCTTCCTAGAGTCTTTCTCTTGACCACCCACACAGAAAACACAAATCTTGTATACACTTACACGCTCTGTTATTTGAAATCTTGTTACGTACCTTAATAAAGTTCAGTTAGAAACCTTTCTAAAGTAGGGGAGACTGCTTCATTAGTACCTCCGCCCCTCACCCGTTACACATTCCCAAAACTTTTCTTATTTAAACTCTTAACTTTTTAACGTCGGGTCAACTGTCAAAAGATTTTGAAACTTTTACTTTGAGTATTAAACAACTACTCTAAATTTTGTTAAAACATGACTGATGCAATTATTTTAAAAAACCTTGTTGACTTTTACAACGCCTTTTGTTTCATAGTAACCTTCACTTGAAAGAAATTTCGAGACGAAATTTTCTAAAGTAGGGGAGACTGTGACATCCGTCACCCTCGTCTTTCGTCTAATAGACAATACTAGCCCTTCAAATATTTTCAAATTTAACCCTTGCAAACTTCGTCATTTTCAAATTTAATTTTAGAGAGAACTAAAATTTTATCATTTATACTTATCATGGATCGGGTATAAGTTTTAATCTAATGCGTATGTTGAAACGTATTCGTAAAAAAAAAACTTTTTTTTTATAAAAAGTTTAAGTTTAAAAAAAAAAAGGTTTCAAAACATGGTGGTTAAGTTATCTTAACTTGGTTAGTGTTTTATTAAAGAAACTTAACTAAAAATCAAAATAAACTTAACTAATATAAACTAGAGGGACTATTTTTGCCACATTGTGAAAGTTTTAAAAAAAATGCCCAGCAGCTTGTTCACGTTTTTCCGGTCAGCCAGGCTTCCGGCCTGCGAAGTTTTCCGGCGTCCCTTGCTCCGGCGAACGTTTTTAATGTTTTTTTATCCGTTTTCGATGCTCCTAATGCGTTTCTCCACTGTGTCTTTCCGTTTTCTCATCATTAAAACAAGTTAAAACGAGTTAATTTGCGCTGTGAAATGTAACCGATCGGAACTTAAATGGTCCGATCATTTCAAACGGTTTTAATTCGGCAAACTATAAATTGATGTTACCCTTTGTATCTGCACCATCTCGCAATCAAAACCTACACAAAAAGTCCTTCTAATTGTGACCTGAAACGCGCGAAGAAGGAATTTTATTTCCGGACCTGCATCATCGAGTTCGAACCTCAAATCATCGTGTAAGAGCTTCTTCTTCATGCCATTTTGTTCCTTAGATGTTAATCTTTAAAAGCCCCTTAGTTATGTTAAGAAATCGCTGTTGTTTCAGATTATTGGAAATGGGGTTAGGGTTAGGGTTTAGATGTTGAATTGGGGAAGATGATGAGTGGTGGTTATTGTTTAAATAAAATTTGATATCAAATAAATCAACAACTTAGTGCTTTGCTCTAGTGGTTGATGATTAATGCTGTCATAGGGGTGACCCCGGGTTCGAACCATAGGGTCCCCATCCCATTTTTTTTTCTTCTTTTCTTTATCCTATCATTATATTTAATGTTATATTAATTATTTATATTATATAAACTCAAAATGTTCATAATAAATTCATTTTTGCTCCAAAAATTGTAAAATTTTAGGAGTAGCTTCTTGACACCTCATAGAAAATTACCCCACTTTTATTTTCTGAAAAATGTTTTATATTTATATTTTTATTGATTTAACTTGTTTTAATTCATTAAAAATTCATTTTTAATGATTTTAATCTCAAACTTTTTGGGTAACTATTTCTCATCATCATGAACTTATATAAAAATTATTGGTTCAGAAAACATTTAATTTTATTGATTTTCCTATTTTTAATCATTTAAACATAATTTAATCTCGTTAAATCCGTTTTAATTATAAATAAGTTTATATAAATCATGGGAAAATTATTTTAATTTGTTTACATCCGAAATCATCCATCTTCTATAAAACTAGTATTTTTGGATCATGTATGGTATTATTAGTCCTATTTACGTTAAATTAGACATAATAAAACATTTATTTATTTATACAATTTAAACATTTATTTTATAAATATTTTTCTTATAAGATAGAAATACTCATATGGTTTAATGTCTTTATTATCTTTTATTGAATCATTGTGTAACTCAAAATTATTTATTTATATATTTATGATTATTGTAATTTAGTTAAAATAACTAACTAAATCATTTTTGTCTTATTTATTCAAACATATTTTTAACTAAATATTCAATAGGTAATAATTATATTATTTAAACCACATTTACAACCTTTCATTTATTATTTGTGATATACAACTTTTACATTAACGCGACTGATCGTAAAAACTCTAATTCCCCAAATCGACTTAGCAAACCCTAATGCCTTAGACCCTAGATACCTTAGACTTTTTAGACATTTCCTTATTAGTATTCTTACACATTATAGGTTGAATTCCTCGGAATTCCCATTACTTAGCTCACGACCGCTTAAGTGGATTTGATCGCTTTCGCAAACTGTGAGTATATCTTTCCCCTTTTTACTGTCTTACTATTTTGGGGTGACTCATGTACTTACTATCAAGTTTCTATTTCTTTTACTAAATGCAATTCTCATGTGTGTTTGCTTTATGTTAATTGGTGTGTCTATGACTTGTCAAAATCATTAACCGCTGGGCGGCCTAGCTTTTCAATGAATAGTACTATGGTATACCCCCTTGAGACTCTGTTGAGAGAATCTTGGTCATTGTCTTGTTAATTCATTATTCAGTTGGTTAGTCATGTGTTAGTCATTATTCTTCAGGTTTGGTTTTGAACGGATATTACTTATTACATAATTGCAAATGGTACCGCACATGAATTGCTAAACACTTTTCTACTATATTTATTTAAACAGGGTATGCTCACCAATACAATTTTTGTATTGACCAAAATATTTTGTACATGTTTCAGGTTGTTTTGAGACACTTCTTTTAGGCTTTTGGATTTTATATTTCAGTCTTGTCTACATTGTATTTTAGCTAGACCTGTCACTTTAGAATTATTGTATCCTGTAATTTCATTCAAATGTAATAAATTATTTAATCAATGTATTCAAATTTACACTTTAGTCCATGAGCTATTGAACAATCGTCACTACGTGACACCTCGATGTTTCCGCCATCGGTTGGGGTGTTACAAAGGTGGCTTATAGAGGTCGAAGGTGGAGTTTACAGGTCGAACATGGAAGTCGGAAGAGCAATATGCTGATTCGACCATTTGATGGGTCGAACCCGCACATTCGACCCTTACGGGGGGCGAATGTGCAGGCTTATATATATTCTGATTTTCATTTTCATGTAACTTTTTGTCATTTGTCTTTCCCGTTCGACCTGTTATTCTCTCTAGTGTTTTAGTAACTTTTGAAAGTTGATTATTTCATTGTAAACATCATTATAAAGGTTTTATCAAACTTGTTTATTAATGAAATGGAAGTTAAAAGGTGATTTGCGTGTTTTGTTCATATTATTATCATTTCGTAGTTGTATGATCCGTATAGGCTCTGATACCACTTTGTGGAGGATCGTTTTGATAAAAACAAGTTGTTTGATCAAACAAGTTTACCAATTTAGGTGCGGAATCCCTAAATCAGTTACGAAATGATTATAATATGAACAAAACACGCAAATCACCTTTTAACTTCCATTTCATTAATAAACAAGTTTGATAAAACCTTTACAATGATGTTTACAACATAGTTCTCAAAAGCGCGCCTAGGCGTGCACCTAGGCGCGCCTAGGCTCGAGGCCCACCAATTGCGCTTCGCCCTGTGAGGCGTGCGCCTAGGCACTGAGACGCACTATCAGAGCTGTTTTCAGGCTAATTTCCGGCCAAATTCAGGCTAATAGTAGCATAAACCTCTAAAACATCCTAAAGGAGTCTTGAACAAGTCATAAACAACCCTAAAACATCCTAAAGCGGCCCTAAACAAGCATAAAACATCTCTAAAACCCTAAAAAAATGTATTTTATACTATGTGCCTAATTATAAAAAGCCCTCGTTTTTTATGCGCCTAGGCTCCGGGCTCGGCATGTGCGCCTTAAGTGCGCCTAGGCGCTTTGACAACTATGGTTTACAATGAAATAATCAACTTTCAAAAGTTACCAAAACACTAGAGAGAATAACAGGTCGAACGGGAAAGACAAATGACAAAAAATTACATGAATAATGAAAATCAGAATATATATAAGCCTGCACATTCGCCCCCCCCCCCCCCCCCCCCCCCGCGGTAAGGGTCGAATGTGCAGGTTCGACCCATCAAATGGTCGAATCAGCACATTGCTCTTCAGACTTCCATGTTCGACCTGTAAACTCCACCTTCGACCTCTATAAGCCACCTTCGACCCTCCAAAAGCCACCTTTGACCCCACGATTTCACCAAAACATAATAGAATGTACAATCCAATAGCACTAGTCGCAAAACGTGCATCAACAACTTGTGTGGTTGGTGTCATGTGAGTGGAACATGATTTACAGTCTTGTAAAAAAATTGTTTAATAATTCTTTAACATATTTGGATTGATGTATAAAAGTTCCATTTGTTTGTTGCTTAATCTACAGTCCCAAAAAGTACTGCAGTTCTTGTAGACGGATCGGTTTTGATAAAAACAATTATGTGATCATACAAGTCTAACAAATCTAGGTGCGGAAACCCTAGATTGTTTACAAAATGATACGAAATGAATCAAACACAATCAATCAACTTTTCAATCTCCATTTTCATTAATAAACTTGTTAAACTTGATTTCAAATAGATTTACAATGATATAATTCAAGTTCAGAAAGACTAGACCCAGAGAGAAAACCTTGACTCAACACACAAACATAAATGGCAAAAGTTACAAAGTAAATAAAATTTTCACCTTATATAGAAGTCCACATTCGACCTGCTTCTAAGCTCGAATCAACATTATGTCATCAGTCTTCTCCCTTCGACCTTCTATATCTTCCTTCCATCCATAATAAGCTACCTTCGACCCAACGATATTGTACAAAACACTTATATTGTTAATCCAAAGCAACTAGTCGCAAAACGTGCATCTACAAACTCCCCCTCGACTATTTCTTGGATTGTTGACGTTGGTAATCAAGTGTTTTGTTCATCAACTTGATACGAAGATTCTTTTTTGCTCTTTAGTCATCACCGGCTCAGGTTTTGGTTTTGATTTCTTTTTCACTTTATCAACCTTCACGTTCTTTCCCACCTTCTTATCATAGTCACATCCTGCATTTACACCCCAAGCAAAACACAAACATACCACACGATGGTATTTCATTGCTTGTTCACCATCCTTCTCCTCACATTAGATAGGATTATAATACAGCATGATAATGTCTTCGTAAGAACAGTTAATTAACCACATATGATCAAATATGTGAATCTTTTTGTACTCTCCCATTTTTTCTTTCAGTAAGATGATGGCTTCTGCGGTTCTCCAATCATAGTACCACATCACAAAATCTTTGCTGAAGTGTTGTTGGATAGGCATCAATGGAATATGCTTCAACACTGTTGGTGGTTTGTACTTCAAGGTAACCTTGTTCAGCCTAGTAATTTGATCAATTTCTTTGTGAACTTTTCTTATAGGATACTGCGGCCTGAACACATCCCATTTCGTTCTGCTTTCTCTAGCCATTCGATCAGCAAAATATCAAACTGTATCGTTATTAATAGTTGCACCAGTCATAGTATGTCTACAGATATCACGCACAGCCCAGTACGGTAACGTCTTGATGTCATGGAATCTATGAAAATACAGAATTCCTTTTTCCCACTTCACAGCAACGCATCGTAACTGTCTGAGGTATTTCCACCCAAGAGCTCTACCTTTGAACAGCTCGTTATGATATTTATAGAAACCACCCTGAACTTCAGTTTTGGGTTGGTTAGCCTCTTTCTCTTTAAGCCTTCTTAACAAACTCTTCAGATCATCAGATTGTTCAACATTTGGCATCTGATTATAAACATTCTTGAATTCTTCTTCATCAAATGTCTTGCTCTTCTTCTCTGCTAGTTTCTCAGCCTGTTTCAATACTTCTTCAGTAAATTTAGGAATCACATCATCCTGTTTATTTCTAAAGTACTCAGGATATTCTTCACTTGTGATATCCTCTATCTCAATATCCTCAAACATAGGTGTATCTCTATCATCAGAATGATTTCCAGCTTCTTTTTCAGGAACATTTGGAATTTCATTATCATTCATCAATTCCTCAAGAGATTTTCCGACCTGTTTTGCCAATCCTTCCAGAATTTCTTTGGCAACAGCTACAGAAACTTCCCCATCCTCTAAATCAGGATCATTATACCCTAATTCATACTTCAAATCATCAGACTCAAAGATTTCTGGAAACTTTCCAGTCAATTTGATTGTCTAAACCTTCTGAGTCAACATCTGACGATAAAGATTCTTGTCTTCATCTGATAAGGCTCTTATCTTCTCAGTCCAGAAAATACTGTCATCATCAGTATTTCCACCAGGTGCTTTCTTAGAACTTAATTCACCTGCATCCTTTTTATCAGACTCTCGTTTCTCATATCGATACTTGTCTGTATCATCGTCATCAGAACTACCATCATCATTACCTTTATCAGAACCGCCATCATCATCACCTTTCTTCTTTTTTGGATTCTCATCACCAGCATCATCTGATAAATCATCATCTTCTTCATCCTTTTCTTCAGATTCAGATGGTTCAAAATCAACCTGCTCCTCCTCTGGTTCTTTATCTTCTTCACCAGCTTTCAATTGTGGAGCTTTTCCATAAAGATCGTCAATCATCTTCCTCAGATCTTTGTTGGTTGATTTAATCTTTTTATTCTCTTGCAGAAGACATTTGATTCTACGTGTATTCCGCTGTTCATGACCTAATAATTTCTTGTTTTCTTCTTGAAGCTGATTAATCTTAGCTTCCAGCTCTTCTTGGCTTTCCTGTGAGGATACAACAATTTCTAACATTGTCTTTTCATTCTTTTTCAGCTTTTCTATCTCCTGCTGTTGCTCGTTAAACGCTTTCATCATATCAGCAATCTTTTTGTTAACTGCTTCCATTACATCATCAGAAACAGTAACCTGAGGTGTAGAAGCCTCGGCAACAGGAGATTTCTTCTTCTATAACTTCTTCAATACATTCTCTAATATAGCTTCAAAATCTGTAGGTGGATTCACTGATGTTTCTTCAACATATTTCTTTTTCATCTTTGCTACAGGGGATGTAACAGGTGTGGCAGCTTTTGAGCTTCCAATGTCAGGAACTTTCTTTCCAGCAACAAGTATTTCAATCTCTCTATCTCTTTTCTTCTTCGGGTTTGTCTTCTTAGCCATAGATTTGAACTTAGGCTTCAAAATCTTTCCAACAGCAACAGGAGATCCCGTAAAGTCTTGGTCTTCAAGTCCAAGTTCTCCTTCTTCAACAATAATTGGACTCTTCTATCGTTGTTCTTCAATAGTTTTGTTCAAGCTCTCAATCTCACCAGCCTCAGTGGCCTTGGGCTTAGTGGTCTTGATAGTTTCGTTTCCCGTATCCCACTCTTCATTATCTTGAGTCTCTTCCAAATCAATCGACTCTTAATCAATCTGTAAAGTCTTGCTTTTTCCAAACTTCTTCTTAGCAACACTTTTCTGTCTTTTAGGTGCAGCTTCAACAACTTTATGTTTACCTTTTCCTGATTTTACACCATTGTTAATCACCTGTCTTTTCCTCTTTGCTTCAGGATTAACTGGTTGTAACGGATCATCAGTATCAGAATCACTTCCAACATTTCTTGCTTTGTTTTCACCTGGATTCTAATAACCTGGATTAATCAGGTGACCAAACAAGTTCTTGTGTGGTGGTCTTTCATTCTCTAGAACACCCTTATACGCTTTCATTCTGCTTAGCGTACTCAGATTCATATGATGCTGAACTAATATCTGCTTCGGATCTATCTTCAGATTCGGATACTTCTTATCAAAAATCATTTGTAAAAATCTTAGATACATCAAAAACTTGTCAACCTTCAAACATTTCAGCACTTCAAGCATATGATCAAATATCATCCCGGATACGTTGAATGGTTTGTTTAGAACCAATGAAACCATCAAATAACTAATACTGCTCCTCATCACATCATATCTGCTACGAACTGGTCCAAAGACATGCATAATCACATGTGCCAAATACTTAAACTATAGACACAGTTTAGCTTTATGCAATAACCCATCCGTGATAGGACCGTTGTACTTCATTCTGAGAAAGCACAGTCTTTGATCAATCCATGAAAGTTTTCTCGGATCAGTAGGATAATCTTCAAAACATAATACTTCACGAATATCCTCTTCTGTCACAAGTACAAGTTCTCCATGAATCTTGCTTCTGATTGCTGTTTTGTTATCCCAGAAATCAATAACAGCAGTCTTCTAGAACTCTACTTGATGATCTTTATAGATAGATGCTGGAGTAGTGATAGCATAGATCACCCTGCTTCTTCTCAGAAATTCCACGATTCCACAAAATCTGGGTTTAAATAATTTGTACATTCGACCAAAAACTCCACCTTCAACCGTTTTAGGCTACATTCGACCTGTTTTCAAATGGTCGAATGAGTCTGTTTTTTTTATTAAAATTACCAAAATCAAATTCAACCTTGATTAACATCATATTTTGGTTTGTATTCATTCTAACATGGCCGATAAACATCATTCAATCATCAATTTCATTTATCAAACTGTTTTAGATAGTTTGAAGTAAAATTTAGGGTTTGTAGGGTTTGAATCATCAAATCAAATCAATAATATGTTATAAACCCAGATTTTAGTACATTCTCCCCCTAAAACTGACGAAAACAGTGTAGCAATCAACAATTGGTCCAAAACAACACATTATGATGTCCAATTTTGTGTCAAGGGTTCCAGGAACAATTCAAATGATTCTGACATGATTATCCAGCCAATACCTATGAATATACTATGAAAATGATCAGTATCAGATGAGGAACAAGATGCTACAGTCTGATTTTCAAAATCAAAATAGTCTCCCCAATTCAGAAATTTGAAATTTTTTTATGTGAGGGTTCGAATGAGGGATCAGCCCTCTGATAATCAGTTTGTATTTTGAACATGTCAATCAACCCTTTAGCATAATAATCACGGATAAAGTGATACTTAATCTGGATATGCTTAACCTTAGAGTGATTGTTCATGTCTTTCGTGAGTGCTACGACAGCTTCATTATCACAATAAATTGGGGTTTTAAGATACTGCAAACCGTAATCACGCATCTGTTGTTGAATCCACAGAACCTGTGAACAGCAACTAGAGGCTGCTCAATATTCTGCTTCACACGTAGATAGTGAGACTGTTGTCTGCTTCTTACACTGCCAGGTCACGAGCCTGCTCCCAAAGAATTGACATCCCGCCGTTGTGGATTTACTGTCTTTGTCACGGCCACCAAAATCTGCAACACTGAAAGCAACAAAGTCAAAATTATCATCATTAGGGTACCAAAGTCCTCTCGACGGACAACCCTTCAGATATCTCAGGATTCGTTTGACAGATGTTAAATGACTCTGTTTCGGCTTCGATTGGAATCGTGCACAAAGACATATTGCGAACATAATGTCTGGACGAGATGCGGTAAGATACATCAATGATCCAACTATGGCTCGATAAGTGAATGGATCAATGAGCTCCCACTTAGCATCAACTCCAATCCCATGATTAGGTTGTATTGTGTTAGGATCTGAGTTTGATTGTTTTGATTGTTTAAGTAAATGAATAATGAAAGAAGTAAACTATAAATGGAAAGTGCAGCGGAATGATAAACTATAAATCAAAACAAGAGAATAATTGTTTTAGAATTGAAAGCTTTCATATATAATTGAATGATTACAAACGATTTACAATTACTCCCCTCAGCCTGATCAATCGTGTAAGTTTGTCTAAGAGAATGTTTTAAGTGATGAATAGATCAGTACATGCACTGTTCTATTTATAGACAATCTAAACTACTGATTACCTAGGCTGACGTCACCTAAGACAGTGACCTCTAACAGAATAACAACATAAAACATCTGATGACACAAATACTGTTACATAGAAACCTCTGATAGGTAACCTCTGATGGTCTTATAACATCTGTTAGAGCCTAAGTGCAGTTGGCTCCAACAGACCTTTAGTCTTCAGTACTTAGATCAGCAGTTGTTCTCTATCAGACCTTTGCAAGCAGCAGTTGTTCCAGCAGTTGTTAGGGTACAACAGATGTTAGAGTCAACAGTCTTTTGGGAGAAGTAACTTGTAAATGCTGTTTTTATTAAGGATCAATATGTAGTATATTTTGGCTTTCCAATCATCTGTTTTTCTCCAAGTCAGCAAACCCAACAATCTCCCCCTAGAACAGATGATGCCAAAACTAAGCTTTATTATTGATCTTTATTCCTCATCAGACTTTCTCTGATTTGCCCTTTGAATTGTAACTCAAAGTTCAATGAGAAGAGGTCTTCTGCATCTCTTTCAAGCTCTAAGTTCAGCAATGTTTGGAGATCATCTGCACATAGGCCATGTGCATCCTCCATACTCAACTTCTGGGCTTCTCCATCTGATCTGAGCAAAGTCAATTCATGGGTGTCTTTGCTGACCTTTCATTTTAGAATTTTTGAACCAAAGGATCTGTTGAGCTACCAGTTTATTCTAGATGAGTTTGGTGATGGAGGTCTCCCAATGAGTTTCCTGAGTTCTTCAGTTATGGGATCAGAGAAATAATGGACTTGGTTGTAGATACCCTCTTTTACAAATGTATCAGCAAACTTCTTCTGGTCTTCTTCAAACATTTCCTTCTGTCTTTTGAACTGTCTCTTGGCAGCAATAGATAGGTCAGAAGTATCAAGCAAGCTGTCAAGTGTAAAGGCCTATTGAGGTCTCTTAACCATGGGAGCATCAGAGTAAATTGGTTTTCTAGGCAGTGTAGGATCAATCTTTCTATTCTCTTCTAACTTCTTGTATGTTTCAACCAGCCTTAGCTCAGCCCATCTTGCAACTGACTTCATCTCCCCATATTTAGCAGCCATAATTTCTTCTCTCATCCTTTTAAACTTCAAGGCTCTGGCTGGATCTCTGCCTTTCCTAAAATCAGGGGCAGAGATTTTCACTCGGGGATTCTTGGCCATTTCTTCAATTCTTATGAGTTCTTCTTGAAGAGCATGAGTGGTTCAGCCTGCAAACTGTTTCTTTTTTGCTTTGTAGGGAATGGTTGCCAAGATTTGGTCAAGTATAGATTCCCTTACCACCCTTTCCAAATCACTGCTGAGAGGCATGGTGGACATGGATTTGCTCAGGGTCTTAGCAAAATCTTTAATCCTTCTCAATTTGCTAAGCTCTGCTAAATGGATGCTCTGAGTAGTCCTGTCATCCTTTCCTTTACATCTCTCCTTGATGATCAAATCTGCCTATTCAATTTTGAATTTTAGATATTGATCTATGTTTCTTGGAACAGGGAAATTTGGGAGAGATTGGAAAGTTCTTTCAGATGGATCCTCAGTATTGTAAAAGGATTGCATTTCCCCGTTGAGTAGATCAAGCTCAAGAGGATACTGAGCAGCCAATGGTGTGATGGATGGTGGTGGTCTGTGAGATGTGAATTGAGTGGTGTGTGGTGAGAATGATGTAAGTGCAATGGCTGGTATGGGTGCAGATTTGGTTGTTGAAGTGGAAGGTGGTGATGTTTGTATGTTCTCATCTTGTACCACAAAGGTTGATTTTCTCTTCCTTTTGTACAAGATGAGTGGTGGTGGTGGTGTTGCAGCAGTGGTTGTGTTAACATCTGTTGGCACTTGTGTAGGACCAGCAGATGTTTGGAATTTAGGTAGTGAAGTGGTTGTTGGTGGTGAAGTGGTTGTTGGTGGTGTATTGGTAGTTGTGGTGGTAGGTTCAGTGGTTGGTTTGGTGGTTGTGGTTGTAGGTTCAGTTGTTTTGGTGGTAGCAGTGGTTTTGGTGGTTCTGGCAGCAGCAGTTTTAGATGGTAGTTGCCTTGTGTGTTTTGCAGGCATTTTCTTCCTTTTAGAGGAGCCAACATCCTCAACTTCCTGTTGCTGCTCTATCTTCCTTTGCGTTAGAGCCTCTGCTTTGACTTCCAATGTGTCAAGCCTCTTTTGCTTATCTTCAGTAGCCTTTCTAGCAATGACATTAGCAGAGTAATCAACTTCTTTTGCTTTGCCTGCATTGACAGCTTCAGCATCTGTTATAATCTGAGTTTGATTGTTTTGATTTGTTTAAGTAAAGATGAGAATAATGAAGTGAACTATAAATGGAAAGTGCAGCGGAATGATAAACTATAAATCAAAACAAGAGAATAATTGTTTTCAATCGAATGCTTTCATTAATTGAAAGATTACAATATTACAAGTACTCCCCCTCAGCCTGATCACTCTGTGATTGTTTGTCTGAGAGAATGTTTCGAGTGATGAATAGAACAATACATGCACTGTTCTATTTATAGACAAATCTAAACCACTGATGATCTAAGCTGACGTCACCTAAGACAGCGACCACTAACAGAATAACAAACATAAAACATCTGCTATATACAAACTACTATAACATTGTAAAACTCTGAACGGTAAACTGCTGTTGAGAAAACTCTGATGGTCTTGTATCATTTGTTGGAGCCTAAGTGTTGTTGTCACACCCTCAAATTTCCACCTGCGGAGTTCTACCGCGAGGCGTGTGACACACCAGGATCCAAGTCAACGGTCACAACAAACGACGTCTAAATGTAAAAACATACGTAAACAAGAACCATGCATAAGTTTAAAACCAACATTCAAACAGTGCGGAAACATTTAAAGTTTACAAAAGTCATGCATAAGTAAACATAAGTTCAAAAGTTCATGATTCCAAAGCGTGCGAATGAGACCCTAGACGCGAGACGACTCCAGTGCGACCTCGTGCGCCTATCTGACAGCTGCTACCTTAGCGACCTGAGAAAACATGCTAAAAGAGTCAACATATAATGCTGGTGAGTTCACAGGTTTTAATTAAACGTTTAAAGTGTTCCTTCGAAAACCGTTACCATCACAATTACTACTATGCTTATGAGAACGCCAGCCAGGCGCAGAATGAGATACTCATACGGCTGAAACCATTACTGACTGAGCCGTGTGTTACCCTTAGTTTCCTATGGGCTAGCGTCATCGCCGGTAGACCTTGTTTTGTTAGAGACAATATGCACCCGCCCGGTCCAACCGTCGAGTGGGGTTTGTCAGTTCCCAATAGCGCTATCCATATTTCCCCGCCATATACCCATGTTAGTGGTTTCAAGGGATTTTCGATGAACCGTATAGTACGATAAGTGAGCCATAGTATAATGTGATAAAGAGTCATGAGCCATAAGAGTTTAACAAGTCATAAGTCATAAAAGAGTTTTAAGCATGTTTCTCCCCCGAAAACATAAACAGTAAAATGTGGGGCCGTGAACTCACCTTAGGTTGCGTATTCCGTTTAAGAGTAAACCGTATGCGTGATATGAGTAAACCGTCTGTAAGATATGATAGCCCCAACTATTGGCGACCTATCATAAGATATGTGTCAAGTTAGACTAATAACCCATCGGGTTCATTAGTCCCTAAGTCCAGTCCATGACCATTATGTGCCCGAAAAGCGTGTTTGACCGACAACAAGACTACGTACGACAAGACTCGACATCCCATTGGTGACCCGACATTCTACGTGTTAGATAAATACAAAACATCATGCCACATATGCAATTAAACACTTAATACGCGCAACAGTTCACCTAGTCTAGCATAATATCCGATTAACGCGTAAACAGGTCCGAACACGTGTTACTAAGTCATTGGGTGTATCCCGGGGTTCCTATCATGTTCCTAGGCATCAAATCATGTTCCGGGATGTTAAAATATACATACAGCAGCATTATACGCGATTAGGAATCAAACTAGCATTTAGGATTGTAATTGCTTAAGTATAGGCATTTAGGATTGTAATTGCTAGTTGTATAGGCAATTAGGATTGTAATTGCTAGTAGTATAGGCAATTAGGATTGTAATTGCTAGTAGTATAGGCAATTAGGATTGTAATTGCTAGTAGTTGAGGGGAATAGGTCTCTACTCGCCTATATATAGGCGAATAGGGCTTGTACTCGCCTATACATCAGGCATTTAGGAGCCTACTCGCCTGAAGCCTCATGCGAGTAGGATCCTACTCGCCTATACTGTTCTGTAGTGCAATTTCGCGCGCCGAACACTCCAAATCAGATCCGAAACATGTAGGAACATCCAATAATCATTCTAACACATTAACAAACATATTTCAAGCAAAACCCCTAAATTTTCATCGTTCTAACAGTTCCGAATGCGAGCGTTTTCCCAAAATAGCAACTTAGCATGTAAACATCACATCAACATGCAAGAACTTGCCCTAAATAGCAATTATTCAGATTAAATCACATAACCACGTTATCCAATAGCATCCTACTGTTCTAGCATCATCCTAGAGCAAACCCTAACATCATACAATCAACAACACACCTCATATCATCCTTAATCATCCAAAATCCTTCAAATGGGTCAAAACATCAAGTATCAACAATACACAACCAAAACCATTCAAACTCCTAGGACATCATCATACTAACTTGTAATAGCCATAAACATCATAATAACACAAAACAACCATGATTCAATCCTAAAAATTCTATCTTTGATCACATATAACACATATAACACATGTAAAGGTGTGGGTTTGTTTAAAAACGGTTTTAAATGGATTTTCAAAGACAAAAACATTTATAAGTCAGGTCTGGACTTTTAGGGAGTAAAACATAATCATTTAAAGGTTTGGGTTTGAAGAACACACCTTGTATTCAAGAGGAAATGATGGAATAAGCTTGGAATTGGTTGTTTTGATGTGAAAATAGGTTCCAGAGGGTGTTTGTGGGTTGAGATAGGTTATGGGACGGCTAGGGTTGAATAAATGGTGTTTTAGAGGTCAAGGGTGGTATTTATAGGCGTTTCTAGTCGTTCGGGGCAATTCAGGCGAGTACGCAGCAGTATACGCGATTAGGACTGCTACTCGCATGAACCTTCATGCGAGTAGCATCCTACTCGCTTAAAGAATCCCCTACTCGCCTCAAATACTGGCGATTAGGCTATACCACATGGCCTAATCGCCTATAGTCTGTGTGTCCGGGTTTTTGGCGCGTTAAACCCTATTTTAACATATGTAATCACGTTTCCACATACCGATAAGTCACATAATGATTACCAACATATAATGCATGATAAATAACACGTTCCCACCCGATCACCAATTCCCGGGACCCGAGACTTGCGTATGTTAAAACCCTAATGATGTGTGACTCGACTCGACCGACCTTGTTATGTGTAACGTATGCGCGACTCGCTAAGGTAGACTTACTAAGTTTTCAAAAGTTAGTTACCGGAAGTTGCCGGGTGTCACAGTTGTTGGCTCCAACAGACCTTTAGTCTTCAGCACTTTGATCAGCAGTTGTTCTTCATCAGACCTTTGATCAGCAGTTGTTCTCTATCAGTTGTTTGGGTAGAGCAGATGTTAGGGTCAATAGTCTTTTGGGAGAAGTATCTTGTAAATGCTGTTTATTTCTAAGGGTCAACTGAGTAGTATATTTTGGCTTTCCAATCATCTGTTCTTTTCCAGGTCAGCAGACCCAACAGCATCAGCAGTGGATTGAACATTGGGCTGTTGTGCTGGTGGTGCAGACCCGGGTTTTGTGGCAGCAGACTTTGGTGATTGACCTTCTTGTGATGGTGGACATACAAATGGCTTTAGCTTTGGTAATCTATCTCTACCACTCTCCCCCTTTTTGGCATCATCAGCTGTGAACTCATCATCATCTTCATCCCTTCTAATGGTTGTAGGGGCAGAGCCAGTGGTCTTCAGCAGATAGTCTTTGATGGCTTTAATATCTTCTTGGGTATCTGTTTACCTAGCATCTACCATTGTCCTGATACGATCCATGTAGGTTTCATGAGTTTGGTCTGCTAGTTTTCTATGAGCTATGATGATGGGTGAAACTGATTTCCATAGCTCACTAGCAATTTCTTTGTTGGATGGTTGACTTTTAGTTAGAGCAGGCAAAAATACCATGATTGTCTTGAGATCTGTCTTGATATCAGCAATAGAGGTTTCAATGGAGTGAACTCTATCCGTCAATTCTTGGTATTTCAACCCATCACCTAAATTAATAGGATCATTTGGATTCCTACCAGTGGTAGTTGTAACTGGTTCAGTCCTAGGAGGTGAATCCATAGAATGAGAACCAGATGCCCCTTTGTCTTGGTTCTGGGGACTTCCAACTGATTTTGGGGTCACTATAGAGGCCTCATCAGTTGTTGCTTTCAAGGAAGTCTTAGGTATGTAACCACTGTCCTGTTGTGAGACACTGGTCTCTACATCAGTAGTGGCTGCTTCACTTGAAAACTCACCTAGAGTTACATTGAACCCCAGGGGTGTAACCTCCTCTGTTCGTGGGTTAGCTAATTGATTTTTCTCAGTTCTAGTCACTTGTTGGTGAGTACTCTCATTGATGGGTGATGGAGAGTTACTGGGAATGTCCTGAGTTTTATCAATAGCTTCGAACAATGGTTTCATTGTTGGAAGGACATGTGATGGTGAGGGTAGAGGAGTGAAAAGAGAAGTAGCCTTGGTAGAAGGGCTTATGAGCATATGGTCAAGTGACTCATATGCCTCATGATGTGTTTCCCCTTGGCTTACAACATGATCCTTTTATGAGGATTCATGAGGAGTTTGGTTAGGTTGAGATATATCCAACTGTTGTGAGGAAGTACCAACAGTGGTTTCGTGTTGCCTTTGTGCTACAACAGGGTTTTGCTCTCGTATCTCATCTTCCAGAGGTCCCTTTTTGGTTTTCTTGGTGGTTTTTGTGGATGGATGTTTTCTTTTAGAGGTGGCTGGTGTGGGTTTCACAGCGCTGAATGTAGTGCCATGATCACTAGGAGCAGTGGGCTCAACAACAGAGGTTTGGGCAACAGTTGTTGTCTTAACACTCTTTGTTTGTGTTTTAGAAACTTTAACTTTTGACATTTTTTCTTGGGTGTTTGGACCCAGCATTCTTGTAAAAGTTTCATCAGATAGACTCTTCATTTGAAATGATTTACCCTTTTTAAAATCCTTTTCAGGCAAAACCTTTTGTAGTATTACACTTAAAAGTCTTGGGTATATCAGAAAAGCATTGTTTGACCCAGACTTTATTCCCTTTACATTTGATACCAAATCCAAGAACAGGGCCTGGGATAGATTGTAGTCAGATTCTGACAACATAGCATATCCCAAGTACTGAACTTTCAATGGGATTTCATTAAAAGAAGTGGATTTAGCAGAGATACAGCAAAGGAGTCTATGAAAGAAAAATTTCATGACTGGTGGGAAAAACTTTTTGAAAAGAGTTGAACCAGTCATCTGTGAATCATAACCCCTTTCCTGAAACTCAGTGTGAAGTTCAGCCTTAGGGAAAGAGTTGTTACCTGACAAGTCATTCAATGAGAAGGTAGTGGATATCCGTTGGGGGTAATGGTGATATTTGTATCTCTAATTTTTGAGATAATGGTAGTAGGCTTTTGGTCATGTAGAAGGACATCAACATTTAACCAAAATTCTTGGAGAGTATCGATGTAGATGGGTGCATCAGCGGTTAGTATTGTCAAGTATTTGGATTTGAGAATGGTGTCGATGGTGGTATGGAACGGGATGTTTTCTTCTGTTTTAACGAGATAGGGAAGGTAATTGTGAGTGGCTTTAGCTTGAAGATCCATTGTAATGGATTTCGAGTGTGAGGATGAAAGGAATTAGATTGGGGTTTGAGGTTGAAGAAGGCGGTTTCAGTATTTTGAATACAATGACAGTGTAACATCTGTTGTAGTAAAACGAGGTTTTTATAGCCTCCGGTGAAACCGCTGATGTGGCCAAAACTCTGCTTTTGAGAGCAGACGTGGCAAACATCAGGTGGCATACAGTTGTTGCCAAAGAACTGATGCAAACAGCTGTTGTTCTACCAAAGTGCTGATGCTAACAACACTTGTTTATTTTTTTTAATATATATATATATATATATATATATATAGAATGGAAACAGTTGTTTTATCTGATCAGACGTTTGAAAACAGATTTTTCAACCAAACAGTGATTGTTTTATCTGATCAGATGTTTGAAACAGATTTTTCAACTAACAGCGGATAGAATGGATGAAACAATGGTTGTTTTATCCTTAGCAGATTTTTCAACCAAAATGCTATTTTTAAGGATGAGTTTTGATTTTCTGAAACATTTTAATGTTTTTATTTAAAACATTTTTGTTGTTTAATCCATGTTTAGCATAACAATCCTAGAAATCAGGTTTTCAAAGGTAGATGTGTCTAAAGCTTTTGTCAACACATCTGCCAACTGATCCTCTGTTGGAACATGGTGCAGAGAAATCAAACCTTTTTCACAGCTGTCTCTGACAAAGTGATGTCTGATGTCTATGTGCTTTGTGGGTGAATGAGAGACTGGATTTTTGATGATATTTTCAGCAGCCTGACTGTCCAGCATGAGTGGAGTCTTTAGTGCAGTTATACCAAAATCCAGCAGTTGATTTTGAAGCCACATGAGTTGGGCTGTACAGCTTGCAGCAGCAATGTATTCAGCCTCTGCTGTTGAAGTTGAAACAGCTGCTTGCTTTTTGCTTTGCCATGAGACTAAGGAATTCCCTAGAAATTGGCACCCTCCTAATGTAGACTTCCTTGTGGTGTGGCAGCCAGTAAAATCACTATCTGAATAACCTGAAAGCTCAATGTTTCCGTTAGCAGGTACCAGATACCAAGTGTGGGAGCACCTTTTAGGTATCTGAATATCCTTTTCACAGCAATAAGGTTTGACTTTTTAGGTGAAGCCTGGGATCTTACACAAACACAAGTGGCAAACATAATGTCTGGCCTAGATGCAGTTAAGTACAATAAAGACCCAATCATGCATCTGTAATGTGTCTGGTCAACCAGTTCATCCTTGTCATCAATAGTGAGTAGCTTGGCTGTGCTCATGGGTGTACTACATGGCTTACAATCATTCATCTCAAATCTGGTTAGTAAGTTTTTCACATACTTGTTTTGATGAATGATGTGCCATTTTGCAGCTGCTTCACTTGGAGACCAAGGAAGCACTGAAGTTCACCATAGCACTCATCTCAAACCCTGCTGTCATGAGTTCCCTAAACTCTTCACACATTTTGTTACATGTGGATCCAAAAATGATGTCATCCACATATATTTGAATAATCATTAAATCTTTCCCTCTCCATTTTAGAAATAATGTTTTATCAATTTTACCTCTTGTTAAACCAATGGATAATAGAAAGGTGGAAAGAGTTTCATACCAGGCCCTAGGTTCTTGTTTGAGTCCATACAAAGCTTTGTTGAGCTTGTTTAAATAATCAGGATGGATTGTGTCTTCAAAACCAGGTGGTTGACATACATAGACCTCCTCCTGAATTTTGCCAAAAAGGAATGTACATTTAATGTCCATATGATACGCCTTGATGTTGTGGTTGACAACAAAGGTTAGGAAGAGTCTGATAGCTTCTAGCCTAGCTACAGGAGCAAAGGTTTCATCATAGTCTATCCCCTCTTCTTGTCTGAAGCCTTGAACCACAAGCCTGGCTTTATTCTTGACAACTATACCCCTTTCATCAGTTTTGTTTTTGAAGACCCACTTTGTGCCAATTGGACAGACATCCTTTGGCAGTGGTACAAGTTCCCATACTTGTTGTCTTTTAAACTGAAGGAGCTCTTTCTGCATGGCTTCTACCCAACTGTTGTCTTTTAGTGCCTCTTGGTACTTGACAGGTTGTGTCAGAGATAGAAAGCCTGCAAAAAGACAGATGTTTGAGGATTGGCTTCTTGTGAGCACACCCTCTCTAATGTTGCCAATAATTTGGTCTGGTGGATGAGCTCTTAGGTAGATTAAATCTCCCTGATATGGTATAATGGCATTTTGAGGTGAAGGACAGAGGTTTGGTGACTCTGTTGATGTAACATCTGTTTGCACTTCTGTAGTACCAACAGATGTTTGAAATGGAGGTGGGGGGATGGGTCCAAGTGGTGTAAAATTGGACTGACTTTTGTCAACAGATGTTTGAACAATGGATGAGGTTGGTGAGGCAGTGGTTTGAGGGTAAGACTGGCCAACAGTGACTGACTCAGCTGTGGCAGAGTTTTGCTAGGTGTTTTGAACATATGCTTCCCCTAATACAGAGTAGACTTTGTAGTGACTTGGAATCACAACATCCATTCTGTAGTCTTGTTGTGGAGACTGTGGAATACCTACACTGTTAGGTTTAGCAGTAATATCATCAAATTTGAATTTGTCTAAATCAAACAGTTCAGCAGGATTTGCTGGGATTTTTAAGGATGAAAGTTCATTGAACTTTACATTCAGAGTTTCTTCTATTGTCCTGGTCCTTATGTTAAACACTTTGCATGCCTTGGCAGTTGAAGAAAATCTCAGAAAATACCCACAATCTACTTTGGCTGCAAATTTTGAAATGGAATCTTTAAGATTTAAAATGAAACATGGGCAGACAAAGATTTTGAAAAATGAGATTAATAGTTTGATTTTGAACAAAATTTCATAAGCAGTCTTTTGATGTCTTGGGTTGATTAAAACTCTGTTTTGAACATAGCAAGCAGTGTTTACAGCTTCTGCCCAGAAGGACAGTGGCAAACCAGAATATGCTAGCATGGTTCTTGCAGCCTCAATGAGGGTTCTATTTTTCCTCTCAACCACCCCATTTTGTTCTGGTGTTCTTGGAATGCTGTACTGCCTCGCAATTCCTTTTGACACACAGTAATCATCCAACCCCTTATTTTTAAACTCTGCTCCATTGTCACTTCTAAAGACTTTTACTGGCAAGTCATATTGTTTTTCAACTTTGGTGACAAAGTCCTTCAAGATACCTACAGTCTCATCCTTAGAGTGTAAAAAGTAAGTCCATGTAAACCTAGAAAAATCATCAACTATGACAAGACAAAATCTTTTTCTTCTTAGACTCATGATTTTAACTGGGCCAAACAAGTCCATGTGTAACAATTAAAGACATTGACTTGTTTTGGACTCATCAATGGATTTGTAAGAGCTTTTATGTTGTTTCCCTTTTAAGCAGGAAACACAATGCTCATCACACTTGAATTCTTTTAATGGTAGACCTCTTACAAGGCTTTGTTTGAAGAGTGAGTTGATAGTTTGAAGGTTGGTGTGACCCAGTCTCCTATGCCACAATTCTGTTTCTTTAGTGGATGCAGCAGAAAACAGACAGACATTTGCCATAGGATTGTCCTTCAACATATCAACTACATACACATTGCCACTCCTATGAGCAACAAGTTGTACTTTGCTCTCAGCAATGATGGTGTCAATCTTTTTCACCACTTCTGGCCCAATAATCTTACAAGTTTTCTTAGTGAAGAATGAGCCATGCCCTTTGTCACTCATTTGTGATACACTAAGAAGATTAAATTTAAGATTATCAATAAGATTGACATTTTCAAACTTTAGTTTCCAAGCCTAAACAGTCCCGGAACCCAACACCTTACCTTTTGAATCATTACCAAAGGATATATCACCCCCTCCATGAGCTAAGAAGTCCAGAAGAAGGGCTCTACATCCTGCCATGTGCCTGGAGCCTCCACTATCTACATACCAAAGACTATCTAAGCAAGCAGAAGCTCCCTGCACATTAGTAATGGATTAGTTTTGGTAAGTGTCCAAAGCCAAGTTGGCTTCGGTTGGGTCCACAGACTTTTCAGCCTCAAGCTTAGGAAGATGATTAGTGGTTTGAACTAGTTTTTGAACCAAGTTCAACAACTTTTGCTGACCATTTGCCAGTGCTTGGATGTCAACACTTGGAGCAACAGATGGTTGATCATTTCCTGTCAGATGATAGTAACCATATGGATTTCTGTTCACTCTTGGTTTTGAAGGCCTCTTAGGTTCTTCATAAACATGTGACAGACTATGACAAGGTGTTAGGATGCGTATTTTGTCTGGTGAATGAAAATGCCCGTTGGCAATTAATCCACCTGGAAGCCTAGGAAAAACTGCATCCCCCCCCCCATTGCGCTCATCTCAAACGTTTCCTGCATGACTCTTTCAAATTCTCTGCACAAAAGTTTGTTAGTAGAACCAAAAATAATATCGTCAACCTATATCTGAACGAGAAGCAAGTCACCCTCTGTTCTTTTCGTGAACAGGGTACAGTCTAACAAACCTCGTTTGAATCCTTTTGAAAGTAGGTACGTGCTCAGCTCCTCATACCATTGTCGTGGAGCTTGGTGCAACCCATAAAGTGCTTTGTTGAGTACATAAACCTTATCCCGGTGGATAGGATCTTCAAAGCCTGGTGGTTGACCAACGTAAACCTCTTCCTTGACCACACCGTACAGAAACGCGCTCTTCACATCCATTTGATACACCTTAAATTTCTTGTAGGAAGCAAATGCTAGAAACATTCGGATAGCTTTTATACGTGCCACAGGTGCATAGACTTCATTGTAGTCTATTCCTTCAGTTTGACTAAATCCCTGAACGACCAATCGAGCTTTGTTTCGTACGATTACCCCTCGATAATCTTTCTTACACTTAAAAACCCATCTTGTACCAATATTCTTTCTCCGTGGAGGTAAATCTGTAAGTGTCCAAACTCCCAGCTTCTGAAACTGTAATAATTCCTCTTGCATAGCTTAAACCCAGGCATCATCTAGTAAAGCATCTTTGACAACCAGACTTTTGAATTTTAGCATAAAGGGCTATGGCTCCGATATTATCATGTGAAGTTACTCTACGAAGTTGTCCTCTCGTCATAACACTACTTCCGGGGTCACCAATAACTTCCTCAAGTGGATGAATCTGATGAATCCGAGATTCCGGATGTTCAGGAACTTGAACTCCAGTTTGACTAGTTAGATTCTCTATCGTATCTAGATCATTACCCATATTTGATGATGAAGCAACATCTGGATTTGGGTTCACTGGTGGTTCCTCCGTAGCATGATCTATAATAGCTTCACTGGAAACATCATCTTCATTTGCAGGAACGTTGATATCATTAGAAGCTGCTGGAGGAGTTATGGTGATCGAATGCACTAATGGTGAAGTCACTGCGTTTTCACACTCGTAAAAAATTCGTAGTACAGCCTCTTCAACCAAGTTATCTAGATTGAATGATTCCAAGAAATCTTTATAATCAAACATCCACTCAGGACCACTTCCTTGTACGTTCTGAGTGTATCGTTGTACTTCAACGTTAGCCCACTCCTCTACCTGACGAGTTCTTTTGTTGAAAACCCGTTTGAGTGGGGTTGCATATCCAACAAAGTATCCCTCTTCAACTTTCGTTGAAAACTTCTCAGTTGGATTCAACATCGTACAAGGTGCCCCAAACGGTTCTAGATACTCCAAATTTGGCTTTCGTCTATTCAACAGTTCATAAGAAGTTTCGCCAAACTTCTTCATTGTTAATACACGATTCAAGGTGTAACAAGCTGCGTAAATAGCTTCATTCCAGAACATTACTAGAAGATTCGAATCCGCAAGCATTGTTCGTGCCGTTTCTATTAGAGTCCTGTTTTTCCTTTCTCCAACACCGTTCTGTTGTGGAGTGTACGAAGCACTATATTCATGATGAATTCCTTTGTCTTCATAGAGTGCATCCATCTGAGAATTTTTAAACTCCGTCCCGTTGTCACTACGAATTCTTTTGATCTTCAATCCGTAAACATTCTCCAGTCGGGCGAACAGAACCTTCAAATTATTGAATGTGTCGCTTTTGTGTTGCCAGCACATCACCCAAGAGAATCTTGAGTAATCGTCAGTAACCAAAAGACAGTAAAGCTCTCTAGGATGACTCTTACGCTTGACAGGTCCAAAAAGGTCCATATGCAAACGCTCAAGTGGCATATCTACAGAGTTCACTTTCTTCGGTTTGTGGGACTGTTTGTGCTATTTCCCCTTTTTGCAACTCACGTATTTATCATTGAGATGAAAATGCTTCACATTAACCCCTTCTACAAGCCCGTTCTTCACCAAATGATTCATCTTTCTGAGGTGAATATGTCCCATTCTTTTGTGCCACATTATCGATTCTTTTTCTGTAGCTTTGGATAGAAAACATGTAACTTGGCCCTGGGTTATCATAGCATTGCTCATATCAAGAATGTACAAATTGTTCAATCTTGGTGCTTTCAACATGATCCATTCCATTAGTATGACGAAGCCGGGTTTCAAAATATAGCAAGATTTATCATCAAAGTGTACTGAAAACTGTTTGTCACAAATTTGGCTTACACTCAACAGATTATAATCGATTTGCTTCACGTAAGATTTTCTCTAAAAACTTACGATCCCGTTGCCAACACTCCCTTCCATCGTGATATAACCTCCTTTATTACCCGCAAATGCCACATACCATCCATTCACGTTCTTGATGTCAAATAGTAGCGTTAAGTCTCTGGTCATGTGCCCAGAAGCTCCACTGTCGACAATAAAAAGACTGCTAACAGGGCCAGCTGGAGCTCCCTGCACCAAACAAAGAAATGATTAGATCTTTCGGATCACCCAAGCCTGTTTGGTCTTGGGTCTTTCAATGTTAGACTTTAAAGATTCATTTTCACAAACATTAGGTTTTAAATCAACCTTTTTCTGATCATTCAAACCTTTCTCATTTTGAGTTTTGACATTAGCAGTTGAGGTGGAAGCACCTGGAGAACCCACTGGTGACCAAGATTGTTCAGAACGTTTAAGAATCCTAATCTGAGATTTTTGTGTCTCAGCAGGTTTCTTTGTATCATTCGTAAAAGAAACTTTCTTAGTTACCTTTTCTGATTTAACGGAAATAGGTCCAACTTGTGACTTAACAGCAGGTTTAGGAAAAACCTTTTGTTGATCATTAGTTGGGTTTACCATTGGTTTCTTTAGGTTCTTCTCCATAGCAATCCTGTTTCGATTATCATAGACAAATTGACGATTTTCACTCTTTTGAAAATACCGACTTTGATTATAAAAAGGTGGGCTTTGAGGGACAAAATGTCCTTGTGGATATCTATGATTATCAACAGGACTTTTATAGGACTGCTTGTTCTCAACTTCATGCCTTTTGTGTCACACATACGGGCAGTGAGCAAGTAAATTCCCTCTCTCCCCGCATTTGTAACACGCACGGTATTCCTCGAAAAACATTTTTGTCATTCGGCTTAGCATATGAAGTGATCGAAAATTGATCATCAACACATCTACGTCTTAAACTCATTGGAGTTGGGTCCATTGAGTAAGCCGGCTCGAAAAATGCATTTGCCTTTTCTTTAGGCTTAATGAATTCAGTGACATGAACTTTTGGTTCTTTAGGAGTATCACAATACAGTTTCTTTAAAAGTTCAGGAGGAAAATCATTGGTACTTTCGTGTTTAGGAAACCAAATAGTACTTTCCTGCCAGATTTTATCAATCTTTGAATAGTTTGCAAATTTTATTGGATACTCCTCGTCAGAAATTATCTTATCGGATCCTTCTATCCGATAGAAAACCTTGATGGGTTTGTCAACTGAATCATTTTTCACATTCTTGTGCACTGATTGATTCACTCTGTGTGCATTTGCCTGAGGATGAGAAAACTGAGAAGGTGTCACTAGTTCATTTGTGATTATGTGATTTTCCAAAGGAATATCACTACCTTCTTTAGATTTCTCATCTTCGGTGTCTGAATCATCAGTCACTGCAACCACCCCTTCATCATTCAATCCGAGTATCGGTCTCACATCAGAATGTGGATCTCCAATACTTGAAGTATTAGATTCATTATCTGATGTGGAGTCCGATTTAGCTGAACTCTCCGGTGTTACTGTGTTGAAATTGTGATTCTCAAACAACACTGGAGAAGGAACAGATTTATAGTTTACACTACCGGATTGTGATGGTTCTTCAATGATGTGGTCAACAACATAAGCTATATGTTTATATCTTTCTAACTTTTTATTAACCTTCTCAGCAAAACACTTGATGGTTGCCATTTCCAACTTCGTATTTTCAAGTTCATTAATGTAATTGTTAATGACAAGTTGTTTTAATGCAAAGGTTTTCTTTAATTCTGAAATGTCCTTTTTGTACCCTTCAAGTGCTTTGTTGAATTAATGTGCATCCTTATGATAAGATTGAATGTTGATTTTAGCACTCTCAAGGTTAACCCTGAGTTGCTTGTTTTCCTCAGTCAATCTATCGCAAGTACCACAGTATTTATCATTATTCATGTCAATTGTAGAATTAGAACTTACCGGTTTTGGTGGATCTGTCATAGCCATCAGCGCGAAATGAGCCTCCTTCCTAGAAAAGAACTTCGAGTAATCAATCTTTGTGAAGGCGTCATCCACAATACACGATTTCCTGGTCATCAGAAAGTCTGCTTCGGCTAATAACTGATCAATCTCATCATCCAACGAATTAACACTCACTTCCAAATCAACTTCACTTTCCGAATCGGAATAGACAGATTCAGGCTCATCATGAACTTCAGTAACAGAATCAATGATAGTTCTAGAAACTTTCTCATCAGTAATATCTTCAACTTGCTCAGCAACAGAAACCTGAGAGTCATCAACTATCTCCTCAATCACCACCTCAGACACCTTCTCAGATTCCAAAACATCTTCAACTATCACCGACTCCTCTATATCCATCTCTTTAGCAAAACATGCTACATTCCCGCTAGTAATCTCCTCAACTCCCAATTGCATTGCAGTCCAATCATAATCCTCATCCTTTTGAATCACCAATGCCTGATTCTGGTTTTTGTTTTAAGGTTGGCTATTTGGTGTAGAAATAGGAATAATGGTTCTGGTTGGGTTATTTGGAGTTTGAGTTTGGTTGGGTGTAGATGTTTGTCTAGTAGAGGTATTTTGTGAGGTGTTTTGTCGGTTTTGGAAATTGTTTTGTTGTGGATAGGTGTTGTTGTTTTGGCTTTGATAGGTAACCTGATTCTATGACTGTCGGCTTTGGTAGTTGAAATTAAAAGGATTTTTGTTTCCTTGCTGCATTGGTTGTGTGCACTCTCTCTTGAAGTGACCTCGAGTACCACAGTTGAAACATGTAACTTTGGCTTTGTTGAAGCCAAATGTGGTATTTGGTGAGGTAGCAAGATCTGTTTTACCTGTTTTCTCGATAAACTCTGTAGCCCTTCTCATCACACTAGCAAAGGCCTATTGAATATCTATCAATTTCATCCCCTCCTTATCAATTTGGGCATAATCTTCATCAGTCAGATTATTATTCCCAATCTGACTCGCCACAAGTCCATTGTAAGACGCAACCATTGCTGAAACCAAAGCAATGTGTTGCTGAGCTACTTCAACTATGACATTGTTCATATTGGAAGTTTCCAACACAATAGGACTTTGGCTTGATGAAGCTTGTGTCATTGGTGGAACATATGATTGTTGTTGAGGTGTGTTAGATGTGTAACATGCTGTAGACATTTGAGGTTGTGTTGGAATGTAGGAATTTGTGGTGTAGTTTGGTGGATAGGTTGATGTTTGGGCAAGATAGTTAATTGGGTTTCTCGGTGGTTCAACAACACTAGAAACAGAAGCTATATGTGGTGCAACATTTCCTACCACATTTGTACTAGACATAGAAGTGGATGAAGATGCATGATACAATTCCGGATTTTGTGGGAATTTTGATCTTCTTGCTTTCCTCTTCTCCTCTAACTCTTTGTTCTCCAACTTCTGAATCAGCTCATTGATTGTCCAGTACTGATAAGCGTCTTTCTCTTTCAAGACTTCAATGTGTTGATTCCAAAATGGTGGTAAAGCATCAACAAACTTATCTACCAGCTCAGACATTGGAATCTTGATGTCATAGTTCGACAACTCGGTTAACAAATGACATTATCTTGGAATAAGATCCTTTAGAGTCTCATTCCCAACATAGCTAAAGTTCTCGAAATCTTTCTTTAGCTCTTCCACCTTCAATCTTCTTCTTATCATTCCCATCATGTCTGTTCTTCAACATATCCCATAGCTGCTTAGATGTAGTACACGATCCAAACTGGTGAAGTAGATCGGTAGTCAAGGCTTGAGATAGTTGTGAGAAAGCCTTCTTCTCGACTGCGAACTTTTTCTTCTCATCTTCAGATAAACCATCAAGTGGAATTGGTTCACATGAATTCTCCAGACATGGAGCAGCATACCCTTTTTGCAATCATCTGCCACGCTTCAGTTCCTTCCAAACCCATGCCCTCAAGATGTATCTTGAACTTCTTTTGCCATTGATTTTACTCTGCCATGTCCATCAGCTTCGGAGGGCGATTTCCACTACCTGAAGACAAATCATTGATTAGTGTGGAAATAGCATTAGTAGTTTGAGAATGTACCGCTGCTGCTGCAACGCCCCAATAATCAGTCGCTGGTTGCTGTGGAGGTTGAGTAACAGATTGTGGTATCGAACTACTCATGGCAACGTAATTAATCGATTCAGATGACTGAGTGTTCATCTTTTGAGAAGCAATAACCCATGGATTCATCGGAATGTGTTGTTGCAGGCCTCGGTGTCATAAGAAATCCCCACATGTTGTCCATAATGTTCAAAATGTAAACACTTAGAAAAATTTCTCAAAATCAGTCTTCGTTTGACCTCTGATGTGTAACCGTTGGTTCGAATGTAGAAAACAGCTAGGTTCGGCCCCTAAAATTAGACTCGAATGTAAAAATATAACACACAAGACTCTCCTTCGACCTCCCGGTAGATCGAATGTATCACAAGTGGTCGAATGAACAAACAACACACTAGAAAAGTTTTGGTTCGACCTAAAATACTCAGATTCGACCTAAAATAACCTTGGTTCGACCAAAAACTCACACGTTCAACCCTATTCTCTCTGGTTCGACCTGGCCCATTTGAAAAACGGTTATTCTTCAAAAATCAGTTGATTTAATCCAAAATTTTCAAAAGTTTATAGATTTTGATGATCTTTATCAGGTTTTGTCTCGGATTTGATATAGATCAACTTTAATGAATGAAACTTTTGATTTTATCCGTCAAATCTAGTCCAAATCAATCAAATTCCATTAAAACTCAATGTCCATTCAAAGCAGAAAAATTTTGGACAATTTTGGATCAAAATCAGTTCAAAACATATCAATTTGTAGTTGTATGATCTCGTAGGCTCTGATACCACGTTGTAGACAGATCGGTTTTGATAAAAACAATTATGTGATCATACAAGTCTAACAAATCCAGGTGCGGAAACCCTAGATTGTTTACAAAATGATACGAAAAGAATCAAACACAATCAATCAACTTTTCAATCTCCATTTTCATTAATAAACTTGTTAAACTTGATTACAAATAGATTTACAATGATATAATTCAGTTTCAGAAAGATCTAGACCCAGAGAGAAAACCTAGACTCAACACACAAACACAAATGGCAAAAGTTACAAAGTAAATAAAATTTTCAGCTTATATAGAAGTCCACATTCGACCTCTCGTCAAGGCCGAATGTGTTCCTTCGAGCTGCTTCTAAGTTAGAATCAGCATTATGTCATCAGTCTTCTCCCTTCGACCTTCTATATCTCCTTCCATCCATAATAAGCTACCTTCGACCCAACGATATTGTACAAAACACTTATATTGTTAATCCAAAGCAACTAGTCGCAAAACGTGCATATACAGTTCTCCCATTGTACTCATATCAAATTTTGATTGCATGAGTTCTTTAATTCATCACACAATTTTGTGTTGGTTGAACCAAAAATGATATCATCATCATAAATTTGAACAAGTAAGATATGATTTCCAACATGTTTGATGAAAAGTGTTTTTTCAATGGAACCTCTTGTAAAGTGATTTTTTTTAGTAAAAAGTTGGAAAGTGTTTCATACCAAGCTCTGAGAACCTGTTTTAGCCCATAAAGACCCTTGTCAAGTTTGTACACCCACTCAGGATGAGAAGGATCCTCAAACCCAGGTGGCTGACAAACATACACTTCCTCTTTTATTTTTCCATATAAAAATGCACTCTTAACATGCATTTGAAAAACCTTAATTTTGTTGGAATTGCATAAGCCAAAAATAACCTAATGGCTTCAAGCCTTGCAACTGGAGCAAAGGTTTCATCATAGTCAATTCCTTCTTCTTGAGATTAACCTTGTACCACCAGTCTTGCCTTGTTCTTGATAATCATACCAGCTTCATCTTTTTTATTTCTAAAAACCTATCTTGTGCCAATTAGTAGCTTGTATGGTGGTAAGGGACAGATTTCCCAGACCTGTTGCTTCTTGAATTGGAGCAACTCTTCTTGCATAGCTTGAACCCAATTGTTATCTTTGAGGGCTTCTTGATATTTCTTTGGTTCTAACTAAGAAATGAATGCTGAGAAAAAGCAAAAGTTGGAAAGTTGGTTTCTTGTGAGTACCCCTGATGCAATATCACCCATGATTTGATTCAATGGATGATCTTTGTGTTCAATCAGTTGTTGTAAACCACTGACAGGTATAGGTGGCTCTTGTACTTCTTCAAACAAACCACTGAGGTTGATAATATCTGGTTCATCTGTTTGAACATCTTCAGTAGTTGCAGGAGCTGAATCAGATGTTTGAGTTTGTACATCAACAGTTGTTGAATCAGAAGTTTGAGGAACTTCTGATGCTTTGAAAGTTGACTTAATGACTGTATTAGGAGTCCATGATGCAGGACCCTCATCATTAAACCCTTGATCACCATAATAAACAGGTTTAGATGAAGTGATAGTCTTTTCAGGTCCGAAATTAAAGTTGTCAAGGTCAAAGAGTTCAGCAGGATGTGCTGGAATGAGAGTGTGTTTTGACTCATTAAACTTAACATTCAGTGTTTCTTCTACTATCTTGGTTCTTGAATTAAAAACCTTGTAAGCTTTTCTAGTGGAAGAATAACCAAGAAAATAACCTGAATCAACTTTTGCAGCAAACTTTGAAATAGAGTCTTTGATGTTTAGAATGAAACATTGACATCCACAAGCTCCACAAGCTCCACAAGCTCCACAAATCCAATATGTGCCACAAGTACAATATGTTCAGATGCATGCTCAACAAATGCAGAGCCAACACTAGATGACTTCCATTCTAGGTGCTCAACAACCTCCACAAGTACAATATGTTATACTGATTTCCTTTTCTCTATCTACAAAATTTTGTTTTGTGGTTAAGCAGACCACAAATTTCACATTCTTTTTCCTTCTCCTTTTCATTATGAGATGTGAAAGGCAACTTACTGACAGTCTTGGTTTGATTTAGGTCATCAGTAGTTTTCAGGTTCTCAACTCCTGATGTAGATGAGACTACATATGGCTTAATGTCAGATTTATTCAGTACTTATGTAGAACTTCTTTTTCAATTTTGAGAAAGTTCTGATGAAAAGATGTGTAGTCTTTCATATCAGAAGTTTGATTTTGAACTATTCTACTCCCATCATCAGCAGTTTTGGGAGTAAAATCAGTTGGAGTTTTGGTATGATTGTACCCTATGCCAAACTTAACATTTGATGAAGTTTGTTTGTTAAGCATCATTTGGTAACCTCTACATGACTCAACCCATTTTTCACAGTCAACCTTGGTGTCAGCAAGCTCTTTTCTGACATTTCCTAGGTCTTCTATCATGATTTTAATTTGTGCTTGGGTTTCAATAGCATTATTTGTTAATTTATAATTTTCCTTTGATTTTGCAGCAGGTTTTCTTTCTAAATCACATTTTATTTGAGTATATTTTCTTTCAGAGTCATTGGCTTTGTCTTGTAGATGCACATTGGTCTCTCTTATGAGAGCAAAAGATTCTTTGCATGATGTTGAACAAAGTTTTGTAAAAGATTCTTTCGATACCTGAGAAAAGGCAGATTTAGAGGTGCAACCCTCAAAGGCCATTAAGGCAAAGTTCTTTTTGCCATTATCAAAATGTGCACTTCCTTGTGTTCCATTATTCCTATTATAACTGGAGTTAAACTGATTTCCAGACTGTGGTTGGTTAAAGCCAGAGCTTCTACACTCTCTAGCAAAGTGTCCCAACTTTTGACACTTGTGACATCTAAGTTTAGATTTGTCAAAACCAACTTTTGTTGAGTTGTTCAGTCCTGGAAATTTCCTTCCTGGCCTTTTATAAAATTTGTTAGTTTTTATGCTTAACATGGCCAGTTGGTGTAAAATGTCCATTTCTTCCAAGTCAACATTGCTGAAATTTTTTAAGTCATCCATTATAAAACGCATTTTATCATCAGTTTGACTATTTTCATCATTGTCATAAGCTGGATATGATCTTTCTGATGAGATCCCAGCAGTTATGTCAATGTGATCAAAATATCCAAAATCATTTGAACAAGAAGGTGAGTCTTGTCCTAAGAGTGTTGTACTACCTAGAACATAGTCATCAGCTGTTTTGTCAGAATTTTGTAACATTTTCTTTTGATTTATTTCTCTTTCAAAAGTTAACAATCTCCCATGTAATTTTGTAAGGGTGAGGGAGTTAAAATCTGGTGTAGATCTGAGAATTATAGAGTAATTTTTCCATTTATCTGGTAGAGACCTTAAAAATCTATGAAGCATAGATACATTTGTGTAGGTGTGAACATTTAACTTTAACTCAGAGATTAATGAGGAGAATCTTTCAAATTGTTGTGTCAAAGTTTCCCCATTAATATAAGTAAATGTTTCATATTGTTGAGCAAGAATATCTCTGGTGTTGGCAATCACCTCTTTAATTCCTCCAAACTGTTCTTTTAGGTAGTCCCAAAGCTCTTTGGCACTTTCACAATGTAAAAGTCCAGAATAGATTTCATTTGGGAGAGCCATTGGCAACATAGAGAAAGCCTTAGCATCAAGAGTTAAGATCCTATACAAACCATATTAATTGTAAAAATAGTGAGAACACATTTAGGCCATCTAAATTTTTAATCAATGGGTGATATTGATTACACATCATCTCTTAATATTAGTTATGCCAATTACTAGTTTTAAGGGTATTTTAGTAATTGTGCTAATTACATTAAATAAAAGATGATAATTAAATTTTCTTTTGTTGGCTATTAATTTGTACTAGTTCCTAACAATTTTTAAAAACTAAAATAACTTTTAAGTACTTTATTATTTTTTAAAAATACTAGTTCCAACAATTTTTTAAAAACCAAAATAACTTTTAAGTACTTTATTATTATTTTTTTAAATGCACCATAAAATTCAACATTTTTTTATCTATAATATGTGTATAATATTGATATATATTTATTTTTTAAAATGACATTTTCTTTGTAAGTACTAAAAATAGCACTTTAGAATTGTTTGTGTTGGTTTCAAACATGTTAGTTATGATTGGACTAGTTTCGAATTTGTTGTGTTGGTTCTGCATGTGCTGGTTTCAATATTGTTTGTGCTAATTTCAAACATGTTTGTGTTGGTTCTGTCTATATGCTAGTTTCAAACTTCTTTGTGCTGGTTTCGAAACAATACGTGGTGGTATGCTAGAACAATAGATGAATAATTTTTATGCTACTATTTGTTCCTTAAAACCATAAAAAATAAGATTTTGAGCATTTTCGCAATATATTTTTTATTAGGTGATATAAAAATTAAAGCATGAAAAACTGTGAGGAAAAAGATTAATATGTACCTTTTGAATGTTCTTTTGATATTTTCATGCTGAATATCGAATGAATAATATCGAGTGGAGAAGATGAACATTAACCTCCTTTAAATCCAAATATCTTATTTAATTTGATTTTATGGAAACTGAAAGTGAGAGATCTTTTAATTGATTACGGATCTTACGATGAAAAGCTTAAAAAAATTAATACCTAGCGTTAATTTAGTAATTTAAAACACGTTGTTAGTGCATATTACGTAAATGTCCTTAATGAGAATTTTAAAGATATGTTATGTGTCATATTTGTATTGGTTCATACCATTTTTATGTAAAATAGAGTTTGTATTTGATCCTACTTCTTAAAAAGAAAAAACAATAATTAACTTATGCTTTTTATTTTATTTTATTTTAACTTATATAAATACATCTCCCTTGTGGTTAAAATAGTAACTTGACAAAACAACAAGTTTTAAACCTGTATGTACAACCACTTACAACATCCCATGAGTAAGATGTGTCTCTTGGATTCTTTCAATACGCCAACTCTGATCACCCGTGTCTTTGTCTTTTCAATTTCCCTCACTCTTAAGACCAATTGAATGAGATTCAAAGAAAAATTCAAAGTGGGGGGAATCTCAATTGATCGTGAATTGAATGAGTAATTACCCTCACATTAAAGACATGAATTTAATCGGCCCATTCGTTTTAATTGTTCGTTCTTATTTTTCCAAAACCTGCACACTTCGATTTGATCCTCTTTCTTCCTCTTATTCTTCTTCCAAACTTACGAACTTCAATTCAATCGTTATTCGTGTGTAATCATTAAGAAAGTATTGAAGGAGGCCATGGGAGGATCGATTGGTACACAACAAGCTTGAATCAAGTTACAGGTTACTCACTTCCGTTGTTTTTTTATCAGGTTTTTATTTTAAGTTATTGTTAGGATTTTCACCTCGATCAATGTACTATGTACTGTATGCCGAAATATTGCTTTTTGCTTATATTTAGTAGATATTGGTTGGTGGCTAAACATATACAATTTGTGAATGGGTAGCTGCATCATCAAAAAGAAAGAAAGTATTACATGTTGTTTATCTACTCGTATTATGAACTACATGGAGTTTGAAAAACGAAACAATTTTCAAAGGCAAAAACGTCTCCATATACAAGGCGGTTGAAGAGATAAAGGTAACAACATATGAATGGCGACATTTTGATTTAGTTTAGTCATACTTTATGTATTGTAATTTACCTCGAACTTTGCTTCATATGCGTGTTTCATTATAGCAACTTGCCATGTTGAACTGGATGTTTTGATTGAATAAAGTTGTCATTGCTATTCCAAAAAGAAATTTTATTGAATTTTTAATGCCTATTGTGCAACTTCTTAATTTTCTTACTATTACACTTTTGTTTTCCCTTTTTTTTGGTCTTGGGCGTGAGCCTTTTTTCCGCCTTGTGCTTAGGAAACATAGATCCCTTATAGTCTTGTGACTATTATCATAACACTAAAGGGTAGAGTTAAGTGATGTCAATCAGTCGATGTATGCTTAAGTTAGAAGAGGAAAGATGGCATATAGTTAAAAAAACATATATTTGAATGTTATTGTTGCTTATGCGCATTATTAACATGATCATATGGGTGCTTTAATAGTTCTTTGGAAGTCATGCATTCAGAAATAAAGTTTTTGTCAAGAGGAGTCTAGAAACGAGCAACAATGAGTTCAACTACAAATTATGTCATGTCTAGAAACGACCAACAACATCTACAAATTATGTTAAAACCACTATTCGTATGCCATATATAATCGTTATAACATCTGTTACACCCTGAAACAACATATTATGCATCCTCAATCTGACAACCAAATCAAAACACCCGCAAACCTAGCTAACCCCGCCGCAACGCGCGAGTTCCTGCTAGTGTGTGTGTGTGTGTGTGTGTGTGTGTGTGTGTGTGTGTAGGGTAGGGATCCTAAGAGAACCAACCCCTATTTGAGAACTGAGAGAACCATTCTGGGCCACACATTTCATATAAAGGAATTAAAAAAAATTCTTTAATCGCACATTTTTATGCAAGGAAAAAAAAATTATTTTTTTTTTTGAATTTTTTTTTCATTTATACATATGTGTATATAGCATTTTTCAGCTATACATATATGTATATTTCAGTTATACATATGTGTATATTGGATTATACATATGTGTATAATGCAATTATACACATGTGTATACTGAAAAAAAAATACAAAAAAAAATAAAAACAAATTCCTTGCATATAAAGCAGCGATTTTTGCAAAAAAAAAAAAAAAAAAAAAAAAAAAAAAAAAAAAAAAAAAAAAAAATTGCCTTAGAGAAATGTGTGGCCCAGAATGGTTCTCACAGTTCTCAATTTGGAAAAAGGTTCTCATTTAAACCAAATCCTATATATATATATCAATATATCATTTTAAACCGACTGGTTTATTTCAAATTTTAGATAATATATTATCAATTAATTGATGGATGTTGAAGTGCCGATAAAAATACAGAGTTAATGTGTATGTTTCAAATATCTTAAGAAGTTATGGACTTATGGCAAGTCAGATGTGGAATTCACAAGTTAGTGGATGGTGTTGAATCTCACTTTTTTTTTTTTAACGGCCAAACAACTTTTATTAAAAAGCTAGCAAGAAACTAGCGAAAAGGCGGGACAAACGCCCACCAACAATACAATCCGACAAAACAAAACCGCAAAAAACCCAACAAACAACTGGATAGCCCTACACCATCCGAAGTGTATCGAAACTACCCCAAGAGTCCCACGACATATTCGACAACATACCTCTATTCGTAATCCACAAATATGACGTAACTTTAATTTCTTCAAAAATCTTCCGAGGCGAGATCACTTTAGCGTTAAAAATAAGATTGTTTCGAGCGCGCCAAATACTCCAAAAAGCCGTCAAAACCACACCATGAAGCACCTTTTTTTGTCTAGTACCCGACATAGCCGTAATGTGAAGCAAGATCAAATCCTTGATATGAAAAACAAAGCTTTGCGGGACTCTACACCAAATAAAAATTGCCTGCCACACATCCGCAATAGCCGCACACCCGGTAAATAAATGCTCAACCGTTTCAACCGACACCCCACACAAGCGACAAACCTGGGATTCCACCGGAATGTGTCGACGAGCCAAAGCTTCTGCGGTTGGGAGCCTATCAAGAAACGCCCTCCATGCGACTATACCCACTTTCTTTGGAACCCAATTACACCACACAAAGTCGGACTTCGGTAACTGGTTTGACGCATCAAAAAGAGTACGCTTAATACCCTTCACCGAAAATCCCACATTTGCCCCAGTCGACCAATCCCAAGAATCCGACCCAAGCTGCAAAGTAGTACCCTCCAAATCCGCTAATAACCCCGTCATCTGTTGTTGTTCCAAGTCATTAAATGTATTGCGCCTCCAAGCCCACACCCACTGAGAAGAATGATCACCTACCAGTAAGCGGTCTGATACAAAACATAAACGGTTTCGTTCTAACGCAAAAAGTGCCGGATATTTGTTAGCAAGACTAGTATCCAATATCCATGTATCATACCAAAACAGTATAGAATCTCCACTCTTAAGCTTGCCTTTGACAATTTGTTGCACATCAACATTCAATCGGCCCAACTCAGCAGGTATGTTTGCAATTTGTTTCCAGGTACCAGCCAAGGATGCCTTCATAGGAATAAATTTGCCAACCCCTCCCTGTAGCATGAATTGACCACACCACCTTCCTCCATAGAGCATCCTTATTTTCTTTAAAACGAAACCACCACTTCGAGAGCAAGCCCAAGTTCGCGTCTCTGAGCGAACCCAGACCAACACTCCCGTATTCAATAGGAACAACTACCTTTTCCCACGCCAACCAACTTATCTTATCAACCTCCTCGATACCACCCCAAAAGAAGTTCCGCCTCAACCACTCTAATGAATTAATAACTTGTATCGGAGCCTGAAAAATAGAGAAGTAATAAAGTGGTAATGAGCTAAGTACCGACTTCAAAAGGGTGATTCTACACCCGTAAGACAGCGTCTTGGCCTTCCATCTAGACGACCGTTTCTGGAATTTATCAACAACCGCATTCCAACTCCGCACTAAATTCATATTACACGCAATGGGAACCCCGAGATGGTTGAAAGGAAAACGACCAGGAGAGCATCTAATAAGCGCTGCAAGCTGAGATACTTCATTCTCTTCTACCCCCACTCCATATAAGCAGCTCTTTTTTGAACTAATTTTTAGACCCGAAGCTAAGAAAAAACCACGTAACAACCTTCTCAAATTAAGTGCATTAAATACAGACCACTCCCCACAAAAAACAACATCGTCAGCATACATAAAGTGAGATAACAGAGGCCCCGAATCTGCCACACGAATGCCATGAAAAGCGCCTAATAAACAAGCCCGTTTCATAATACAAGAGAGCCCCTCCATAGCAATAAGAAAAAGGTATGGGGATAATGGGTCACCTTGACGAAGGCCACACTCGCAATGGAACTCGTACGTTGGAGATCCATTCACTAAGACTGAGGCGCGAGAGTTCCGAACTGTTGACATAATCCACCCTCGCCACTTAGAGGAGAAATTCATTTGTGCCAACACGTCATCTAAATAGTCCCAACGCAACGAATCATAAGCCTTAGCGATATCAACTTTAAGGAAAAGCCCCTTCCTCTTAACCTTTTTCAACCAAGTAATGGTCTCATTCAATATAAGGGGCCCGTCTAGAATATTACGATCACTAAGGAAAGCCGTCTGCTCTTCCGAAATTATCCAAGACATCACATTCTTTAGCCGCTTCACTAAAACCTTAGAAATTACCTTATTCAAAACTCCAACCAAACTAATAGGTCGGTAGTCCGATAAAGTAGCTTGGTCTCGACCCTTCGGAATAAGCGCAATAAAAGCTGAAAAACACCCTTCTGAAACAGCCCCATTCGCATAAAAATCCTTAAATAACTTCAAGAAATCATCCTTCAAAGACGCCCAAAACTTTTTTATAAAAGTGAAATTCAGACCGTCCGGTCCCGGCGCTTTATCACCATCACAGTCCCACACTGCTTCCGTAATCTCCTCCAAGGAAAATTCACCTTCCAAAGATAAAGCATCTTCTGAAGATAACCGGCGTAAACCCGGACAAATAAACGAAGGCTTAGAAAGCCTTTTGAGCGCAAACTTGTCCTTAAAAAATCCAGCAATCTTATTTTTCACAGAATCAGGATCTGTAACCCAAGTACCATCAACACTAATCCCATGAACGCGATTACTTGCGGAGTTTAACCGAATAATCTGATGAAAATATTTGGAATTTTCATCACCATCTACCGCCCATTTAACCCGCGACTTTTGCTTGGCATCCATCGCTCTAAGCCTTTCTTCCTCAAAAATTACTTTTTTAGCTTCGGCTCTACACTCCAATTCGCTATCAGACAAATTACGGTTCTCAGCTAACGCCTCCAGGTCCTCCATTCTTTTCTTTGCCTGAAGCAACTTCAAATCGCGTGTATTCCGTTCCACATTAATCCACAAACGAATACGCCCTTTTAGCCATTTGAGTTTAGCGGCTAGAGCCAAGTCCGAAGGGCCTGAAAAAACAAACTTGTCAGATATATTTTTAACAAAGCTCTTGAACCCCGGGAACTCCAACCATGAGTTAAAGAACCGAAACGGCGTATAACCAAAATCCGTATTCTTCAACGAAAGAACAATAGGGCAATGATCCGAAAGGTAGCGGGGTAAAGCCGTAACCTTCGCTCCTGGCCATAATGATAAAAAATCGCTGCAAACCATGAATCTAACTAACTTACTCATCTTATCCCCTGCACCCGACATATATGTGAATTTATGTCCTCCCATATTATACTCATACAATTCAGCGCTCCGAATAAATTCATTAAACACACTTGAATCTCAATTAACCGTTTGAACAAAACATTAAAGTAAATTTGAACTTTGAGAGTAAAACTAAATTAATTGATTCAAAAACATTAAATTAAAAGATAATCACCCCTTAGGTTCAGGTATAAAAACTAGAAGTATAACCATTAACCAAGCTTAATCATATTCATTTTAGGGCTTTCGAAGAATAAGTACACAACATGAAATATTGCTGTATTGACTTAATGATTTGACAACGAAATAAGAACATGTGCGAGGAAACTATCAAACCATTCATAATCGTAACAAAATTGAAAGACTACAAAAGAGATATGTTCAACTAATGATAAAAGTCGGTCAAATGAATCTACTAAGTAAACCGACACCTAGAATTGATCACAAAAATATCCAGCCATTCATGAAGATTAAATAGAAGTAAATATGCGTTAGTTGTGCCCTCTTCCCGTAAGTCCAAGCATTCACGATAAAACTTTCATCTCCATCCGGAAAACTTAACTAAAAACCGCATTTATCAATAAAATTTGTTTATTTTAAAAAAAAAAAAAAAACTCCCAACATCTGATTCTCCATATATATTCATAATCAATTATTTTCTCACTCACAATCACATTGAAATCTATACTTATACTATATAGTGGGTTCTGGATGGGTAAGATTGTCATTTTATATTCATTTAAATGGGTAAAAATGTAATTTCATTTAGTTATGAAGACAAATTTAATACAACTATTAAATCAACTTGTTTAACCTATTAAAAGTAATTAATAATGGTATTAAAACCATTGAAGCATTTGAAAAGTTTAACATTATGGCATAAAAGATCTTAAAGAATTCATAATAGAAGATGACATCAAGAAGCATTGTTATGAAATTACACAAATATTACTTAAAACTATAAGTCAATTTATACTTTCTTTAAAATTTATGTTACCACTTTGCTGAAAAATCTATATCTATATAAATATATCTCTTATGGTTATTTCTATGATTTGCTTATAAACAAGTCTTAAAGCTAAATGTAGAACATGTGCTTCACGCATCCACCCTCCCAACAAAGATGCGATTCTTTAAATTCTTTAAGATGCCATCGTATCGTTATAGATCCAGATCCATGATTCTAAGCATTAATGATAGTGTTCTTAATTTCATTCATGGGATTACTTAATCCATACCTTAGAAACCAACGGTTCTTGGAATAAATTTGTATGTTCCTTTTATGATGGCCCCATAAAAAAAAACTTCTAATCAAACCCTAATATGTTCTAATTTATGTTTGTTGCTCATCTTTCATTCTACGATCGTCATGTCACCGGTGATTGTTGATAACTATTTCTAATTAGATTTTGATTTGTGGGTTTATACATGAGTCTTTGATTGAATGAATCAAGACTGTTTGATTAATGTTAGTTTGTCATTGTAGTGTTGCAGTCCAATTTCATCGAAATGCGCCATAATATCTTCAAAGCCCTTTTATCGTTTACGTTGTTGTGCATTTTCAGCTCTCAAACTTACTAGGAACCGTTACTTTTCCTTGACATTCCTAAGTTTAGGTCTACATGAGCACTATTCCAAGTCCTTTTATTTAGGTCAACTGACTAAGCACAATTGGATGCATATGTATTGGAGTCTAACTCTATTCAATTTTCATGGTTTGGTTATCAGTTTATGAAATGTCGTAAGTCGAACACATCTTGTAGTCAATGATTAGTCTAACGCCATTAGTAAAAAAAACTTACCACGTAACGATATTATTTTAGACATTATTGTTTTGTTTTTGCATTTGATATAGGGAGCATACATAATGTAATGCACGAGGTGATCATGCATGCAGTATGCACAACAGGAAGCCAATTCTACATGCTTTTGTTGCATGGGCATTGCTAAATGCCCCTCACACCCCCTCATCATATGAATTCTTCTAAAACTTGCATCACCATTCCCATCCTATTTACTGTGTGTAGTGTTTATAATTTTACAATTAATGATGGGAAGACGACCTTCGTGTTGTGATAATCATATATCAAGAAAGGCCCGTGGACGGTTGAATAAGATGTAACTAAACATATCAATTACATATATGTCAATTGTATATAGTCAACCATCGTGCGGCCCCGCCGCAACGCGCGGGTTCCTGCTAGTATTATATAGAGAATGATAGTAACTCCCCAAATATGAGGGTTTATTTAAGTTTCTCATATAAAACGGGGGATGAGATAGGAGGATGAGGATGAGGAGGAACAAGAACGAGGACTCCAATTTGAGATTGAAAATCAATAAAATATCAAATACTTTTTATAACCTATATACGGGTAAGGGATTATGAGCTCCATTGAGACTTGTGAGTGCACCAAGTCACCAAGTGTCGTCTGCCAATTCCGGTATTCATTTCTCTTTGAACCCCGCTTCTTTATCCTCTTTTTCAGCCCATAAAAATCCTTAGAAGCCCAGCAAAAATGCTTAAGACTATTAGAGGTTCCAGGCCCAGCCCATCATTATAATTCGATGGGTCCTATTTCATATTTTCATCCAAACTTTATCGTCCCAAAGTTAAGTCGTGAGCATTATGTAAAAATTTAACATTTAAAAATTTATTTTTTTCAAAAAAAAAAAAAAAAAAGTCGGAGCTTTTGAATATAAACTATGCGTAGGAATTTTAATCACATGAAAACATCAAACCCCAAAAGAAATAAAGATACAATCGTTACATACCTATAAAAAGAGTTTACATCTTAACTTTGTTGTTTGATTAAGTCAATAATATTAGATTTAGTTACACTAACGGTGCCCCGTTAAAAAAATAAATAAATAAATAAATCTTAGGGGGACGGGGCGCCACCCGAATTGTCCACGGGTACCAACTACAAGCACGGTAACACCGCCGCCACCCACGCTGGTAGTGGTCCCGTGAACCATTTTGCTGGTTCTGTTTACCGTGCTGGTACCGGTTGTTTTGTTGTTTTTTATAAAATGCAAATTTTCCAGTTTACCCCCGTGTGTTTCAGTGTTTTTTTATTTTTACCGTTTGTTTTATATGTTTACCGTTTAAATAAATAAAAAAACATAAATAAAAAACATTTCATTAAAACATAAATATTAAACATAAAAAAATACATTAAAACATAGAAAAAACTTAAGTTGGCGCAACAATCGCCATGCTTCGACATGGTCGAAATCGTTGCCGTATCGCGCATCATACTCATAGTTAGTGAAGTCGATAGCCAACTCCTCATCAAGCTCTGGATCCTCCCTCACCGTTTGCTCGTATAGGATGGTCCACCTCTCACACTTGATGTTGAGGTCGGCCCACTTGAACTGGAGGTCTCGGACGGTCTTGGTGGTGTTGGTGCCAACGTGTTCGATGAAGTCGCTAAACACCCGAGCCCAAAACCCCTACGGGGGGAAATTGGACCCTTCTTCCCTAAGGAGTTGTTGAATCTCCGGGTCATTCGACGCATACTTGTGGCAAACCACAAGGGCCATCTCTTCCTTGTCGGTCCACGGGTTCATTTTTTGTGTGTTTGATTTTTTAAACCGTGGTAAATTGTGGCTTTTAACCCCACGGTTTGATCACTTTATATACAACGACGGTGGCACTGTTAGAATTAATTTGCTGACCGTTTAGGTGAGTTACTTCAATTTACTCGACGGTTTCCAAGATAAACAATTACATTTGGCTGACCGTTTGGTGGGACGGTTGAAATAGTAGAATTAAATGTTAAAACCGTGTAAAAATGTAAAAAAAAAAGTTTGGGTATTTAAATGAAAATTAATAAAAGAATCAGTGAAGTGTTGCCTACAAAAACGTGTTTCAGTGAAGTAAATTACTGAAGTGATGTGGCAAAGCAGAATTTGTTAAAATCAATGAAAGGGAGAAAAAACACTAAGAACATTCCGGATGCCGTCAGTACAAGCTTAAGTTGATGGTAGCTATGTAAATTTTGATGAAAATAGATGCCGAAAGTGTCATATCATTAACTTGTGAAAGGTAGTACGGGCTTTATATTTGTTTTTGTTTTTTTTATTTGTTATAATCCGAGTCTTAAAATCCGAAATACTAATAAAATTCATAGTGTCTCAATATTTATTTGAGTGGGTTCTTTGTACTGTATGGAGTCAATGTGAGTAGGATTGAGAAATTCTTACTGTTTATCATTAAATTTGGTAAAATATTGTTCACCCTCTATAATATCTAATATTTGATTATGACCGGAGGAAATAGAAAAATTTAATAATAAAAGTATCAAAAAATATTACTTATTTGAAAATGAAAGAGAAATATAGTAATTTTTAGTGTAATTATAAAGGTCGGAAGATGCATAATCACCGATATTTTAAAACGCTCTCTCCATGGCAGGCCAGAAGATGCATATTCCGGCCAACATCCTTCCAAGAATTACCAAGATCTTCATCACCAAACTTCCAGAGAAATGCAGCGGCAAAGATTCATCGGAATTTATTAGGGATTATGGGGACATTTACGACTTGTATATTGCCCGTAAGAGGGACAAGATGGGTAATCGATTCGGTTTTGTATCGTTTCTCGATGTCAAAGATTGTAAGGAATTGATCAAGCAGATCGGTAACACTAGAATCGGCGATTGTGTTTTAAAGGCTAATGTTGCTAGGTTCACTTTTGAAGAAGGTGAAATACGTCCGGATCCGGTTAATTCTAAGAGGAATGACTATCAGAATACAGAAAAGACGGCACCTCCCCATAAGTCATCCTACTATAACGGCACGCGGTCCTTTTCGGACATGCTTACTGGTAGAAACGAAGTTAAGTCGGTGATTATTAACAATCATGTAAACGCGTATGCTGGGCTGCATGGGAAGGCGGTTGTGGCTAGAATGATTGACTTGGATGCGTTGAAGAACATTTATGTTATCGTGGAGGAGTTAAGTCAAGGAAGTGGTACGGTTCAGTATATCGGTGGTTTATGTGTTTTAATTTCGTTTGAAGATTCGGAGTCAGTACCAAAGTTTATTGCAGCCGCCAGAGAGGTGCTTGGGAGATTCAATACGTTGGATGTTTGGGAGGGCCAGTCATTCGGTTACGAAAGGTTGGCTTGGTTGAAATTGGTGGGCATCCCGTTACATTTGATCACTGCTGAGGTGATCGATGCTGTTGGTAGCGTTTTTGGCAAGATCGTTCATAGGGTCGCCAGGTTTGATATGGATGTTGTTCTTTCGTACGATTATGTAGGAGTACTTGTCGGGGATGGTAAGAAGATTTGCGAAGAAGTTAAACTAGTTTGGAGAGATAGAAAGTTTTCAGTTTGGGTTTCGGAAGACTCCGGGGAATGGGTGCCTGAATTCTATAAGGCATAACCTGCAACAGAGGTCAACACGAAGGCACAAACGGAAGATGAGGAGGAAGAAGCTGGTAATATGGAAGAAGAAATGGATTTGCCAGCGAAGGAGCCTTATTCAGGTAATGAAAATCCAACGAGTGGAGATGAAACAATTTTGGTAATTCCCATTGCCAATAAAGAGGGCATTAACTCTCCAATAATTATGGAGAATAATTTGGATTTATTGGAAGTTAATGAGACATTTATTCCTGGTGGGACTTTTGATTTTGAAAAGGAATTTGAAAACACCAATGTAGAGGATGTAAGGAATGGGAATGTGGTACTCAAAAGAAAGAAAAAATCCCTACTGGGCTCAGTTAATAAGCCCAACCCAGCTTACTCTAGTAGCCTAGGGAAGACTAAGGTAGGTAAGAAGCCCAAGAGAGATGCTGATTTGTTTGGTCTAAATGATATACTGGGCTTAAATGAAGATAGTGGGCCGGCCCAGGTAATTAATTTAGAAGATGTTGGGGCAGATAATAATTTTCGTGATTTGGACCTCAATTTGAACCCAGCTACTCTGATACCACAAGCTGAGGAGGTTGCAGTTACTATTAAATTGGGGGAACAGCTCGGTGCCGAGTTGGGTAATGCTACGGACTTGATTGTTCAATCGATTACACTTGAAGGCGTACAAGGAGGTAATAAATGAATTTTCTCTCAATTAATATCCGAGGCATTGGGGTTGGTGGTAAGACGGGATGGATTAGAAAATTAAAAAATGATTTTGGAAATTGCTTTTCTCGGAATGCAAGAAACGATGACCGGTAACATTCAATCGAATTTGGTATCTAGTTTTTGGGGTGGTTCGGGGTATGAGTATGATTTTGTAAGCTCCAATGGTAATTCTGGGGGCTTGGTTAGTATTTGGGATCCAAAAGTTTTTGTGAAGGAAGTGGTCAACAAAGATAGTAATTTTTTACATGTTGCGGGAAGGGTGGTGGGCGAGTCTATCAAAATAAACGTCGTCAATGTTTACGCCCCACAATCAAATACGGATAAAAGAAGCCTGTGGACAAAACTCAACAATATTATTCAATCTTTTGACGAGTGGTGGATTGTTTTTGGTGATTTTAACGTGGTTAGGGACCGAGATGAGAGAAAAAAACTCCAAGTTTGATGCGGTTTCTTCTAGAGACTTCAATGATTTTATTGATGATGCAGGTTTGAGAGAATATCATTTAAAAGGGATGAAATATACGTTTATGTCTAACAAAAGAGGTTCTTGTACTTGGAGTAGAATTGATAGAGTGTTGGTTTGTGTTAACTTTTTTAACCGGTGGCCAAACGGATGCGTTCGGGCTTTAAAAAGAGATCTTTCGGATCACTCCCCTCTGGTGCTCTCGGTTGTAGACACTAACTTTGGGCCAAAACCTTTCAGGATGTTCGACTCGTGGTTAGACCGTCCTGGTTGTGTGGAGGTTATCAACTCGGTATGGGATGGTATGATGAAGGAAACCCGGGTAATAATATGATTACTAAACTCAGATCACTTCGGGCTGCTCTAAAGGAGTGGTATCGTAAGTATAGTAACTTGGAAATGGAAGACGAGGCTCGATTACGGATAGAGAAAGAGGAGCTTGAGGTTCAAATGGAGAGTAATGATTTAGATTGTGACATCCGTCACCCTCGTCTTTCATCTAATTGACAATAATAGCCCTTCAAAAATTTCTATTATAGTCCCTGTAAGTTTCGTCGTTTTCAAATTTAATTTTAGAGCGAACTAAAAATTTATCATTTATACTTATTATGGATCGGGTATAAGTTTCAATCAAATACGTGTCTTGAAACGTCATCCGGAATGGATATTATAAAAATTCCAAGTTTTATAAATTTTTAGAAACTTTTTGGTTAAACTAACTTAACTTGGTTAAGTTATTATATAGAAAAATTATAATAAAAACTAACTAGGTTGAACATGGAGGGACCAAATCTGTCAAAGGTCCAAACTTTTAAAAAAAATCTGATTACCTCCTTTCCCTTACCCGTTTTTCCGATCAGCCGGAATCCGGCCGGCGAGTGTTTTTCCGGCGATATCAAACCCTCTCCTTTAATCACTTTTAATTATTTTAAGTATTGCATTTCAGTTTCTGCATAATATTAGAACAGTTATGTTGGTTTTAATTGATTTTAACACGTTTAAATTCAAGTTTTAATCCGACATTACTGAGTAACCGTCGACATTAAACCCATCATAATCAATCGACTCTGAAACGTTTATGATTGTATAAATTAAGGTTTGCATTGAACTCGGAATCATTTACCCATCAAAAGCCCTCTGTTTTAGCTGATCAATTGATCGTTTTTGTGCCTCTAAATTCGGTTTATATGATCCAGACGTTGCCCCCTTCATTCTCTATCGAAACCTACATGTGAGTTATAAATAATCATGCCATTTCATTAGTTTTAGTTTTTAGATTAAAAGCCCCACGATTCTTGTTGTTATCTGTAAGGTTTTGGGGATAATTGTATTTAATCTAGGGTTAGGGTTTTACTAGAGCTATGTTTGGGGAAGAAGATGACAGCTTAGTATTTGGTTAAAATCTTATCTTTTCATATCAAGTAACAAGTTAGTACCATGGAGCAGTGGTTGTGTGTGTGTGTTGATGAATGAGGGATGCAGGTTCGAGTCCTTCTGGACGCGGATCTGTTTTGATTATTTTTTTTCTTTCTTTCATTTTTCATTTTCTTATTTTTTTAAATATATATAATAAATAGAATTTGAAATATTCATAATAAATTCATTTTTGCTCCAAAAATTATGAAAATTTAGGCGTATCATCTTGACACCATAAACAAAATTACCACACTTTTATTTTCTGGAAAATGTCTTATTTTTATATTTTTGTTGATTTAATTAGTTTTAATCATATTTAATTGGTTAAAAATTCATTTTTAATGATTTTAAGCTCAAACTTTTTGAGAAATCATTTTTCACCATCATGAACTGAAATAAAAATAATTGGTTCAGAAAACATTTATTTTAACTGATTTTTCTATTTTTAATTATTTAAACATGATTTAATCAAATTAAATCAGTTTTAAATATGAATAAGATTATAAAAATTATGGGAAAATTATTTTCATTAATTTACATCAGAAAGCATTCATTTTCTATAAAAATAGCATTTTTGGATCATGTCATGAATTATTAGTCTTATTTATGTTTAATTAGACATAATTAATAATTTATTTATTTATACTATTAAATATCTATTTTATAAATACTTTTCCTATAAAATAGAAATAATTTTATCTTTGAAAATCTTAATTACAATTTGTGGGATCATTGTGTAAATCATAATTACTTATTTCCAATATTTATGATTATTGTATTTATTTACAATAATTAGTTAAAGTAATTAACTAATTCATTTTGTATTAACTATTTAAACGTACGTTGACATAGTTATTCAATTGGTAATAATTATATTACCTAAATCTTAATTACAAACTTTAGTATATTATTTTTAATATACAACATTTCTAGAAATTTGACTTATCATAAAAACTCTAATTCCCCAAATCGACTTAGCAAACCCTAATGCCTTAGACCCTAGATACCTTAGACTTTAGATTCTAGACATTTCCTTATTAGTATTCTATCATATTATAGGTTGAATTCATCGGAATTCCCATTACTTAGCTCACGACCGCTTAAGTTGGATTTTGATCGCTTTTGCAAACTGTGAGTATATCTTTCCCCTTTTTACTGTTTTACTATTTTGGGGTGACTCATGCACCTATTATCAAGTATCTATTTCTTATACTTAATGCAATTCTCATGTGTGTTTGCCTTATGTGAATTTGTGTGTATGCTTAGTCAAAATCATTAACCGTTGGGCGGCCTAGCATTTCAATGAATTATGGTATACCCCCTTGAGACTCTGTTGAGAGAATCTTGGTCATTGTCTTGTTAATTCATTATTCAAATTGTTAGTCATGTGTTAGTCATTATTCATAGGCTTGGTTTTGACTGATACTACTTATTACATAATTGCAAACAGTATACAACACATGAATTGCGAAACACTTTTCTACTATATGTATTCAAATAGGGTATGCTCACCAATACATTTTTTGTATTGACATATACTATTTTCGTACATGTTCAGGTTATTTATGAGATGACTTTTAAGCTTTTGGAATTTTTACTTAGATTTTGGTTTCATTGTATTTCAGTTTTAGTTGTCACTTTAGATTTATTGTATCTTGTATTTTTCTTTCAATGTAATAAACTACTTAATCAATATATCAAAATTTACACTTTTAGTCCATGAGCTATTGAACAATCGTCACTACGTGACACCTCGATGTTTCCGCCATCGGTTGGGGTGTTACATAGATGAAGCAGACTTGTGGGTTTGGACCGAATGTAAGATGGCGTTGGACGAGATTGAGTACCATAAGACGCGGGACCTTAGACAAAAGTCTCGCGTTAAGTGGGCGGCTCTGGGCGACGAAAATTCAAGATTTTTTCATAATATGGTTAATGGGAGGAAGGCGCAAAACTACATCCCGGGTCTTATGGTTAATGGCGAGTGGGTGTCTAAACCGACGTTAGTAAAAAAGGAGGTTTTAAAGCATTTTCGGAATCACTTCAAAGAAGCTGTTCCTAATCGACCTATGTTGACATGCTCAGGTATGAAACGGCTTGCGGATCCTGATAGTTTGGCTTTAATTGATCTGTTTTCTAGACAGGAGATCAAAGAGGCGGTGTTTGAGTGCGGGTCTAATAAGGCGCCAGGCACAGATGGGTTTAATTTTCGGTTTGTCAAACGTTTTTGGCATCTATTCGAGGGAGATTTTTTTAAAATCATGGCTGATTTTTATAGTACGACATCGATCACTCCTGCATGCGGCTCTTCTTTCATCACTTTGATTCCGAAAGTGAAATCCCCGTTGGGCTTAAGCAATTACAGACCGATCACTTTAGTTGGGATGGTGAGCAAGGTAATTTCTAAAATCCTTGCAAACCGGATCAAAAAGGTGTTGGGACAGGTTATTTCAGAGAATCAATCGGCTTTTTTGGCGAATAGGTTTATTCTTGACGACCCACTTATGGTAAATGAAGTGTTGGAATGTATTAAGAAAAGACGCAAAAAAGCTTTTTTACTTAAAATCGATTTCGAAAAGGCCTATGATAATGTCAATTGGAACTTTTTGATATCTATTTTGACTCAAATGGGTTTCCGTTCGGAGTGGTGTAGATGGGTTAAAGGTATTTGTTCATCCTCTAGAGTCGCGGTACTAGTAGACGGGTCCCCCACATTTGATTTTAGGTGTGGAAAGGGTCTTCGTCAAGGCGACCCTTTATCTCCATTCTTATTTTTGGTGGTCATGGAAGCTTTGTCATGGTTGTTGAAGAAAGCTCAAGAAATCGGCGTTTTTAAGGGTGTGTGTTTTTCGGATAATGAAGGGGATATTAGCCATCTTTTTTACGCGGACGACGCCCTCATTACAGGTGAATGGTCTCGTGATAACAATCAAAGCATAGCTAGAGTGCTCCGGATATTCTATCTATGCTCGGGACTTCGTATTAATTTACATAAGTCCAATATTTTTGGGGTAGGGGTGGAGGATTGTGAGGTGGATAATATGATGGAGTTATTGGGTTGTAAGCGAGGTGCTATCCCATTCAACTATCTTGGAATTCAAGTGGGGGCGAAGATGACAAGTATTTGTAATTGGGAACCGGTTGTTGAGGTTGTCCGTAGTCTCCTTTCCTCGTGGAAAGCAAAAACTTTATCGATAGGTGGGCGTTTAATTCTTATTAAATTGGTGCTCCAAAGCTTACCGATATACTATTTGTCCTTATACAAAGCTCCATTAGCGGTTATTGAATCAATCGAAAGCATTATGAGACGATTCTTATGGTCGGGTGCTAGCGAAGAAAGAAAGATCCCTTGGGTCGCTTGGGATGTTGTCACTAAACCGAAAAATAAGGGGGGTTTGGGAGTGTTTAGATTACAATATGTGAATGAAGCATTACTTCTTAAGTGGACTTGGAGATTTAAACAAGAAGAAGCCACAATGTGGAAGACAATTATCCGGGGATGTCATGGTTCGAGTAGGCCGTGGGCGATGCTTCCTTGTAATGTATCTTTAAACGGGTGTTGGAAAAATATTGTTAAAATTGGAGAAAAGAAAGCTCCAAACGGATCGCCTCTTAATTCCTTTTTTATTGGAGATGCTGGCGATGGGAAGTTAATCCATTTTTGGACTGATTCTTGGCTACGGGATGTGCCGCTGAGAAATATTTATCCCCATTTGTTTCGGCTGGATAGGAATAGGTGGGCGTTGGTTGCGCAACGTATTCTTTGGATCAATAATTCCAAGATTATGCAGTGGGAATGGAGGGCTGCTCCCTCTTCGTTTGAGGAGTTAACTGAATTATTCCTTCTTCTTAATGATATTCATGGTTTCAATTGGAAAGGTGGAAGAGATACTTGGTCTTGGAAGGCTAAAAAGGATGGCATTTTCACTGTTGCATCGGCTAGAGGTTTAATATCAAACTGTGAAGGTGATCGAGATGTTTCATTGGTTAATTGGAAGAATTGGGTACCACTCAAATGCAAAATCATGGTTTGGAGACTCTTGAGGGATCGTCTTCCTACAGTTGCGAAACTAAGCAAAAGAGGAGTGCTAATTCATCGCTCGGATTGCGTCTTCTGTCAGGAATGCTTGGAGACTGCTCTTCATCTGTTTACAGCTTGTTTTTTCGCTCAAGAGGTTTGGTTTCATATAGAAGTATGGTACATAATGGAGCATGAAAGTTGTGGAGACTCACACGCGGCATAAAGACAAAAGATTCATTTTACTCGACATTGTATACACTACAATGTGGGTGCTATGGAACGAGCGAAACAATCGGATCTTCAATAACAAAACCCGGAGACCTATAGAGATTGTGGAAAATGTTAAAGCAACGTCGCTTTTTTGGTTTCGTAATAGGTCTAGATTTAAAAATATCGATTGGAAGAAATGGTGTAATTGTCCTTTGGACTGACGTTTGTTGGCGGTTTTCGCTCGTAGGTCCTTGCTTTGAGGACTCTTCGAGTTGTTTTTAATGAAGTTCTCCTTAAAAAAAAGGTGAAGATGCTACTTTAAATGCTCTACTACTAATAATAATAGTTAGTAATAATAATAATAATAATAAAACTTTAAATCGGTGAGCCCAACGGTGAGCTGAGGTGGAGGTCTCCACCAACGGTGAACAGCCCCCCTCCCCCAATCTTCTTTCGATGCAAGCGAGGGTAAATCCTCGTCCTCTTTCTCTCTATCTCTCTCTTCACTGCAAGTATGGCGACGTGAAGGCGATAACAACGTGGCATTAATGGTGATCGGCGTCCACTCCTCACAGCCTAATAAGAAAAAGGTTTGGAGCGTTTAAAAAAGATCGCAAGGTATAAGCGGTGTTGGGCCAGGGCCTAGGCCACTTGTGGAGAGAAGAAAACGCAAAATGGGGGTTAAAAACATGAAAGCGGAACTAAATAAAATGGGTAACTTGAAAAAAAATAAATTATTGGTTGTCATGATCACACTTTTTCTAATTGTTACTCCCTCCGTCCCTATTTAAATGTCATGGGCCCAAAACACACATTTTAAGAAATCTTTTGTTTGTATGTGGTAAAATGACAATAATATCCTCAAAAGTGGTGACTGTGTTTTGTCTTTTATGGGCAAAACTGGAAATTGCATTTCTCTTTTTGGAAATTGACATTTAATTTGGGACAACCAAAAATAGAAAGATGGACATTTAAATAGGGACGGAGGGAGTATATAGATAGAGCATACAAGGGGGGACGGGGCGTTACCAGAATTGGCCACGGGTACCACACTACCAGCACGGTAACACCGCCGTCACAGTTGCCGGTAGGGGTCCCGTGAACCAATTTCTGATTCCATCTAACGGGCTGGTAGTGTGGCACGGTCCAAAATTTTAGGTGTGTTTTTAATTCCTTTTTTGACCGTTTTAATGTTTATTAATTATTTTTGACTTTCAAACGGTCATATTTTGTCACCGTTTAAGTCTTTAGTTTATAAAAACACAATACATTCTCACGGTTTTGAATCAAAAAACATAGAAATCATATCAATACTTCCAAAAAAAATGAGTGACATTGTCGTACAAGATGTTCAAGTAATCGTTCCCCCGCTCGAAGTCCACCCGATTTTACACTCAGGCGAAAGTAGCCTTGAGTTTCTGACGAACCTTGCACGACGGGCAGAGGAAGACACAGCAACATCTAAGAAACGATACGTGTCACGTGATCGCGAGGGAGGTCATGCCCGGTGAATGAATGACTACTTTGCTGAAGTACCAAAATACACCGACACATAGTTTAAACAAAGGTATCGCATGTCGAGACGTCTATTTCGGAAAATTGAAGCAGATGTTGAAGCAATCATCCAGACGAATACGATGAGTATTTATGTATGTCTGAGAGGACGCCGCGTGAATGTTTACAATTTTTTTGCAATGTCGTCATTAAGTTATACGGGGCCGAGTTTTTATGAAGACCAACAAGCCACGACATTGCATGCTTGTATGAAGCACACGAAGAAAGACATCACCTTCCCGGCACGATCGGTAGCATTGACTGCACTCATTTAGTGTGGCGAGCATGTCCTAGGGAATTACGAGGACAATATATGCGAGGCGATCGCCAATACCCTATGATCATGCTAGAAGCGGTTGCTTCGCAAGATCTTTGGTTTTGGCATGGATTTTTTGCCCCCCCCCCCCCCCCCGGTTCACTGAACGACATAAATATCCTCCAACAATCCCCGGTTTTTCTTACCCAATGAAACGGAACGGCTCCACAGTGTCCATTTACTTTAAATTGACACTTATATAAACGTGGATATTATCTTACCGATGGCATCTACCCAACGTGGTCAACGTTTGTGAAGGCGTTTCGATATCCCACCGACCCTAAGGAAAAGAAATTCGTTAAGGCGCAAGAGTCGGCAAGGAAGGATGTTGAGCGAGCGTTCGGAGTATTAAAGAGGAAATGGGGAATTACCGCACGACCCTTGAGGCCCAAAACCATTGCTAGGTGTAGCGTCATCGTCTATACGTGCATTATATTGCACAACATGATAATTAAAGACGAGGGGCGTGCGATATCACCGGTTCACATACACGATCCCCCAATCCAACCATTCTTCGGTGAGGAAGCACTTGCGGAGTTGACAGAGTCCGATACGCATTTCCGACTTTGAAATGATCTCGTGGATCATCTAGACGGACTTGATCTACCGCATCTCGACGAGGAGGACTCCGAATAGTTTTTCTTTTTATTTAGTTTATTTTTAATTTATGTACTTGTATTTCTATTTTTATTTGCTTTTAATATTGTAAGTTTATTTTATTTATAAATAATATGTTAATTAAAGTTTCTTAAAAAACTAAAAAATAAAAATTTCAGTGAAGTGAATCAGTTAAGTGCTGCCAACAAAAAAGTGAATCAGTGAAGTAAATCAGTGAAATGAGGTGGCAGTGCAGGATTGATTAAAATCAGTGAAAGAAAAATTGAAAACTAGTAGTGCCCCTTGTGCCCTAAGTTTTGAGTTATGAGTCTTATGGGTTAATTTATAATTAAGATTAACTTTTTTTTTTTGAAAGACTAATTTTTTTATTTATGTGGTTTTTGAGACTTGAACCCAAGATTTTCTACAACCTAGGTGTTTTAAAAGTTTTACCTTTGTCAATAGACCACCACCCCATTGGTATTAATAAGATTAACTATAATGATCATTTTCATTATTTGGAACGTTTTATTATTATTATTTTTCAATAATAATTGTTATAATTAAAAACCAGCAAGAATTACAAGTGAGCGACGGGTAAACGTTTTATGACATTGCAAAATAAAGGATTTGTTGAAAATGACTAAATTGCATTTAATTGATCAAATTATTTAATCAATGAGCCAATGATGTCCAGCCCAGCTGGGCGGAGGTGGGAGGGTTTACTTTTTAGGGAGGTTCCGGCCCGGGCTTGGTCTCAGGTTCGAGTCTCCCCACTCGCACTAAGGGATGAGAAATTCAATACCCGCGTTTGGCCTGGATTCAAACTGAGGTTGAGGGATTGTGTGTCGTTTGGATTCACCGCTGACACACACCTTCCAAAAAAAATTTATTTAATCAATGAAACTACTTACTAAGTAAAAAATGATTTGGATATAGAATTTGTCTTAAAGAGTAAAGTGTAAGGAATTGTGCTCAATGAAGCACATCTACCGAATTTAGATTGCTATGAGTATTTATCTTTCTTTTTTTTTTTTTAACAGCCAACGAATTAATTTTCGAGCACTCTCGGGCACCCTTTTGGCGAATCAGGTACTCGAGAGTACCCGGGCCACCAATTGCCACCAATTCCGGGGAAAACCCGACCACTCACCCGCCCGAAGGCACGACAGTGAAATAATCGGTAAAACTGGTCGTGATCAGGACTCGATCCCAAGCCAATGGCCGGGTCATCCCTCATTTCCCCTCCACGAATGTCTCCAAATGTAGCTAGTAGGAATTGAACCCAAGCCTCCCATAGAAAACTTTAGGCCCTCAACCAGCTGGGCTATAAGTGTTGGACAAAAACATGTAACACGAAAAGTAATTGACTTTTGGTATGAAAGTATACATCGAGCTACACCCCTGTTATGCCAAATGTATCAAGATGTGTTGCAAATGTATCCCTCCCAATCTGGTTGAGGATCTAAATCTCATAATGGACTAACTTTTAGATTTAGATTTAATACTAGGATTAGAGATTGTGTATTAGTGTAGAAATTTATGACATAGACTTGAGACAAACAATAATAAAACACAATCAACCAACAATCTAGATCAACAACACCATAACAAGAGATATAGCGACAAAACGGTGACCAAAATCTATTATTAACCCGAATCAAAAAGTACCCAACCAAACCCTAAGTTTCAGTAAATGACTGAAACTTTTAATAAGGAAACAAGGTCTGAACAGGATCTGCTGATTATTAGAATCAGCAGATCATAACAAATAAAGAAATACAACGATTGCCTACAAACTGGTAATCAGACAAAGGATACAAACCCTAGAAGACGATACAAAACGAGAGAGAAATAATACGAATACAAAAGAAAAGACTTATCAACAATGAGAAAGAAAAGCCTTATATATCCAGCTCGAGAACATTCCACGAAGATGTCAAATCAACAGCTCAGATCAACTTAATCCAACGGTTATAAGACTCTCTCGAATACCTGCCACTTTATTAACAATGAACCAGTCCAAATTATAATGACCCAGGTCAGAGACTAATGGGAACAAGCTGGACTTATGTTAAGCCCAATACAAAAAATATAATTAGCCCATTAAGTGTTATCCATGAGCCCAATAGTACAAGTATCGAATTATAACACGTATTTTCAGCATCTCCCCTTAATTCGATTGCTTGAACATATCAACAAGTCCAAGTTTACTGCATAAGTACTTATGCTGGGAACCATATAGACTCTTAGTAAATATATCAGCAACCTGCTAACCTGAGGGAACCTTTATAGCTTGGACAAAACCTGAATTGATTTTTTCTCTTAAGAAATGTAAATCAATCTCAAAGTGTTTTGTTCAATCATGAAACACAGGGTTCTCAGCTATTGATATAGCAGATTTACTATCACAAAACAACTTTAAAAGTAACTTACTCTCAACTCCTAACTTTGTTAACAAATTTGAGATCCAAATAAGTTCACAAGTCGTGGAACACATAGCTCTATACTCAACTTTAGCTGAAGATCGAGCTATAGTGTTCTGTTTCTTGCTTTTCCAAGAAACAAGACTCTCACCAAGAAAAACACTAAAACCTGTAACTGATTTCCTGATTGTAAGACACTTAGCCCAATCAGCATCTAAGTATGCTGATAGGTTTAAGTCCTAACCCTTTTTAAACAAGATACATTTACCAGGAGACTGTTTTAAGTACCTAAGCAGTCTCAGGGCTATTTGCAATACATTCTCAGTTGGTTTGTGCATAGACTGGCTGAGAAACTGTACTGCATAACTAATGTCAGGTCTTGTTAAAGACAAATAGATCAATTTTCGTATTAGTCTTTGAAAACCAGTTACATCATCCAAATACTTAACATTTTCCCCATTCTTAATAGACAAAATGTAATTTTGTTCTATGGGAACACTAACAGGTTTGCAACCAAGGTAGCCAAAATCATTCAAAAGATCTAAACAATATTTTCTTTGGTTTAGACATATACCAGACTCAGAATACAACACTTCAATCCCAAGAAAATACTTCAATTTTCCTAGATCTTTTATTTGAAAGCTTTCCTTTAATAAGGTTTTAATATTGTTAATCTCTTTTTCACTATTGCCAGTAACAACTATATCATCAACATAAACAAGTAAGACAACAAAAACATCTTTCTTTGATTTAACAAACACAGAGTAATCATAAATACTCTGAACAAAGCCTATTTTCTTAAGGACATCAACAAGCTTTTCATTCCACTTTCTTGGAGCTTGCTTGAGCCCATACAAGGATTTAAAAAGTTTACACACCTTTAAATCACTTCCTGAAGAATACCCTTCAGGAAGTTGCATGTAAACATCCTCAGTTATAGACCCATACAAGAAGGAATTGTTGATATCGGAACAAAGTCCAATTGTTTTAAACAGCCAAACTGATCACACATCTGACTGTGACCATTTTGACTACTGGAGAAAAGGTTTCTCCAAAGTCTAAGCTCTCTCTCTGGTTGTAGCCTTTGGCTACTAACCTAGCCTTGTATCTATCTATTTCCCCATTAGATCTATACTTAATTTTATACATCCATTTACACACAATTGCCTTTCTACCAGGAGGTAGATTAGTGACAATCCAGGTGTTGTTTCTATACAAGGCTTCCATCTCATTGTTCATAGCCTCAACCCAATTAGGATTTTTTTGAAGCTTGAACATAAGATGTAGGCTCAACAGACTTATTGACACTAGACACAAAACAGAAATTATCAGAAGACAAGTTAGAGTAATTGACAACTTTTTCTACTCCATACTTGACTTTCCCTTCAACAATATAATCATTAAACGTCCTAGGCATATTGGACACTCTACTAGAACGCCTAGTACTTCCCTCAGATGTGTCAATATCATCATTTATAGGTTCTACATCATTGTCAACCTCCTCAGGACTATTACAACCTGGACTACCAGGCTGCTGTCCATCAGGATGATGGTCTACCCCCCAGCAGCCCTGGGAATAGATCCTGGTTGCTGACTAGTTGAACCTATATGAGTATTAGCGGTTCCCCTTTCATCATTGGGAAGGTCATTAGTCACATTAGAAAGTTGAGTCTCATCTATTTGAACACTGTCAAAAAAGTTTAAAGTTGTAAGACCACTATTACTATTATCAAACACTTCATTTTGTAAAACTTTTTGTTTAAAAGGATAAATGTCCTCATAAAACCTAACATCTCTTGAATACTCAACTGTTTTGGTTTCAAGACACCACAACTTATATCCCTTTTTGAAATTTGAGTACCCAATTAACACACACTTTTCAGACCTACTAGACAGTTTATCAGGATTATCTAAGACAGTGTTGAAGCAGAGACACCCAAAATTCCTAAGGTGACTAAGAGTAGGGGGAACCTAAACATTACCTCATAAGGACTCCTATCAGACAGAACAAAAGAGGGAACCCTGTTAATCAAGTATGTAGCAGTTAATACACAATCAGACCAAAACCTAAGAGGCAACCCACTCTGAAACAGTAAAGCTCTAGCCATATTAAGAAGATGTCTATGTTTTCTTTCCACCACACCATTTTGTTGTGGTGTATAGACACAAGATGTTTGATGAATGATACCTTTTTGAGACACAAAAAGACTCCATTTGCCTATTAATGAACTCGGTTCCATTATCACTTCTAAACATTTTTACACATGTTTTAAACTGTGTTTTTAACAATTCATAAAAGGCAACTAAATTTTCAAAAACTTCTCCTTTTCCTTTCATCATGTAACGCCAAACAGTTCTAGTGAAATCATCTACCACAGTCAAAAAATATTTATAACCTTCCCTACTAGTTATTCTGTAGGGACCCCATACATCCAGATGTATAAGGTCACCTATATTTTTTGTTTTGTGTTCACTAATTGGGAAAGGGACTCTAACTTGTTTAGATTTATGACAGATTTCACAAAGTTTTGACTCAGTCTTACTTATACCTAAGTCATCTTTTAAAATGGCTAGAACTTGATCAGATGGATGCCCTAATCTGCTATGCCACAGATCCCTATCATTAACACTATTAAAACAGACATTATTACTACGCACATTGTTACGAACAAAATACAAGCCATCACTTTGTCTACCAGTCACCAGGATTCTCTTGGACTTGGAATCCTAAACATAACAACTATGTTCATCAAATAGCACAGATAACTTGTTATCTTTAGCTAATTTATGAACAGACATAAGATTGACACAATAATCAGGAACAAGAAAGACACCTTTCAAAACAACTCCTTCTGCCAATTTAACATCACCAATCTTAGTTACCTTGGCACAAGTCCCATTAGGATGTTTAACATGTATATCATAGTCTCCTACATCTATATAGTTAAACATACATTCATCACTCTTAGTCATGTGTTGGTTAGCACCTGAATCAATGATCCAGCCATGACTAATAGCATATTTGACAAAGCTAGAACAATTTGACCAATTTTGAAAGATGCTTTCTAATCTAGAAATCTTAGACATACAAGAGAAACCATAAATGATAACACTCTCACCTCCAGTTTTAGAACCCTGTGCTTCACCTCCACGTTTCTCACTGATCAGACTCATCAACTTTGAAATCTGTTCAGGGGAAAAGGGAACAACAGAAGAAGCAGCAGAAGGGGAAACTTTACTATTAGACAAATTACTAGCAGCATTAGACCTTCCAGACTGATTATTAGGTCTATTAGGAAACCTCTTCCTAACTACAGGAGGATAACCAACCAACTCAAAACATCTATCCACAGTATGTCCCAACATATTGTAGTGAGAACATTTTAAGTTGGGGCTAGGCCCCTTGTTAAAACTCTTTCTATTGTCACTAGCTTGGTTAACCTTTGAAACAAATGCAACATTTGTTCCTTTTGACCCACTACTAGAACCCCTGTGTGACTCTTCTCTAGATACTATAGAGAAAGCAGTTTTAACAGATGGCAGTGGGTATTGCATCAAAAGATTTGACCTTACTTGTTGATAAGTTTCATCTAAACCCATAAGAAACTGCATTAGTTTTATCTAAGTATTAAAATCATTAAATTTTCCAACAGCAGCACAAGAACATGTGGGCAATTGGATAATTGAATCCAATTGTTCCCACATTGTATTTAGTTTATGATAATACTCAGACACTAAACTTCCATTTTGTGTTAATGAATTTATCTTTTGATGCAAGTTAAACACCACAGACCGATCCACCTTATCATAGGTTTCTTTTAAGTCAAGCTAAACATCTCTAGCTAATTTTGAAAAGACTTGTCCTAGAAACAGTTCCTCACTAACAGAGTTCAACAACCAAGTAATAACAACATAATTGCACCTATCCTATCCCACTGTCTACCTAAGACCTCATCAGTGGGAGACTTAACAACAGTCCCATCAATGAAACTAAATTTGTTCTTGGCTTCAAGAGCAAGTCTCATAGAACTAGACCAAACAGAATAGTTTTCTGTTCCTTTTAACTTTATACTAATGATAGACAAAGTACTTGTGTCACTTGGGTGTATGTACAGAGGATCACCAATGTCTAACTTACTGATTAGAGTATTGGTATTCTCTAAACCACCACCACCACCAGTAGGATGAATGATTCCACCAGTAGCAGGATCACCCATGGTAACACAGGACTCACAAACAAGAAACAAACAGAGAAAACAAACACACAAGACAGAACCAAATAAGATCAAACAGACAAGACAACAAATAGCAAACCAACAAATATCCTAATAGGGCGAAACTGTGTCAGTGCTACAGATCATGGGTTCATCACTCAAAAGGTGCCCACGCAGTTCTTAGCACAGAAGCCCCTTATTAACTATAATATAATCTATGTATATTATACCAACAAGACAACACAAATCAAACCAGATATCCAAGATAATAATGTCGGTCCACCCTAACTCGGCCAAGACACCTAGACACGAATGAACAAACAAAAGTAAAAGAACGATCTCACAGTGAGGGGAACCCAAGTTAGGGTTTCGCCAATCCCACAACCAGCACTTTCACTTAGGGTGCTGAATTATGGGAGCAATTGTAGCAATAAGATTCCACTTCAATAGCACCAGCAGATCGTTTAGCCAACACACATTGACCTGAGCAACCTGTTCAATAAACCAACAAGAAGACACAAGAATAATAGACCAGATCTACTATTTAACCAACCAACCAAGAACCAGATCTATAATACAGATCAGATCCTTGAACAAAGACAACAGAGACTCAGTGGAAAACGACAGACCAAGATCAAGAGCCTATGGCTCTGATACCAAGTAGAAATTTATGACACAGACTTGAGACAAACAATAATAAAACACAATCAACCAACAATCTAGATCAACAACACCATAACAAGAGATATAGCGACAAAACGGTGACCAAAATCTATTATTAACCCAAACCAAAAAGTACCCAACCAAACCCTAAGTTTCAGTAAATCAATGAAACTTTTAATAAGGAAACAAGGTCTGAACAGGATCTGCTGATTATTAGAATCAGCAGATCATAACCAAGAAAGAAATACAACGATTACCTACAAACTGGTAATCAGACAAAGGATACAAACCCTAGAAGACGATACAAAACGAGAGAGAAATAATACGAACACAAAAGAAAAGACTAATCAACAATGAGAGAGAAAAGCCTTATATATCCAGCTCGAGAACATTCCACGAAGATGCCAAATCAACAGCTCAGATAAACTTAATCCAATGGTTATAAGACTCACTCGAATACCTGCCACTTTAATAACAATGAACCAGTCCAAATTATAATGACCCAGGTAAGAGACCAATGGGAACAAGCTGGACTTATGTTAAGCCCAATACAAATAATATAATTACCCCATTAAGTGTTATCCATGAGCCCAATAGTTCAAGTATCGAATTATAACACATATTTTCAACAATTAGCAGTTACATACATACACATATAGGTTCCTGTACAAAGTATGAGAAGTCTATGTAGTCATTGTGTTTTGAATTTTGGCTATGCTGTTTTTGATTCCTTTTGCATTGTATTATGTTGAAAAACACCAAACACGACAATTTAAAACAATCAAATGTATTCTAGACATGAAATTTAAAACACATTGATTACTTTCTTCGCATGGTCTTTTAGATTGCATGTCGAGAAATACATTAATATTAGTGTTTTAAATTGTTACATGTTTTGTTTTTCTATATAATACTATGCCAAATGAATATAAAAATCATGCCTAAAGTTTAAAATACAATGCCTATATAGAGTTCTCATATTTTGTACAAAAAATACACTTTGTACAGGAACCCCGCCCTATACATGCATGATGCATGTATGTACTCATGCATACGTACGTACATATTATAGTAACATGTATGCCAAATGTGTGTTAATCATGATTTAATATTTATAGCATATTCCGTTTTGTGTGATGGATATTTGTCATGGGTATATTTGTTCTTAAACACTTGATTGCCATAGTAACACATATCTCACTATAGTAGGATTTTTCAAATTAATTCACATAATTAGTCAAAGATATGATGATATTTACAAGGATATACACCATCACGATTACTTGACTCTCACAAATTAATTGGATTATGGATTATGATCAACGTGAATGTTGGTTATAAAAACAAAGATTTTCACAAAATGATGGTTGTGAAATTCATTAACACATAAAACTATGAACACAACACAATCATACAATTTGTAAATTTGTTGGATCTACACGGTTAATAATAACTTTCATAAATTATTTTTAGTGAGATCTAATCATATATGGTTACACACTAAGTAATTGTATAAAAACAAGTTTAAATATAAGATGAACATAAACAACCTACTCAACGATACACGTATTATTATCAGGATAGATATAAACAGAAGTCTATCATCTAGCAAGCTCGGTGGGACATTTCGTCGAACGTATACAAGGTATCTTGCACGTGTTTGTTCATCTTTAATTTCATACATCTTGGTTCAGTCTTTATCGTTTATTTAACTTAAACATGTATATTGCACAAATCCACATGAATAAATAAACATTAATGAATAAAAGGAAGTTGGAATACCGACATGCAAATAAAGAATGTTTAGTGCCAGAACATGAAGAATACATCATGATCAAAGGACCAAGCGGCCTGTTGATCATAGGAATGACGAACATGAAGAATACATCATGATCAAAGGACCAAGCGGCCTGTTGATCATAGGAATGACCAGAAGATACTAATTGGGGAGTTGATCAAGAAACAAAAAATAATGAAATGACTAAATATTGGTCAGACTAGTAAATGAAATGAACGTTCATAAACTATTTGTTTAAACGAACAAACATTAACATATTTTTTTGTTCATTTAATTACACAAATAAACGTGTACACACGTTTTCTTTGTTCATTCATGTTCATGAACGTCATTTTATGTTCATTTAAATTCTAATAAATACATAAGTAATTATAGTTATATAAATATAAATATAAAATGGACTTTCTAACTACTTATATAAATTGTAATTGGGCTTTCAAGTAATAATACATTGGTTTTCCAATGGAACTTATCATAATTGATCAATAATTTATATTAAAATCTGCTTATGTTAGTATGCATGAAATCTAATATCACTTTGTAGGCAACCACTCTCAACATTTTGCATTTGTGTTCGTTTATGTTTGTTCAAGTGTTTTGTTTAGATATGTTCATTTATGTTCGTGAATAACTGTTCGTTTAGGTTTTTAATGAACAAACACGAACACGAACATGACCATATTCATAATAAACGGACATGAACAAAAAAAATATGTTCGATTTTATGTCCGTGCTAGTATTCGTGTTTGGTTAAGGTTAAAAGAACAAACACGAAAATGTCCACATTCGTGTATATTCGGTACGTTTATAGACTTTATTAATGCCATTTGCTCAGAGAAAAAACTTAATTTGTAGAATACGCAAACAATGTTGCCATAATCAAGCAATATGCCCTTTAAAGATATCAGAATGTGTTGGGAAACAATGTGTTTTGTGTTAATGATAACAAATTAAAAAACATAAATGATCATCTTAATATGATTGAAATTAGAATGTTGTGTTATTAGATTGTTGTTAATATATCTATACTACTATGAGGGTGTTTGGGATTGCGTTTTAAATCTGATTTTTAGATTATTGCGTCTTGAAAACGCAGATTATCAGTTTTTAGTGTTTGGGATTGTGTTTTGAAAGTGCAGATAATTAGTTTTTTAGGCTATCAAAACGCAATAATCTATAAGCAGCTCCACCTCTGCTTTTCCAAAACGCATAATCTATTTTGAATAATCAATCCCAAACACCTCCTGTATACTGCATTCTAGATGGGCAAGATAGTCATTTAATATTAATCTAAATAGGCAAGATTGTAATTTCATTTTTTTTTGAACGATAGATTGTAATTTCATTTAGTTGGCAAAACAAATTTAATTCAACATTAATTAATACTCCAACTAATTAATACTCCGTATATATCTAAGTGGGTTTCATTTATTGAACCAAACACATTAATAAATCTAGTTTTTTTATAAATTAAAATTATTAACCCTTTTATACAAATCTCATTCAAATATAACTGATTAAAAAACCCTAGAAGAGGACTCTGATCTTATAATAAGTAAATTACCAAAACTGTCCCTGTGGTTTAGTCCAATATGCTACTCCAGCTTAAACTTTTAAAAATTGCTTGAGCAGTCCCTGATTTTTGAAAAATATACCAAAACAGTCCAAAAACTTAACCCAGTTAAGTCTATGTCGTTAAGTCAGAGGCAAAATGGTCAAATCACGTATAAAATTGTCTTCTTCCCCATCTCTCCCCTTGTATTTCATCCCCAATTTAAACACAAACAACTACCTATACCACCACTACCACCCACCATCTCCTCCACCTTTCACCACCACCACCATCCCCCCACCAACCTAAAACAACCTGCTCATTACCACCATCTCCTCCTTTTAAAAATTGCACACCCCACTCTTATTTTCCCTGTCTTAATAATCTAGAAATGTAATGTCCAATTTTTAAGATCTAAGAACAACTACCCTTGCTATGTCTGACAACAACATCGTAGCGGACCTCCTTCTACGACTCTGAATGATAGTCCCACCACGACCAGCACCACCACAAAGCTAGACCATTCGTCACTCCAGGACACAACCACGTATCCCTGCATCTAACAAATCAGATACCCCTGGAGCTAGCCCTAACACTCCTTTATCCTGGAGCCTTTGAATAACATAAATGGAAATGAAAATTAAAAAAAAATGAAAATGGAACATCAGAGTAAAGGGCAAGAGCTCTTTGAATAACATAAATGGCGTTGTTGTACATAAGAGTAGAGGGCATCGCTATCTCTAATAGCTTTATCGATCTACATGTACCCAAACAATTAATTTCAGATCACATTCCAAGATTCAATGGGTCAAAAAGGGTTAAAGAAATGAGGATTGGATTGGGTTTGGTTGAATTTTGATAGAAAATTGGAAAGTGGGATATTTAGCGAATGTGTTATCATGAGGTAGTCATCGAGTGGAAAGGGTTTTAAAGGATCGAGATTTGTTTGGTCGTATTTTTAGAATATTATTGGCTGGAAGAACAAGGGTGGGGTGTGCAATTTTTAAAAGGAGGAGATGGTGGTGGTTATCAGCAAGTTGTTTTAGGTTGGTGGGTGAATGGTGGTGGTGGTGGTGGTGAAAAGTGGAGGAGATGGTGGGTGGTTGTGGGTGGATGGTAGTGGTGATGAAAGGTGAAGATGGTAGTGTTGGTGGGTCTAATTAGGGAAGAAGACAACTTTTTAAGTGACTTCACTAAATTGCCCCTGACTTAACGTCAAAATGTTAACTAGGTTAAGTCCTTTGACTGTTTTGGCCTATTTTCTCAAAAGTCAGGGACTGTTTAAGCAATTTTTAAAAGTTTGATCTGGAGTGACATATTGACCCAAACCACAGGGACTGTTTTAGTAATTAACTCTCTTATAATAAAACGATTTTAGAGTAAATTCCTTTTTGAGTCCCTGAGTTTTGTTGATTTTAACTACTTGAGTCCAACATTTTCATTTTTAACATTCTGAATCCTAGTGTTTTAAGTTTGTTATGGTTTGAGTCCAATTTTCTAACGTCGTTAACCAAGTCAGATAACTATAAGGGTATCTCAGTCATTTTACACATAGGTACAACTCTGTAATGCATAAGGTATAACGTACAAGTCTTTAATGCATAAATAAAAATAATATTATATATCACAAACACACACACAACTCCACACCTCTCTCTCTCTCTCTCTCTTCCTCTCTCTCTCTCTCTCTCTCTCTCTCTCTCTCTCTCACCTACATACCCATGACCACCGCCACCTTCCCCTACCCCAATCTGCATCACCGCCGCCGGCAACCCCACTGCACCTCCACCACCACCCACCCCACTGCACCTCCACCTCCGAGCCACCCTCACCTCAACACCACTACCACCTGCCACCCCACCCTACAAGCACTGCACCTCCCTCTTGTTACAAAGTCACAACAACTAATCTTTGCTGCGAACTGGCGCCGTGTGATGCCACGTGTACACCCCTCTACCCCACCCCTTAAATATCAAAAACCCCCCAACACTACTACTAGTCTTATCAAAACCTCCATATGACAATCCCAATTTCTTCTTTTTTTTTAATCTCAACAATAATACATATCTCATGGTTCTCTCCCATTTTCATCACTAACACAAATTCACATTAATAATAATATTAACAATGGGCACTAGTTCCTCAAGGAATCTTGACAGCAGCTCCCATGGCAGTGGAGATGACCATGGTGGTGGTCAACTCTATGTTTCTTTAAAGATGGAGCAGCTCCCATGGCAGTGGATACCTCCAAAGCTGTATTTTTCTTTTCTTTATCCTCTTTTTCTCTTATTATGTTATTAACACTTCATGTTATACAACTCTGTCCCTCTTGTTGGTTCTTGGGATACCTCCAACCCCCCAAATCCATCACCACTGCACCTCCCACCACCACTACCCCCAACTGCCCACCTCCCACCACCACTACAGCCTTGATTACTTACGAGAGAGAGAGAGACAGAGAGAGAGAGAGAGAGAGAGAGAGAGAAAGACCCAGAGGAGGAGATTGGACGCCGACCACCATCACCGTGGCGGAGCTCTTGGCGGCGCAACCTTCTTCGTCATCCCCTGCCTATACACACCCAGCCAATCCCTTTTTTTTCCTGATAACCGACACACGCACCCCGATGTGTTAACCAAGAGAGAGAGAGAGAGAGAGAGAGAGAGAGAAGCAACGATGTGGGTTCGATTTAGCAAGATTCAAGATTAAAGGTAAAATCCCCAAACCTACCTCTATTTCTTAATCCTAGATTATTATTGACAAAGGCTGGTAAGGTGAAGGATGATGGGTTATGATGGTGGTCGATATGGAATAGATAGGTCTCGAATGTTACGGTCATGGTGGAGGATTACGAGGATGCAGATGTAGTTGTGTGTGTGCAGATGTAGTTGTGTGTGTATATATGTAATATTATAATATAATAAAGTATAATATTTAATAATTTTTAGTTTTAATGGTAGGGATACTTTGTTCATTTCATAAATATTAACAGAAAAAATCTAACAGAGTTAGAAAATGAGACTCAAACCATAACAAACTTAGAAGACTAGGATTCAGAATGTTAAAAATGAAAATGTTGGACTCAAGTAGTTAAAATCAACAAAACTCAGGGACTAAAAAAGGAATTTACTCAAGATTTTATTTTGAGGCAGTTTCTTCATGAACCTACAAGACATGAATGGCCATACCACTAGCAGTTGAAAACTTCTTATATCATATATGACAAAATGAAATTTCTACTAAATAGACAAGTAGTTAAAAAATAAAGATACTTATAACAAAGATTGATTTGGGTTAATTGTTAATAGACATTAAGTTGTATTTGGAATAAGAACCAAACCATAAAATGTGTTGATCTGTCACCATAAATTTTGGGGTAGTTAATTAAAATGCTAATAAAAAATTGAAAATTCTTTCTTCTTTCTTCATCTGAACACCGAAAGTCACCCTATCTCCGTTTTATAAATGATGAAGTTGGCGATTAGGTCGCTGTTTATTAAAACAATATGAATTTAATTAATGATCGTTTCAGTTTGTAACTGTTAATTACCTTGACATTAAGCAATTGGAAACAACTCTCCTACAAACAAAGGTACCCAATGTGGTATCCACATTCACTTCCTTCTGTCACCATCCTGGACAACACCAACATCTCCAAGCTACTCCGCAACAACCAATCTGTTTCGAACGCCACATTAGGTCGTATCTGTCTCCAATACTGCCACATGTCAGTTTCGATCGGTAGTGGCAAATTGGCGGGGGCCGGACTCAACCCGAACTAAATTTACCTACAAAAATCGCAAAATTTCTCTATTGTGCCAATAAACAAGGGGGCCAGGCCCACCCCTGGCCATCACAATGCTTCGTCCTTGGTATTCGGTTTGAACTCTGGCCACGGCGTGGGGAGAGGAAGAAGTTATCAGGATGTTCAACAAAGATTTACTTTTTTTTATTCTGAGTCATTAAATCATCTCTTGAAGAGTTGTTAAAATAAGAAGAAAAAAGGAAATAATTGAAAATAAAAGAGTTCATTTGAATAATTGTTTGTTCATTCGGAAGTGTTGCTAGAACATATCTAAGAATGATTCACTTATCAACCTATTATGGCTTGCCTCAAGATCTCTTTTCAAAGCGGAACTTGATTACCGTGACGTCACAATCATGTAAAACCCCAATTAACCTGGTGGTGCATGTAGTTTTAGGGAAGTTTAAAAGAGGGGTTTTTTTTTTACCAAAATGTTATCAAAGTTTTAAATTTATAAGAAACGATAGTCTCTTAATTGACTTAAACTCACACAGTAGGTAAGTGAACCTATTGTGTATAGTATAGCTTTCATATGCAAATACCGAGTATCGAACCCAAAGAAACGATTTTTATTATTCAGATTTTAATTTACCTAGTGATCTAAAATGATAAGAAAAGCACAAGAGAGAATTATACCTTAGAGAAGAATCATTATAAAAACCAGAGTGTTGCTTCGGGATCATAATTCACTTGGGATGGAACAATAGTAAATAAATTTTTAAGTGATATGTCTAAAAGTTAAGCCTTCCACTACAATTTTTAAAAGATTTATGTTCCTATGGTTAGTATGAAGGTCTCCCATCCCGGTGAGCTTAGTTCTCAATAGTGAGGGACTTATTACCCATAGATGCGACGTCTCACCCATGAGGAACACATCACCCAAAGTTGTGATATTGACATCCATCTACCCTTTTCTTTTGTGAATGATTTACTAAAAGTTGTAGCGATTAGCAAACCACCACATGACATAGCAAAGGCCTCGTCTCATTCTGAGTCCGCTCATAATTTGCTTGGATTAATTAATTTACCAAAAAATGATTAACCTTTATTATTTATGCGACAGACAGTTTGTATCATAATGTGGGTTCACTAATCCTTGATTCGAGCCAAAACTAGCACATAGACCATGAAAAATAAGTTGCAAAACTGAGGTTTGGCTTAACACCAAGATCAAGTATATAGACACTACCGATCTTGAGTGAAGTTTCATAGACGAGGATCAATCTCAAAGTGTGTGTGTGTGTGTGTGTGTTTCCACTCCACAATTGGATTAATATCTACATGTGGAGTAGTGGTTAACTTACAAGTACTTAGGGTTTTACACACCACGGGTACACTCATAAGTCCCTCCACTTTCTATCAAGAACACCCGCAATATTAAAGACTAAGTTGATTTATTAATTATTTCATCAAATAAAGGAGTAGAAGGAATTATCAAAAACACAAAACACCACTTAAAATATAAATAAACTATTATTCCATACCAAGTTTCATCTTCACCCTAGTAACACCAAAGAAGTCTAGCCTAACATAGGTGATACAACAAGCTCAAAAAGGTTGATTTGAGTGAAAATCATGGTAAGGGTTGTATGGATATTTATAGGGGTTTTGAGTGATTGTGGGTGGTTTCTCTCTAAGCTCAAGTGTTTATGAAGTGATCCCAAGCTCCAAATGCCACTTTCAAGAGCCCAAATGGGCAGAAACTTCATGGGAGAAGGTGTAGGAAGGATAGAATGGGATGCCAAAATGAGACGTGCACCTTTATTTATAGGTTGAAAGGCAGGCTCTGCATACCCCACGCACGGGGGTGCACGCCCGTGCATGGAAGTCTCGTATTGTGTGTTTGTACTGGGATTCCTTTTTTGCAGAGCTTGTCGGCGATGGTTCGGTTGCATTCCCATGCACACCTAGTGCATGTCGGGCGTGTCATGTGACAAAACAAACTGTTAGTCTTGGTCGGTTCCAGAACCTTCTGTGACGTGCTTTGGTGTTGCACACCTGTTCATACCCTACGTACGCCCGTGCTTGTTGACTATCTTCATCCCATTAACTTAGAATCGTTGACTTGTTGACGGGGAACCAATGCACAGCAGTACAACATCTGATTTTGTTCTACAAAGTCATTAATTCTTTATCCTTTGTCTTGTTTTTCACTCCTTTATGCTTCTTAGTTCCAAAAACCTGCATTTATCAAAGATGAAGGATTTAGTCATCATTTCCAATGATAATAGGGTTATTGGATTTTAATAACCTCAACTATCACATGTTGGCCACTGCCACTCCTAACTAACCACTTGGCCCTCACCACCGCTAACTTGCAACACATTTTCCTCTACCACTCCCAAACTAACTAAACCATAACCCAATTAATTTTTGGTGATGTGGCAGCTGCCACATGAGCATGCTACGTCACTAAAAAGTGCCACGTCAGCTTGTCACATTACTAAAAAGGTGACATGTCAGCAAAAACACTAACTGGGTTAAGGTTCTATTAGTTTGAGTGTGGTAGAGGAAAATAAGGTACAAGTTGGCAATGGTGATGGTCAAGTGATTAGTTGGGAGTGACAACACCAACACATCATAGTTGAGGTTACTAAAATCGAATACCCCATGATAATAGCATGATTGTGGTGCAAAAAATATAGTAATGCACATGCAAAACATGTGTAAATATGTTGGATCAATATATTGCTCTTTGTTGAACTTGCTAGTTGACACTTAAGTGTTTAGCAAGTTCTTGATGAGTGATAGCACAGCGGAATGTTTATAAGTTTAAAGCTACACTTATCAACAGGAGTTATTACTCCCCCTGGATTCAAGAACTAATAAATGATAAGTGTTTATTGAGAATCTAAGTATTGAATGAGAATGAAACACTTTGACAGATTCTCAATAAACATGAAATGGAAATAACAATAATAAGTGTTGAAGGATTTCTTGTATTAAAATCAATGTCTAAAACAGAGGGATGAACCCTTCTATTTATAGACTTTACAAATACATGAACCTTGCCAAAAGCAAGTTCAGAAACAAGTTGCAGTCTTGGAACTTGTACATAAAGCAAAAAGAAATACTAAAGTAATAAACTACTGATATACAAAGGCGGTGGAAAAGATCTTCTGTAAGTACTGATGAGTAGTTTGTCTTCAGTAGTTCTTCAGTAGAAGTGTTTGGTTTGAACTTCAGAACTTCTGATGACTTTTCTTCTTCAGCACTTCTGAATCTCTTCTTCAGCAGTTTGATCCTTCTTCTTCAGCAGTTCTATACTTAGAATATTTTGACAGAAGTGAATTAGACTAAGGTTTGCAAAAGTGGTTTCACCAATCCTTTTTGTCCTAACAATCTCCCCCTGGATTGATGAAGCCAAAACCTTACTAATTCCTTATTGTTCTTTTCTGTCCTTCACAATTTTCCATATTCCTTTGAACATGGAATTCTTGAGCTGGTTCAGCTGTTCATCAGTAAGAGACCCTTTCTGTGGTTCTAAGTGTTGGATTGTAAGCAGGTCTTTGGTTGATAGTTTCTTCAGCTCATTCATCGACCTATATGCCCTACTTGTCTGATCTCTTCTTGTCACAAGTACTGAGTTGTTATCAGTAAAGGACCATCTGATGATTGGTTCTTTAGACTTGTCAAAGTCTAATATGTAGGGAACCATGGTGGTACCTTGGGTTTCTCCTGAGTGTTGAATGTTTTCAACTTCAGTGACTCTCAGGTGGGATTCACTTCCCTGCTGTTGTTCCATCACATTAGGTATCTGAAATGTTGGCAAATGATGTTCAGTTACTACCTTAGTGTGCAGTTTGTCTGTGATGGTCTTCTGGATTTGATATGCAAAGGTGGAAGGATCCCTGAATTGTGTGATCAGAGGCTTTTCTTCTATGTCAAAATCAGAATGGACTACTGTACTACCTTCTAGTAGTACCATTCTGAAATCAGTCTTCACTTTCTCCTCTGATTTCTTTCTTTGTGTAGCTGGTCTTTTTTAAACACCAGAAGTACTAACTACTGAAGTTGAAACTTCAGCAGTTTGAAACTTCTCTGGATTAGCAGCCCTTGCAGCCTTATATTTTCTATATGTGTCCACCAATCTTTCTTCTTTCCACTTGGACACTGAGGCTTTTGAACCATAACCATTAGCTACCAGTTCTTCTATCATCTGAGCTCTCTTGGCCTTTGAGTCTTTACTTGTTGCAAGTTTATCTGCAATAAGTTGAGCTCTTCTTGTTAGCTCTTCCATAGAGAGTCTCTTCAATGTGTGGGCTTTGATTTTGCTGTTCTTTGTAATGTAAGATATCAGTTGATGTCTTTTATCTTCTTCAGCAATCTGGTCTAGGCTAGCCTGCCTTTGGAGTTCAGCTTCATAAGCCTGAAGTTTTTCTTCATGGCTTAGATCCAAGTCATCCCTTTCTTCCAGTGTTTTCCAGATCTGATCTTCTCTAGCCTTCTTTTGGGCTGCCACTAAACTCTTCTCAAGTAATTCTGCTGATTGAGAGATTGGAGAAGGGTTTAGCACAGTCATTGTGGTAACTGTTGTAATAGGCCTAGTAGGAACAAAAGTTGGTTGAATAGAAGCAGTTGTTCTGGAAGGGTCAGCAGTTTTGGTTTTGGAAGTGTTGACCTTTGATGGGTTGACAACAACTGAAGGTTTGTCAACTACTGAAGGATTGTCTTCAGTACTTTCTGATTCTTCATCAGAAGTTTGGCCATCAGAGGTTTCTTCACTGTGCCCTTGGGATTCATCAGTCTTTTCAGCATCTTCTACTTCTTGAATAGAGATACCAAATTGTTGGGCCAGTATCTCTTTTCTGGCTTGATCTTTTTGATCTCTTGCTAGGATAGTCACTTTTGCCTTTCTTCTGGCTTCAAGTGTATCCATAGGTACCTTGATTTTCTCCCCCTTTTTGGCTTCATCAGCCTTTGAAGTTGAAGCTTGGGAGAACTGACCTGTAAGATGAGCAATCTATTTGCTGTTGTAGTCAATCTTGTTAGACAGATCATTCATCTTCGTCTGTATCACTCCAAATTGGTTCTTCATGGACAGCTCCAAGTTAGCTGTGTATGTTTGGAAGTGATTTTTGATGAGGGTGCTCATCATGTGGTAAAAGGGACCATCTGGGCTGCATAGCTGGTTCATGTCTATGCTTGTTTGCCCAGGGAATTGGGTAGGCATTTGTAGTGAGGGGTGTGTTTTTGGGTGATCTTCTTGTTGTACAGAAGATGCCACTCTAGGGGAATCATGGATTGAGTGGGCTTTAACCTGAGATGGTGTGACTAGCTTCTTGAGCTTAGATACACCATGTGCAGGACCTTCACTTGTAGCCATCAATTCAGTAGTTTGGTGTATTGAAACATCATCCAAATCAATGGAATCATCTAAATCCTTGATTACATCCTCAATGAGGACTGTATCAGTTACATCATGAGCTGAGCCCAACTCAGTTGTCTCATGTACCTCTTTTTCTTGGTTCAGAGGATTTCCTACCTCAGGCATTAAGCCTTCATCAGTAGTTGCCACAGTTGAGGTCTTAGCTATGTTACTTCTGTCCTCAGGTCCACCACTGGGTGGTAAATGAGTAGTAGCAGCCTCAAAAGTACCAAAAGTTTCTAAGTGTGGGCTTAGAGACTCTGGTTCATCCTCATCTCTTTGGTTAGGGCTTTGAGTGTCCACATCCATGTCAATTTCTGAAGCTATGTCCCCTGTTTTATGTGGTTGATGGGGACTGACATGTGTGGATGGGACTTTCTCTTTTAGCCTAGAGAGAAGTTTGGCTATTTCAATGTCTGGTTCAGAAATTTGGGGTGCTGGTTCAGTAGTTTGGGCAGTGGGTTCAGCAGTTTCAAAAGAAGAATCAATTGGAATAGTTTTCTTAAGTCTTTTTCTTTTGAACAGGATTGTTATTGGTGCTCTTGGTGGGGTTTGAGATGGATGAGACTGAGAGGATGTTTTAGTCACATCTTTAAGAAGTGCAGATTGCACAATAGTTTGTTCAGGCATCTCAACCTCCTGAACAGCTTTTCTTTTAGGTTTGGTGGGTTTTTGTTTTTGTATCTTGGGTTTCTTGGCCTTTGGTGGAGTAGGTTTGGAAGATGAGGGTTCCATGGGGACTGGTTCTGGTTCCCCTTGGTCATCTTCTGGCCAGGCAGCCTGTTTGTTGTGCCTTGAGTATGCTTGTGAGGTTAAGGGTTTTAAAATTTCAGTTTTACCCACAAGCACCTCATTACCCAGTTCAGATATTATGCATTGCATAATGAACCTTGGATATAACAAAAACTTTTTCTTAGTGTTATTGTGATGTAACACCAACTCATTAAAGAAAAGTTTTGATGCCCTGAAGTTTGTTTCATTCACAATGGAATGAAAAATTGGTTGAAAGGTTGAGGGCATCTGGTCATAAGACCCTGTTTTAGGACTCAAGCACATAATTATATAATGAAACAAAAGTTTATATTTTGGTTCAAAATACTTTTTAAAGATAGTAGCTTGTGAGAGAGTACCTTGATAACCACACTCAGTCATGGTTAGGTGGATTGCAGAGTTGTCAAACTTTTCAGGGGCATTCACATCATTCAACCCCAGTCTGTTTGCAAGTATGGCCGGTGTGATGGCCATTTGTCTCCCTTTAATTGTTGAGTTGAGAGAGATAACATCATCATCCACCATCACTGTCTCAGCATTAGCCCAGAACTCATTGAGAGTTTCAGGATGTATTGGTGGGTCTATTGTGAGAGCGGTGAAATATTGGGATTTGACGACGAGATCAATGATCTCATCGTATTGGGACCAGCCTTCTTGTTTTTCTAAGTAGGCTCTGAGATTATGTCCCTGTTTAAGAACTAAAGCCATGTGGTTTTGTGTGTGTTGATGAATCGAACAGTGTTTATGTTGCAGGTTCAGGGGTTTGAGAGCTTTCTTGAGAGAGAAGGAGGGAATTTTTGTGTTTGAATGGATAAGTGTTGAAAAAAGATATTTATCAGAAGTTTTTAACCGCTTGGATCTTCTTTATTAGAAGTTTTAAACCGCCTAGGTTAAAAACCTCTTTATCAGAAGTTTTAAACCGACTAGGTCAAACTTCTGATGATGGGAAAAGTCTGATTTGCCCTTTTTTGACTAAACTGCTGATGAAGAATTATCTTCATCAGTAGTTCCCATTTTCTCTTCAGCAGTTTTGAACAGCTGATGAGAAATACTTTATAAATACTTTATTCATAACTTATGAAGGTTGTTTTATCAGAAGTTAATCACTTTTTAGAAAATATCCCCATACTGATGTTTTGTTCATCAATAGTTTCTCTTTTTTTTCAGAAGTTTTTCAAGTTTTTGAAAACATATGTAAGTGAAAAATAAAAAAAAGTTGTGCAGAAAAATAAAGAGAAACACTTACAAATTTAGCATCCCTAGCATGGATACTAACTTCTGAAATGTTGATGTGTCAAGGGGTTTAGTGAAAATGTCAGCTATTTGATTAGCTGTTGCTACATGTTTCACTTCAATCTTGCCTTTTTCATAGCAATCTCTTATGAAATGATACCTGATTTCAATGTGTTTAGTCTTTGAAAACTGAACAGGATTTTGAATGATGCTAATGGCAGATTTGCTGTCTACAAACAATGGTGTCTTGGTCTCTTTGATTCCATAATCAAGAAGTTGATATTGGAGCCATTGTATCTGTGATGTACAACTTGCAGCTGCAATGTATTCAGCTTCAGCAGTTGAAGTTGCAACAGATGTTTGTTTCTTTGATTGCCAGGACACTAGACAGTTTCCCAAGAATTGACAACCACCAGATGTTGATTTTCTTGACATTTTACACCCTGCATAGTCACTATCTGAAAAAGCTGATAACTTGGTATTGCTTGAAGCAGGATACCAAATTCCAAGTGTGGGAGTTCCTTTCAGATATCTGAAAATTCTTTTGACTGCAATAAGGTGTGATTCCCTAGGAGCTGATTGATATCTAGCACAGACACATGTTGAAAACATAATATCTGGTCTAGAAGCAGTTAGATATAAAAGGGAACCTATCATACATCTATACATGGTTTGATCAACCTGTTTTCCTTGATCATCTGGTTCAACTTGTGTGGTTGGTGTCATGGGAGTGGAACATGATTTACAGTCTTGTAAAGAAAATTTGTTTAATAATTCTTTAACATATTTTGATTGATGTATAAAAGTTCCATTTGTTTGTTGTTTAATCTGCAGTCCCAAAAAGTACTGCAGTTCTCCCATTGTACTCATCTCAAATTTTGATTGCATGAGTTTCTTAAATTCATCACACAAATTTGTGTTTGTTGAACCAAAAATTATATCATCAACATATATTTGAACAAGTAAGACATGATTTCCAACATGTTTTATGAAAAGAGTTTTATCAATGGCACCCCTTGTGAAATTATTTTTGAGTAAAAAGGTTGAAAGTGTATCATACCAGGCTCTTGGAGCCTGTTTGAGCCCATAAAGAGCTTTGTCTAGTTTGTACACCCACTCAGGATGAGAAGGATCCTCAAACCCAGGTGGCTGACAAACATACACTTTCTCTTTTATCTTTCCATACAAAAATGCACTCTTGACATCCATTTGATAAACTTTTATTTTGTTGGAAATGGCATAGGCCAGAAATAACCTGATGGCTTCAAGCCTTGCAACTGGAGCAAAGGTTTCATCATAGTCAATTCCTTCTTCTTGAGAGTAACCTTGTACTACCAGTCTTGCCTTGTTCTTTATTATAATATCAGCCTCATCTTGTTTGTTCCTGAAAACCCATCTTGTGCCAATTGGTTGCTTGTTTGGTGGTAAGGGACAGATTTCCCAAACCTGTTGTTTGTTGAATTGAAGCAATTCATCTTGCATTGCCTGCACCCAATTGTTGTCTTTGAGGGCTTCTTGGTACTTCTTTGGTTCCAATTGTGAAACAAATGCTGAGAATAGACAAAAGTTGGAAAGCTGGTTTCTTGTAAGAACACCTGATGCAATATCACCCATGATTTGATCAAGTGGATGGTCTTTGTGTTCGATCAGTTGTTGTAAACTACTGACAGGTGTTGGTGGCTCATGTTCTTCAAACAAACTACTAAGGTCTATTATATCTGGTTCAGCAGTTTCAGTGTCTTCAGTAGTTGCAGGTGCTGAAGCAGATGTTTGAGTTTGTCCTTCAGTATTTGTTGAATCAGAAGTTTGTGAAACTTCTGATGGTTTTGAAGTTGACTTAATGACTGTTTGAGGAGTCCATGGTGCTGGATCCTCATCATCAAACCTTTGATCACCATAATAAGTAGGTTTGGATGAAGTGACAGTCTTTTCAGGTTCAAAATGGAAGTTGTCAAGGTCAAAGAGTTCAGCAGGATGTGCTGGAATGAGAGTGTGTTTTGACTCATTGAACTTGACATTCAGTGTTTCTTCTACTATCCTGGTTTTTTGAGTTAAAAACCTTGTAGGCTTTTCTAGTTGAGGAATAACCAAGAAAGTAACCTGAGTCAACTTTGGCAGCAAACTTTGAAATAGATTCCTTGATGTTCAAGATGAAACATTGACACCCAAAAGCCCTGAAAAAGGAGATAAGGGGCTTCATGCCATGAAGAACTTCATAGGCAGTCTTTGAATGTCTCTTGACAATAAGAACTCTATTTTGAACATAACATGATGTGTTAACTGCTTCTGCCCAGAAGTATAAAGGTAGGCCAGAATCAGCTAACATTGTTCTTGCTCCTTCTATTAAAGTTCTGTTCTTCCTTTCTACCACACCATTTTGTTCAGGAGTTCTGGCAACACTGAATTGTCTAATAATCCCTTTAGACAAACAGAATTCATCCAGAGTTTTGTTCCTGAACTCTGTCCCATTATCACTTCTAATGGTCTTGACAGGTAGAGAGTATTGCTTCTCTACTTGTAGAATGAAGAACTTGATGATTTCAGCAGCCTCATCCTTGGAAAATAAGAAGAATACCCATGTAAATCTTGAGTAGTCATTAATGATGACTAAGCAGTACTTATTTTTACCAAGGCTCATGATTTTTACAGACCCAAATAAGTCCATATGGAGTAGTTGAAGACATGCAGTTGTTTTTTATTCTTCAATAGACTTATAGGAGGACTTATGCTGTTTACCCTTTAAACAGGATACACAGTGTTCTTGACACTGGTATACTTTTAAGGGTAGACCTCTGACCAAGCCCATTTTTGTGACTTTATTTATAGTTTTAAATTCACATGGCCAAGTCTCCTGTGCCAGAGATCAGTTTCTGAAGTTGATGCCCTTGAGAAGAAACAGGCAGTGTTGTTCAGTACTTTGTCTTTTTCAATGTCCACTGCATATACATTGCCACATCTTTTGGCTATTAACAAAGTATGATCTTCAATGATCTTCTCTATCAACTTCTGGCCTTCTGGTGATATGATCTTGCATGCTGTCTTTGTGAAAAAGGAAGAATATCCTTTATCACACATTTGTGACACACTTAGCAAATTGTACTCAAGGTTTTCAACCAGATTGACCTTGTCAAACTGTATTTTGCCAGAGGAGACATTGCCATGTCCTAGCACATATCCCTTAGCATTGTTCCCAAAGGATACAGATCCATCTCTTTGACTGATAAAATTGTTTATCAGGTATCTGCATCATGTCATGTGCATTGAGCCTCCACTGTCTACATACCAAATGCTATTTAAGCCTCTGGAAACTCTCTGCACAAGATAGCAAATCAGTTAGATTTAGGAACCCAAGCCAGTTTGGCTTTGGGTTTGCTCTTGAGAACACTTACAGTTTGTTCTTGACCAAGTTTAGAAATCCATGTCTTTTTGTCAATGGATTTTGCATTAAGAACAATGGTGGTCTCCTTTTGAGGACCACCATCAACTTTGGTCATCAGTAGTTGTACCAAGTTCATAAGATCTTTAATCTCAGCAGTTTGTGAAACTGCTGATGATTTAGGTCTAACTACTGAAAGAGAATTTTGAGAAAAAGACTTTTGTTGAGATTTTGTCTTTTTCTGAGAAAAGGTTTTTGCTGGTTGTTGTTTCTTGGGAGAAAAAGTTTTTACATAATCATTTTTGATTTGTTTCCCCACAACCAGTTGTTGATTTTTCTTATTGAACTGAATACCTTTTCTATATCTGCAAAATTCTGTTTTGTAGTTGAACAGACCACAAATTTCACATTCTTTTGTCTTTTCTTTCAAAGACAAGTCTCTGACTGTTTTGATTGGTTTTAGGTCATCAGTAGTTTTCAGGTTCTCAACTCCTGATGTAGTTGAAACTACTGATGGCTTAAAGTCAGATTTAATCAGTACTTCTGAAGAACTTTCTTTGTGTGATTTTAGAAAGTTTTCATGGAAAGATGTGCATTCTTCCTCTTCAGAAGTTTCACCTGAAACAGTTTTTCTCCCATCTTCAGTAGTTTTGGGAGAGAAATCTGTTGGTGTTTCAGTGTGATTGTACCCTATGCCAAACCTAACATTTGAAGCACTTTGTTTGTTTAGCAATAATTGGTACCCCTTACAAGATTCCACCCATTTTTCACATGTGACCTTGGTGTCAGCAAGCTCTTGTCTGACATTTCCTAGGTTATTAATCATGATTTTAATTTGTGCTTGGGTTTCAATAGCAGAGTTAGTTAATTTAGAAACTTCTTTTGTTTTTGCAGCAAGTTTTCTTTCTAAATCACATTTCATTTGAGTGAATTTTCTCTCAGAATCATTTGCTTTTCCTTGTAAGTGCACATTTGTCTCTCTTATGAGAGCAAAAGATTCTTTGCATGAATTTGAACATAGTTTTGTCAAAGATTCTTTTGATACCTGTGACAAAGCAGATTTTGAGGAGCATCCCTCAAATGCCATTAAGGCAAAGTTCTTTCTGCCATTGTCAGGCTCTCCCCAGTTGATGTCAAACATTTTGTTGTCTGCATCAGGATTGCACTCTGTGGTGTCAAAAGGAAGACTGCTCCAGTCAACATACCCTGAGGTAAATAGACTTTGTTGAGAGGGTTGCTGTTGCTGTGGAGGTTGTTGAGCAACTGGAAAGGGAGGGATTGATTGTTGGCTCTGCATCTGTTGAGCAGGCATCTGTACATATTGTACTTGTGGCACATATTGGTGTTGTGGAGCTTGTGCCTGTACAAAATGTGCACTCCCTTGTGTTCCATTATTCCTGTTATAATTGGGGTTAAAATTGTTTCCAGTTGAGATTGGTTAAAGCCAGAGCTTCTACATTCTCTAGCAAAGTGTCCCAACTTTTGACACTTGTGACATCTAAGTTTAGATTTGTCAAAACCAATTTTTGTAGAACTGTTAAGTCCTGGAAACTTCCTTCCTGACCTTTTGTAAAATTTATTTGTTTTTAAACTTAACATGGCTAGTTGGTGCAAAATATCCATTTCTTCTAGGTCATCATTGCTGAAACTATTTAAGTCATCCATGATAAAACACATGTTATCAGCAGTTTGACCAAAGTCATTATTGTCATAACCTGGGAATGATCTTTCAGATGAGATCCCAGCAGTTATGTCAATGTGGTCAAAAGATCCAAAACTATTTGAACAAGTTGGTGAGTCTTGTCCCAATAGTGCTGTACTACCTGGTAGATAGTCATCAGCAGTTTTGCCAGAATTTTGTAACTTTTTCTTTTGATCAATTTCTCTCTCAAAAGTAAGTAATCTCCCATGAAGTTTTGTAAGAGTGAGGGAGCTAAAGTCTGGTGAAGATCTTAAGACTATTGAGTATGTTTCCCATTTATCAGGTAAAGACCTTAAAAATCTATGAAGCATAGACACAGTTGTATAGGTCTGACCATTTAGTTTTAGCTCAGATATTAATGAGGAAAATCTTTCAAATTGCTGAGTTAAAGTTTCCCCATTAATGTGAGCAAAAGTTTCATATTGTTGAGCCAAGATTTCTCTGGTGTTGGCAATCACCTCTTCAGTTCCTCCAAACTATTCTTTTAGGCAGTCCCAAAGCTCTTTGGCACTATCACAATGTAATAGGCCAGAGTAGATTTCATTTGGGAGTGCCATTGCCAACATAGAAAAAGCTTTTGCATCAAGCTCAAGTTTTAGGAAATCATCATCAGTATAGTCTTTTGGTTCTTTTGGAATCTCTTCCTTAGTTTCAAGATTTATATTTACTGGTTTTTGAGGACCATATATCACAGATCTCCAACAACCTGTGTTGGTCTGTGATAAGGTATGTGCCATTCTCTTTTGCCATATGTTATATTCATTTCTTACAAGCATGGTAGGTTTAGTGGCAGAACCAGTATTATGAGGATCCATTTTAAAGAGTATTGATTTGTCAAATATCTCTTAAAGTGATGGATGTTGATAAAAGTGAGCTTATAATCCTTTATTGAATATCAATAAGAGCCTGTGTCTGATTCTCAATGTGTTAGATTGATATGTGATCAGATAAACCAGAGCTCTGATACCAATTGTTGGATCAATATATTGCTCTTTGTTGAACTTGCTAGTTGACACTTAAGTGTTTAGCAAGTTCTTGATGAGTTATAGCACAGCGGAATGTTTATAAGTTTAAAGCTACACTTATCAACAGGAGTTATTACTCCCCCTGGATTCAAGAACTAATAAATGATAAGTGTTTATTGAGAATCGAAGTATTGAATGAGAATGAAACACTTTGACAGATTCTCAATAAATATGAAATGGAAATAACAATAATAAGTGTTGAAGGATTTCTTGTATTAAAATCAATGTCTAAAACAGAGGGATGAACCGTTCTATTTATAGACTTTACAAATACATGAACCTTGCCAAAAGCAAGTTCAGAAACAAGTTGCAACAAGTTGCAGTCTTGGAACTTGTACATAAAGCAAAAAGAAATACTAAAGTAATAAACTACTGATATACAAAGGCGGTGGAAAAGATCTTCTGTAAGTACTGATGAATGACAAACTACTGATGAGTAGTTTGTCTTCAGTAGTTCTTCAGTAGAAGTGTCTGGTTTGAACTTTAGAACTTCTGATGACTTTTCTTCTTCAGCACTTCTGAATCTCTTCTTCAGCAGTTTGATCCTTCTTCTTCAGCAGTTCTATACTTAGAATATTTTGACAGAAGTGAATTAGACTAAGGTTTGCAAAAGTGGTTTCACCAATCCTTTTTGTCCTAACAAATATTGGCACATCACCAAGGTGGCTAGGGTAATGCGAGTATCCTATCCACAAAGAGCATGTGGTCAATATTACACAAGTTGTTTGATTATCAAAACTATTTTATGAAACAAATGTAAAGATCAATTAAAAATTTGTCTATGATTAAGAATGTGGTTTGATATTAACTAAAAGTTAATTAATTGTAAACAAGTATGAAAAAGAAATGAATGGAAACAATATTGATCAAACAGTAACAAAACCAATTCCACCATAACAGATAAAACAAAAATCGAACGGAAACAATCACTAGTGTTTTAAGAGCTAAAAAAGGGATCATTTTAAGGGCTCTTGAAACTTATTGTTTCGTTTATGTTTGAACACGATAATGTCAAACTATTGCATTCCATCCGTAACAAAAATGGAACATAACCCAGATTGTCAAAACAAGTGCTTTTATCATGTATTATAAGAAACTCAATGACACTCCTGGCAGATCGTCTAAATAACTGCTTTTGTCATGGGTGATGCATATAGAGCTATGATTCATAATTACGGGAAATGAAGAAATTTGATATTAGAAGAGATTGAAGATTTGGGTAATGAAGCTATGATTCATACAGAGCTAACATAATCCACCTGCTTCTTGATTAAGGTGTTGGAGTCAACATTTCCATAAACGTTGATCTTTTATTGTGACAACAGTCAACGATCCAGGTTTACATCCATACGTATTTTACTTATTATTGCCATTTCATGTGCATAATTAGACATTTTGCACACACTATACCCCCCTCCCTAGTCTATTAAAGCATGAGTTATTTATAAAACTCAACAAAAATCAACTGTTTATGCATACTACACCCTGACAATCACCTAACAAGCATTCAATAAGGTTATTTCACTTTAACACATGGTAATTCCTCAATTAACACATTTATACGAATCATAGATGTTATAAACTATCAACATAGATGGCATATTATCACAACTAATAAGTACCAGTACATGTTGATATCGAGTCTTAACGCACACCATGTATCCATAACAAGTTCACACGATACCCGATCATTTACAACTAAAACACACGTATGTAATAAGTTATGAATGTTTGGAAACCACAATAATCAATAGTCTTTTTAAGAACACTATACCAACATACACTTGTGTATATGCAATCGGTCACACACACACGACACTATATATATATATATATATATACACACACACACACACCTCTATATACTTGAATGACTAGTCCACAACCTTGTCATTCCTTACACCCAATTGACTATACATAGACTTTAACTAAAGAGACTTGATCACTTGCTTTGGGAAATCAACAAACATTCCTACCTTTACCTCTAAATCTCGACCGCCACACATTCCTTATACCCAATTGACTATATATACTTGAATGACTAGGTAAGGCCGTTTGCGGGCCTATGAACGTCTCTTGAGCCTCTTCGATGGCTCACCTACCTCGATGGCTAGGGGTTTATGCTCAGGAATGGCCGGCTGGACGAGCTCAGAAATAGGGATAGTAGGGAAAATTGGGGTCCTAGCAGGTATAGCTATCACTAAGGCCGGTCGAATGCTCTTGCAAGGAGTACACTTAGTGACTAAACGTCTCGAAGTGTCTAAGCGAAAATAGGGGTTTAGGCTAGCCGGTGGAGATGAGACAGAATGGGTGACTGAAGGATGGGGGTCAGAGACAGCTAGGGGTGGAGTGTCATCGTCCGCCTCGTCATCGGAAGTACGTCTCTGAACAGGAGGTGAGTCAATGTCCATCTCAGACTCGGATATCCATCCATTATGATGGGACTCGGGGGCTGGCTGGGTGAGCGGTAAGCCATCTCCGTGGGGATCATCTACTAAATCTCTGACTCGGGTGAAGAAACAAGATCGATAGTAATGGCCATGTTTCCTGTCACAACATGCACATATATGTAAATAATCATATGCATAAATAAATGAATTATGTTACCCGTATGTCTTTGTGGAGCGGCTTGAGGTTTGAGGGTGCATGGCGATACTTCATGGCATTTTGTGAAAACGTTTCGAAAAATACTTTAAGTTATAGTTGACTCCAAAGAATCCTAGTTCGCTATAACCTCGTGCTCTGATACCAATCTGTCACACCCCGCCTAGGCGAAAACACGGGAGTGCAACGATCGAAAAGTTTTCAAGCACAAGGTTCAAGCAATACATATTTATTCAAAATAGTACCACCATAAAGATGGAATTTGTCATGATCTTATTGAAAATTAAGCATAGTGTAAGCACATGAACATTGTCTTATGGAAATTGAAAACATAACGTTTTGAAGCTGACAAAAGCCATCAAAGTGATACCACGGTATGCATGCTCGAACCCTTCCCTCAATCCTCTGTGGCCCTCCATTAGTTACCTGAAACACATGCATAAGGAGTTTTGTCAACAATAATGTTGGTGAGTCTATGGGTTTTGAATGTACTGTATAATGAGCGTGTCATCCGTGTTTGACTAATCATGAGCTAGCTAAGCAAATGATCACTGTGAGAACCATGAGTCCTGTAACCAAACCTCGTGACTGTGGTGCCTCGTGCATTGTACACTAAAGACAATGTATGTATAGTAGAATACTAACACTCTTTTGCATGTGGCCGGTTAGAGCAACTAACCAAGAGTGGGGGTGTCAACCCAATAGATCTATTAAAGTGTTCCATGGCTAAATGTCTAGCTAATGGTTACAGTGAACGATGTACGAGGACTAGTGAGCTCATGAACCAAATGTCTCATGTTCCACATGGTAGTCATGCTAGAATGTACACACACTTGAATTTGACACAAGTATTGATGCATGTATTTCCCCCAAAATGTAAAAATGTAAAATGGGGCCATAGAAAACTCACCTCTTTGAGTCGTGTGTGGTCTAGTAAGCTAGTAGATGATCACCGTCCTGACAAATGATACCCTATGATCATTATGGACATGGTAAGTCATCCGGATGTTGTTTATCATACAAATTGTTCACCCGACACTTGTGGACCATTGTGTTTAGTGTGTTTTGTTGTATATGACGCTTGTTAATGTTCTAACAAATATATAGTTCCCAATACTTTGTTGTTTCAGAATGAAATGTCCATGGTGGACTATATTGGGCCTCACATGGGGTAATTGGGACGTATATTAGCACTAATTCACTATGCGTGGTTGGTTTTTGAGAAAGGTTTTATTAACACATGTTTATTTCCTTCCCTAAAACCATTTGTAAGATAACACATGTTTAGAATCCTTTCAAGTTCATTATAGAGTTAACACATGTTTTCGGCATAACTAAACTTATGTTAAATGATTATGGTCGGATCAAATGCACTTAATGGAGCTCGGATTCGATGGTTTTGTGGTTCATTAGTGATTGATACAAGCATTCCTAAGTCTAAGCCGTGAGCTTGCATGTGTTCTAGTGATTTAGACCGATTAATTACCATCTAAGTGTAACATCATAGTAATGTGATTACATAACAATTCTATTCACACGAGTATGCATTCTCTAGGTATGTTTTAGGTCGATCTAAGATCAGTGATTCCTTAAGTCCGATAGGTGTGATCGAGGTGCTTGGGTATCGGGTTCACATAGGGGTTCATGTATCTAATAGGGGGTTAGGACTTACCTTGAGTGTTTGTGAGTGCTAGTGATCCTTAGACTTGGAGAGCTTCCTATGCCAAGCCTTGAGCCGATGGATTGAAGCTTCCAACTCTTGTGTTCTTGATCACTTTGGCCGTTAGTTTTAGAGTGAGAGAAAGAGAGATGTGATTTGGTGCAAGGAATGAAGGTGAGGGTGGAGGTCCTTATATAGAGGTTCTAGTGGGTAGATGACAAAACATTTGTGGCATCCTCATGCTTCTCGGCCAAAACAAAGAGTTAGAGAAGTTTCATGGATTCTTGAAAAGTCAATGGGTGGAAAGACTAATCATGAAATGGGAAAGGTTGACATTGCTAGCTAGTTGGTTAGTTTTTGGCTTATACCCATTTACATGCAAGTTCTATGTCTCCTTGTTGACTCTAGTCGATCTATACTCATAGGTTGGAGGTTTCATTGAGCTATCACTATCTTGTTTCCTTACTTGGGGGCCGAATCTTAGTCATGGTAGTGTGGACTTGATGGTGACTTGTCTTAGAACATTCTTGTAGTAGTTGATAGTTCCAAGGGTCCTAGGTTGTCTTAGTGATAGTGATGTGTGCTTGTTCATGTTAGCCGATCCTAGGGGTGTGTATTCGGGTAAGGAGAAGTCAAAAGGAAGAGTGGAAGTCTAAGTAGAGGTCCTATTTTGGTATAAGAGAGTGTTTTGTCTTCAATAGCAAGCATGTGATGGATTTTAGCTACTACCAATCATGTTCAAGCAAGTTTGGCTATTCCTTTGGCTTTGGTTTCTCCTAGGCCAATTTCTTTGTATTTTTTCTATATAGGGTTAGTTGACTCATTGTGAGAAGGTGACTATCTTTGTCTTGATATCTAAATGTGTGTAAGTGGTAGCTTTATGTGTTAGCTCTTGTTTTTCATGTGTTCTATGTGGGCCGATTTCTTATAAGTGACTAGTGATAGGTATGTTCCTTGAGTAGTGTCCTAGTGTGCTAGTTATTATATGAATGGATAGGGACCTTCGGCCGATTGAGTAGAACAAGAGAGGTTTCTCACGAGTTCTTTGGATGTTTACATGAGCATTATGTACAAGCCGAGTGTATGTGAGCATGATCCATGGAGTCTTATGACTAAGATAGCTCTATTATGATCCTAGAGTCAACATTTTTCACGAATTAATAGTCCTACATATGTTAATAGGGTTGTGAATGCTCATTGTGCCCATCATGTAACCTCTAGTGCCCTGTGATATAGGAATATCATCCGTTCTAGAATTGGTAATAGTTGATCAAGCCTTGTGTCTCTTGATGATGACATCAACATGTATTTTGTTTCATATGTGTCATGGGTTTGTTTAATGATATCCCATGATGATCTTTGTGTTCACAAACGTGTGTTAGAGGTGCATTATCATGTGTTAGAGGACAACAACCTCTAGTAACGCTTGTTTGATGGCATGTCCGGGTGTTGTATGATTAAACAACTGTACTGTGTTGAGTTTTCTAATTAACTCGTGCTCTACTAGCCTGGGGGTATAGTGTATGCAAATTGTCTAAGAATGCACATATATTGACATAATAAATGAAACATGTACGGTCGTTGACCTGTTACGTTGACTTTTGTCACACACATCAACCAAGACACCATGTGTGTCCACCTCTTGCATCAAAGTAGAAATGACATCTCTATGACACACCTTTCTCCTTCTTTTCCTTTAGCCAATTTTAAACTCAAGGTCAACACCTACCTTTGCACACAAATAGACCATGAACATGCTTATCTCTACTTTCCATACCATTGTGTTTGCCTAAACTAGAAAGCACGTGTGTGAGATGTATCGGCCGCTAGTTCCTAAGAATGGTGAACCATAAACTTAGTTCACATGCCTATAAACACCACGTTTGCCGAGATCCACCTTTGTAGGCATACGGTTTATCAAGGTTCGCCAAACCATTATCTTGCATTTTAATGGGACCCATCCTTTCCATTTCATGTGATCGCTCGAACTCGGCTGTGATCTTTGGTTCAACAACGCCTTCGCAGATTTGAGAGAGAGAGCGCATAATAATAATTATAATAAAATAAGTAATTATACCTGTGGATCAAGGATTTGTACCTTATGTGTAAATTACTGAATTACCCCTGCGGTTAACAGACTTGGTGGATGGCATTAGTAAATTTGACTCAAGTAGTTACAATTTGAAAAATCAGGTGCTCGGATAGTTAAACATTTTAGATTTAGACTCAAATAGCTAAAACCATAAAAACACAGAGACTTAAATACTAATTAACTCAAAATATTTTAAACACAAAACTAGGAAAAAAGATAAGAAAAGAAAAAAACCTTAAATGATTCATATAAATTTATACAACACCACACACAATTCAAAATATTCAAGTATAATCCACAAACAAAAACTAATAAAAATACTTTTAATCTACTAACATCTACTTAATAAAATTAATAATGGCATATGTATTCTGTCCAAAATCAAAATACTTTTAATCTACAAACATCTACTTAATAAAATTAATAATGGCATATGTATTCTGTCTATTGAAATTTTCCTTGAAAAAAAAGTATTCTGTCCAAAATCAACAAACAAAGTTCAAAGAGTTATTCATAGTTTTAAAAAAAAAAATATGATGTTTAACAAGTTTAAGATTTGAACCGAAAAAACCCAAATATGACTGGTCGTCTTCCTCTTGATAGCCATCTTCCACAAGAGAAAGGATAGATGAACTTTCTTATTACCATTTTTCTAAGTGCATGCATAGTGGAAGCGTTATGGTGGCGCCATGGGCCCCATAGCGCCGGGGAACACCGCCCCCCGGACGCTATGGTGGCGTTTTGGTTGAGAGGGTTACCCACATAACGAGCGTTGTAGATTAAAATCTGACCATTGGGATTTAAAAATTCGACCGTTTGAGCTTTTATTAGGGGGGGGGGCAACTTGTTTTTCTGGCCATTTTTTACACACACACACACATATATATATATATATACACACACATACACATATTAAAACACAAACACAAACACAAACCTAAACCCAAACATAAACCGAAAGCACGGCAAGGTGGACTAATCAGGATCAACTCCAGTTGGTGACGGCGTGGATCAACACTAAGGAGAACCCACCAAACAATAGGGAGGATTTTTGACACAATGTCTTGGCCGAGTACAACCGAATTAGCAAAACAAACAACCTTAACGTTGATCAGATCGCCAGTAAGTGGTCTGTCATACAAAATAACTGTAGGAGATGGCACGCCGTCTATGAAGCGACGATGGAGGCGCACCCTGGCGTTAGCGAACAAATGGGAATTCAACTCACACACGACGCTTATCGGCAATGCTACAAAAGCGACTTCCACATCACCAATCTTCTGTTGTGGTCTATGATGCGTTTGTATTTTGTTTAATGTTTAGTGTTTTAACGTGTAATGTTTAATATTATGCTTTAATGTTTTATGTTTAATTATTAATTTTAATGTTTTTTTTTTGTGTTTAATGTTAGTTTAGATAAACACATTATGTAAAATTTAAATTAAAACCATTACATAAACACATTATATAATCCTAAATTACTTATTACAAACACAGTACATAATCCTAAACTACTTATTAAAACGTTACATAATTAAACGTACCCCCCCCCCCCGACTACGGAGAGTAATTATCCCAGTCCTCCAGTGTATACTTTGGAGGTGACACAGAACGATCGCTATCGCGACCGTCGGACCTCGCATCCGAGCGGATGCGACAATACTCAGGAGTTGATCCCGAGTAGTATCGTTCTTCTTCCATAGCAGCTCTAGCTTCTTCGTACTCCTCCTCATATGGCTCCCGAAGAGGAGGGTTTAGGGTTGGTGTACCCTGGTAGTTTGGGGTGGGGTTCGGTTGGGTCTCCCCAACCCTAGATGCCCCATTCCCCTTACAGCCATAACATATTCCAATGCCCAGAGGCATTCCACATCAGTGGGATCGGAATCATCTAGATATGGGGGAGTGAACCCTGGTAGTGGGGGAACAGGGAAGGAGACTGGGGGGACTGGGGGAGTGTACCCTGGAGTGGACAGTAGGTTGACGAGGTGGAGGAGGAGAGAACATTGGTTGCAGATGAGGGGGTAGAACATTGGTTGAGAAGGAGGAGGATGAGGAGAGAACATTGGTTGAGGAGGAGGAGGAGATGAAAATGGTGTACGACGTCTCCGGCGAGAGTATCGCCGGAGATCGGAAGGTCCGACAGCTTCGTAAGGACGTTTGAAATTCAAACGTTTGGGGGGGGGGGGAACGTTTGAAACAGTAACCGTTTGAAATTCAAGTGTTTGAATATTATTTTTTTATTATTATTTTTTAATTTAATAAATTTTCTTTAAATATTATTATTATTACTACTATTATTAATATTATTATTTAAATAAGAAGACAATAATTAAACAATGATTACCCAATTATTTATAAAGCCCCATAACGCCCATTTTCACTACACTATATTTTCCCATAACGTCTCATAAAGCCCTTTCTATTACTTTTTAATATTCCATAACTCTCCATAACTCTCCATAACGCCTCTTTACTACACATGCCCTAAACTTAAAAGCACAAAGTTATTGGTTACACATGAAATAAACATCAAGTAGTTTTTTTTTTTTTGGAAGGTAAACATCAAGTAGTTAAGTTGTGTAAGCAACCTTAGACCTAAATTGTACTATGATTGGGTCCACAACTCATATTTGTCAAAACAATGGCCAGGGTCTAGAATGAACCATAAACATTCTATAAGGTGTGAAGTGTAAAAATAAATGGCTAGGCAAATTACACGACAATAAAGGCAGTTAGTTGGTCGGAGTTGTGATGGTCGTTGGATGTAACTGTCCCTTCTTTATGTCAACACTTTTGCCTTGCTCCATGTGCCATCAAGCATCTACTTGCTAATAATAACTAATCAAAAATACTATCAAACCAACATATTTCACTTTCTTTTCCTTTAATTGATATAAGTGTAGTAGATAACATGTTAACATGTCGCATTCATCTATACTACATTATTAAGGAGGAGAGATGTCTACAAATGTAATTTTACATACATTTTAAGATGGCATAGGAAAAGTCTCATGCTTAAAACCAAAATGTCATGTAATTTTTTCCCTTTCTATCCTTCATGCAAAACCTACTTGTACACATTTTTTTATCATAACCTACAATTACCATTAATTTATAATATATATTATTATATTATAAAGCAACTAAGAAGGGTATCAAACAAAAGTAAGTAATTACCACAATTTATTTAAAAAATTGCAATTTTATATAAAAAATTTCTATATAACAAAATTATACAAAAATGTTTCCACACATACAAATATATACCTATACACATTAAAAAGATTGTTAGAATCAATAAAAGTCGAACTTTACGTAAAAAAAATTGTGGGGCCTTTTTCTTAAAAAAAATAGTGTGCGCATGAATTGGTTCACGAACCGAAACCGGACTCTAAAACCAATCTTTTAAACCAGCGAAACCGGGGCCGAACCGAACCGAAACTGGATCAGACACGAACCAGTTTGGAACCAGTTTGGTTCCTAGAAAAAAAAAACCACTCTGTGCACGTCTATAGAGTTCTCGGGTTGGGACGTCTTATGTGGAATATTTTCAACTTACCTAACTTCCATTTTCACTTTCCGATGTACCTGATAAAAATTTATGATACATTTAATTAGCAGTTGTATTGCGTTGCTTTTATCATGTGGACAAACTTATGGGTATGCTTCTTTGCATATGTCATGTAATTTTTTTCCCTTTCTACCCTTCATGCAAAACCTACTTGACACATTCTTTTATCATAACCTACAATTAGCATTAATCTATAATCTATATTATTATATTATAAAGCAATTGACAAGGTATCAAACAAAAGTAAGTAATTACCATATTTTATTAAAAAAATGAAATTTTATATAAAAAATTTATATATAACAAAATTATACAAAAATGCTTCTACACATACAAATATATACCTATACACATTAAAAAGATTGTTAGAATCAATAAAAGTCAAACTTTACGTAAAAAAAAAAAATTGTAATGCCTTTTCTTAAAAAATATAGTGTGCGCATGAATTGGTTCACGAACCAAAACTGAACCGAACCGAAACCGTACGCCAAAACCAATCTTTTAAACCAGTGAAACCGTGGCCGAACCGAAATCGAATCGGACACGAACCGGTTTGAGACCGGTTCGGTTCCTAGAAAAAAACCAATATGTGCACGTCTATAAATTTTCGGGTTGGGGCGTCTTATATGGAATATTTTCAACTAACTTAATTTTCATTTTCGCTTTTCGATGCACCTAATAAAAAGTTATGGTGCATTTAATTAGTAGTTGTATTGCATTGCTTTAATCATATGGAAAAACTTATGGAAATGCTTCTTTGCATGTTGATTACATATAAGCCATTCCAACCTCCTCTTAATGTGGATCTTATAAAGGTCCTTATGGTTTCTTCTCATCGGCAATCTCTCCAAATTTGGCACAACATATTTTAGTAGGACTATTAGTATAATAATAGTTACTAATGAGTCAAACTATTACTTCCAGTTTTTTTTACTGACATGTATGTCAAATTGCATATGGTATATGAAACGTAGCATGCTATCATGTTTCCTTGTATCCTTTTAAAAATTACCCCACTGCGAAGCACAGGTGCTTACACACATAAACATACACCTTATATATTGATTCTTTTAATCGTTTTAAGGTTTGAATTACATTTCGGCTCTATATTGTCGACTCCGCTGCAACGCGCGGGTTCCCTGCTAGTAACAAAATAAAAATGAGTGATTTAGTTAGGTGATAATAATGTAAAACTATGTTATAAGATGTATTTATATGGTACAATGTGTATAGTAGAAAAGTTGTGTTTATGCATTACAACTAGATGTTTTTTATGTAACTTCTAAATAGATCATCAGTTTGGTTATAACGTCGGTCCTAACTTGTTGTAAACTAGTGGTTTATCAGGAACTAAATCGGTATGAACAGTTGATTTAACATCAAATTGTTATAAACTATATGGCCACTTTAAGCTTTTGACCATACAACAAATACAAGAGAAAATGGTCACGCTTCATTGTGTAGGAAAGACATAGCACACACATGAACTTAAGGCGCGCAAAACGTGTGGTATATGTCACGAGAGGTTTAACACGACTATTCAACCCAAACATGACTCATTTAGCTAAACGTGTTATTATTTAAATGATAACACATACATGTTTAATAAGTGTGTTACTTGAAATGACATGCTAAATACCATTAAATATAACTAGTTCAATAACCCGACACTTCTTAAGAAGTTTAATAAGATTGCATATAAGTAGCTTCATAACAAGAATGATATGACACATTTAACATAATTATTGACTGATCACTCACTTAACATATATAAGGGCATGTTTGGTAGCCTCTTAATGAGGCTCTGAATCATTCAGTTCTGAATGGTTCAACATTCAGACTGTTTGTTTCAACCTAAAAAAAGGCTCTGAATGGAATGATTAAGAGCTGAATCATTCAGACTTGGTGTATAGCTGAACCATTCAGCACTTAATCATTCAGAGCCTCTTAACAATTCAGACATCTTAATGATCTAGCACTTAATCAACCAAACAGCCCCTAACTCATTTAAAACTAAGTAACATGATAAAATGAAAGTTATAAAAACTTGGAAGTCATAAAAGGCTTAATTACACTTTGTGTCATTAATGTATCACCGAAATTATGAAACATGCCATTTTTTTTTTTTTTTGCATTTATGTCCAAAATTTACTTTTTTATTGCATTTTATATCATTTCTGACTAACTGGGTTAGATTTCTCAGTTAACCTCAAAACCATCAGGGGTATTATTGTCCATTCACCACATTAAGGACACAAAGTGTAATTTTATCCTTTTTTTATTATACTTTTATTTGTGGGACCCACTCACCACCACTTCAACTTCAACCTCCACCCACCACCATCAACATTATAGAAAACCACCACTCCACCTCTACAATCTTTGTGTCTCAAGAATATCTTTATTCTGTGCTCTGCAATTACAATGGCTCCTCCTATTACACCTTCATGTGCTAAATCCAACCAATACGGTTTCACTCCTTCCAAAACAAACGATGCCCATATCAGAACACCCCAATCCAAACACCATCGCCATCTCAATTTTGACTCCACTAAACCCTCTCCCAACCCCAACCCTAATACTAACCCCAATTTCGCTGCAGATCACCCCGTTGAAGTTCATTCGCGACTGCAAAGATAAGCCCTCCTTCTGTTCTTCATGTTAACCCTGATGCCCATTCTATTCGGGTCAGAACTGAACTCGGGTACCGTGATTTTATGCTGGACGGGGTTTCGTCTTCTGAAGAACAGAATCTTGATGGGTTTTACAAGGCTTTTGTGCAGTCAAGAATTCATGGGGTTAAAATGGGGGATAAATGTACTATTATGATGTATGGCCCTACTGGAGCGGGGAAGAGTTATACGATGTTTGGGTCCGCTAAGCAGCAGGGTATTGTGTACAAAGCGTTGATGGATATTTTGAAAGATGGAGATGAAAAGGAGGAGATTGGTGAACAGAAGGCGGGTTTCGTGCAGGTGTGATATGTGCTTATTATTATATCCCCACTATCCCATGTTTCCATGTCTTTTTCAAGTTTTTTAGTATTAGTGTCATCTTCTTTGTTATTTTAAGTTAGTGGGTAGTTTCCTATAGGTCCATGTTTATCTTTATTATGTATTTTGTAAGCCTATAAAAAGGCAAACATGTTTAGGTTTGAGGGTATGAATGAAATGAATTAAAAGAGAGTTATCTCAAGTCTTGTTCTCCTACTATTTTCTTTGAGTTTGATCCACTCTACGGATTATTTATCCAAGTGATACACATCAATTGGTATCAGAGCAGCCTTGATCCCTCTACGGGCCTATGGATGCTCAAAATCTATCCAAAACCGAGTTCCATCAATGGAAGGAATCCTTTGCGAGACTCGAATCCCGGTTTGAAACTGTGTTCGTCGAGCTCCGATCGATCCGAACCGCATTTGAAACCCATGCACCACCACCAAAACCTACCACATCATTAGTCACACTGTCACCCTCGTCGTCTACAGCCTCACCACCTCCAAAACAAGTTCCATTACCCTCACCCACACAAGCCTTCCAGAAGCATATACCACCACTACCAACACTTTATGCTACTGTTGGAAACTCAACCTACAAACAATCACCCTCCCCTGTGTCCTTTGGCCAACAACCAACTCTTTTAACCGTACCAAAGCATATACCATCAACCGCATCGTCGGCACCAAAAGCCAACTTAACACCCCCACCCTTATCAGTGCCTAAAACCACCAAATCAGTTTTCCAGGAACCATTACAGTGGGCTGCAAAATCATTAATGGTAAAAGAACAAATGTCATTGAACAAACGAGCAGCCTGGTATTCAGAGTGGCGCCCACCGTGGTGTTTTACTCCGACCGGTTCGAATGCCGTTGGACATTCCGATTGGCGGCCTCCGTGGGATACCGCCAAGGCAAGTTCCAGTTGAATCCTTGAGGACAAGGATTTTTTTAAGGGGAAGGGATTGATATGTGCTTATTATTATATCCCCACTATCCCATGTTTCCATGTCTTTTTCAAGTTTTTTAGTATTAGTGTCATCTTCTTTGTTATTTTAAGTTAGTGGGTAGTTTCCTATAGGTCCATGTTTATCTTTATTATGTATTTTGTAAGCCTATAAAAAGGCAAACATGTTTAGGTTTGAGGGTATGAATGAAATGAATTAAAAGAGAGTTATCTCAAGTCTTGTTCTCCTACTATTTTCTTTGAGTTTGATCCACTCTACGGATTATTTATCCAAGTGATACACATCAAGGTGACGGTTCTTGAGATATACAATGAGGAGATTTATGATCTCAAACAACCAAGAAGCGAGTGGTGGTGTGGCTGAGTAGAGGTGGAGTGGTGGTTTTCTGTAATGTTGATAGTGGTGGGTGGAGGTTGAAGATGAAGTGGTGGTGAGTGGGACCCACAAATAAAAGTATACTAAAAAATGATAAAATTACACTTTGTGTCCTTAATGTGTTGAATGGACAATAATACCCCTGATGGTTTTGAGGTTAACTGAGAAATCTAATCCAGTTAGTCAGAAAGGACATAAAATACAATAAAAAAGCAAATTTTGGACATAAAATGCAAAAAAAAAAAATAATAATAATAAAAAAGGATATGTTTCATAATTTTAGTGATACATTAAAAACACAAAATATAATTTTGTCTTGAAAAAATATAGATCAACATAAATGGGTCTTAAACGTGTATGTTTTCATGTTAACTAATTTAACATGATTTGTTAAATGTGTTATTTGTGGCATAAAGGGGCTAGATAGGTTGAATATATAGATTTTTATCATGTCATTAGCATGTCAACCCAACCCGTTTATGATCTCAAACCGTTTAACCTCATGTTGAGTTTCGTTTTAAAGCCTAATAAACTCAAACAAATAAAAATACAAACCAAAAGTATGAAGGTTCAATATTAAATTTTCAACATTTTTTTTAACTCCAGCATATTTTTTATTAATTTTTTTATTAAATGGCCAACAAAAACTTTTATTTACCAAATTAGCAAGAGGCTAGCACCACCATTACAGCCACCAAGTTAACTCTATGATATTAAAACCATTATTTACAGTTGTTACATTTTGATCTAGAAACACTATAAAAACCGATCATAAACATCTCCGGATACAACTATGTACCTTTGAAAAAAAAATTCCCATTACTTTTCCCTTGTTTTCTTAATTATTCTAGGAACTAAAGTTCGTGTTAAGAGCAAATCAATAATTTGTTCACATATAATGAAACAAATAGCTATAAATAACATTTAACAAATCCAGAAGTTTATATAACTTTCTTATAAGTGTATGTGTAGTGGTGGGGGTTATGGGGGGTTATGGGTATTAAAATATTAAAAAGTAATAGAATGAAGGTTATGAAAAAAAAGGGTGTAGTGGGAAGGGTGGTTATAAAAAAAGGATGTGTTATTATTTAATTAGGTGTAGAAGAAGAGGGTATGAAAACTTATTAAAAAAATAATATAAAATTGATTTAGAAATCACAACGCCCGTCATATACATAACCCTCTCCCCCCATAATGCCCCATAACGCCCAAGGGGCGGTGTTGAGAGCATTATGAGGGATTAAAATATTCAAAACGCCCCTATAACATTTCCCACTACACACTCTAAAATTGATTTTAACAATTTAGCAATCACAATTTTTTAATTGAATTGACAAATGAACAAAGCAACCTTACTCTCCTCTCTTTTTGGTCTAATTTGTGTCCCACATAGGATACTTAGTCTATTACTACTCATTTGCTAAAGCAAAAGCCTACTCAAGCATTCATACTTCATACTACCCCTACCCCACATACCCCCCCCCCCCCCCCCCCACACACACACACACACACACACACACTTAACAATCAAGACTAGTAGCACCACTTCGCTTCAATCTTCCCCTCAATCCTCGCCACCATTCAAGGCCACAAATTTCTCCACAATACCCATTTTCTCCATAACTAGTAAGCAAAATATCTACTTTATATTTTCCACAACTTCTTTATGTTCTGTTTCTTCTTCATCCTCATTAACATAATCAATCTTTCTTCATTTTACTTCCCTGTTCAATTAACACACAATCTAGCTTCCTTCAACTACAATAATCTGAATTTCACATGATATTCTAAGTTCTTAACTGAAAATATTTTAGTTCTTCATTGTTTCCACATTTAGTAATTGGTAAGTTTCACTAGTTGGAAACAATGCCTCTTGTTTACTTATAGCTAAAACTTCAACAACACATTACATAATTTGTTTAGATTTTTAAATATTCTTGTAAACTCAGCTAAAATATAACATTTTATTTAATTTTAATCTATAACTCATAAAGTATTCTGCTTTCATCATTAAAGGTGTTGTTCCCATGTTTCCTTTCAATTTAAGCCAAGCATGACAATATTTCCTCTCTTTTCTACTTTAACTTTCTGCACATTTGGTAATTCACATATTAACTTAACTTATTTCTCACTGTCTTCTGTTCTTATTATGCTAGATTTCTAGTTTACACAATCGTTTAACATCGAAAGCTCGAAAATGGACGAAAAACAGCTCGATTTCAATGCCCCATTACTCTCAGTCCGACGATTAGCCACTGCGGGTACAAATTCGACCCGAATATCTTCCAATTCCGCTAGAAAAACACCAACAACCCGACAACAATCACTTCCAGTTGCTAAATCCCAATGGGAACCCGAACAAGACGTCGCGAAACCCGCAGCGGTTCCTTTTAACTGGGAACAGATTCCTGGCCAAGCAAAAGATGGAGAAAAGCCCAAAATCACTCAAAATCCTAAGAAATTTGTATCCGGACCGATCCGAATTGTTCAGCAATCACTAGATCATGTTAATGGAGATAATGAAGCAATTGAAACACATTCTATGTCGATTTCGTGTAATTTAAGTGAGCTAAACAGCGAAACTGAGTCATCGAAATCGTTCTGTTCTGATTTGTACACTCGTGATTATTTAATGAATCGGTTTCTACCAGCAGCGAAGTCTGTTATAGTCGAACCGCCTCAATATGTAACCAAGAAGCAAGAGAAGCAAGAGCCTGCGGTTCTGCAGCCTCCTAAGTATGTAAAGAAGGTTTACAGTGGCGAATTGAGGCCGTTATTGCTCGAAAAGTATCCGGTTAATGGTTATAACCATGAGGAGGATAAAGAAAGTGTTGTGGTTGATAATGTTGATGAGGATGAAGTTAAGAAGAAACCGCGTAAAAAGGGGTTCGGGTTCTTTCTCCCTCGAATCTGCACGAAGCGGGCTTCGTGTGTTTCGAATCGGGTGACTGGGCAGAAGGCGAAGGTTCATCAGAGCCAGTGTACGGTTACTGAGTCTCCTGGACCTGTTCCAAGGCTCTCACGAAGAACTGCATATAGTGGACCGTTGACTCCAAGTCTTGAGAAGGTAATTCTTGAGACTTTAATGTTATGTTAAATTTTGCTTGATCGGATGATTTGTAAATGAGTCTTAAACTCGTATCGGGGCTAGACGTGAACATATCGGGTTTTTTTTTTTTTTTTTTTTGGGTTTAACCGGTTTTGACTTTGACCGGTTCTAAACCAAACTGGTTCCTAGCCCCGATTAAAGATGAAGAAAAAACCTGTTTGGGAACTGAAACCGGTAAAACGACCCGGTTTCACCTGAAATTGGTATTAAAAAAATCCCAAACCGACTACCGGGCTAAAACCAACACCAAAACCGGCCAAACGAACCAAAACCGGTGTACAAATCGGAATCGCTAAAAACTGATTGCAACCGAACCGAAACTGGTTTAAGAAAAAAAAACGATTTTGGCCGTAAGTAGAATAATAATAGGGATTTGTATTTTTAGATTCTATTTTTACAAAATTGATTCAAAACATAAATCCAAACATGATTGCTTAAAGTAGGTTAAAATTTTTCTATATTGTAGCAAGCTATGGATGCTGTAATTATGAAACGAGCCGAGACTCGACCGAAAGAAGTACACGAAACTCAGCACAAATCAAGTCCGTTCACTCGCTCGGGTAACTCATTACCATCATCTCCTAACCGAGGCTTCTCCCGTAGCGGTCGCATATCCCCATACCGTAACGAATCCCCTCGATCTCCCTTCCATGACGGGGCTCGGTTTCTTGGAGTACCAAAAGATGTTCAAAACCATATTGCTAAGCCTAAAACTTGCCCTTCCCTTAATGTGAAAAGTCACTTTACGCCCCGTTTGGTACGCGATAGTCCTCAAGTAGTACCCGAGAAGACATTGTACGTAGATTGGATTGAAAAATCATCAAACGCGACAACAAATGAGGCCAAGATCGTACCAAATGGTGATCTAGGTGGTTCGGTTCATGTCCCTCCGCTGCCTAAATCGCCCTCGGAATCATGGCTTTGGCGTAAGATGACTCTAAGGAGTCCGTTTCCAAAGAAGATGCAACAAGCTCCTGTTGAAAAGAGTCCTACAAATGGACCAAAATGGGAATCCATTGTCAAGACTTCTAATGTGCATCATGATCGTGTGCGGTATTCCGAGGTAAAGTCTCTCTCGGTTATGTTACAGGGTTATGGGTGGGTTGGGTAACGAGTCAGAACAAGTTTGATGAAAACATGTAACTTTTTGGTACGTGTTCAAATAGGTTGACCCTTAATATTCATTTTATTTTTTTTCCACAAATATTTACTTTGTTTCAACCTGTTTTTTTAATGGCCAACAAACGATGTCCTGACTATTTAAGAACCCGGTTATAAAGATACATTATTTCAGTAAATATCTAATTTATGAATAAAATAATTTACATTGTTTAAGGATTTTAACAACTGTTTGACCCGTTACTGATTAAAAAAAAACATAACCTGTATAATGTGTGAATGTGTCCAAATTGTCACATAAATCATAAACATTTACTCTTGTTTGGCTTATGAATCTCTGTTGGTTTACTAATTTCAGGAACTGCTTAATGCTTCCAAGTACGCAGAGATCTCGTTTTGATGAAAAAACCGATAACGATATTTATATTTAACTCGTAAAGAATGTGAGGCTGTTTTGTTTTCTGATGGCCCCTTAGTGAGTCGGGTTCGGAATTCGCGTTTTTTATTTATGTTCTTGGTAGTTTTAGACGCGATTTTTTGTAAACGGTTTGGGTTGGGTTGGATTCGATGATGGTCTTTTTTTTTTTTTTTTTTTTTGCATCCAGATTTGTTATCTTTTTACCAATTGGTATTGCTCTATACATGTATGATGAACATATTGTTCGTCTTCGAATTGATATTTGTAATTGAAATTAAAAAGACATTGCTTGTGTCTTATTGGCATTCGATTAAGTATTTGGTTGAGGTTTATCTATTTAACATGACACGAAAATAAGCAAGTTTTAGATTGTCATATTTATAACCCTTTAAATGGTCTTGTTAATGTTTGTCTATTTAACTAAACGGATTGTATTTGGTTTTACCTGCACCGGGTGTGGTTGTTTAGAGATGTGCGAACAGTCATCATGTTGGTCAAATATCTATCTATTATAAAGATTTTAAACAATAAATCTCACATGACATTCAAAGAGGGCATCATTCCCCTTGAGTGTGCAATGTATCAATAACATGTTATTAATAATATAAAATTAAAGCTAAAAATGGCATGCGATGTAACATTATTGCGTTTTGAATCTGATTTTTAAATTATTGCGTTTTGAAAACGCAGATAATCAGTTTTTAGTGTTTGGATTGCGTTTTGAAAACGCAGATAATCAGTTTTTAAGGCTATCAAACCGCAATAATCTATAAGCAGCTCCACCCCCGCTTTTCCAAAACGCATAATCTGTTTTGAATAATCAATCCCAAACACCCCCTAAGTGATTTTAGGAAAAAAAAAAATTAAACAAAATTAAATTTTTCTCTCATGTTTACGCCCATAATTTTTAAACATTAATATATTTTATATACGAGATTTTTTAAAGAAAAAAATTACACCAAATTAACAAGCGTTTTATTATCTTTCCAACGAGTACCATAGTGCTATATAAAAAACGAAGAAAAAAACGACTATTTTTTGTGGGTTTTGTTCATACAGGAAAAAAACACAAAGTGTTCAGGTAATTCATTAATCATATATAGGCAAGTCACCAATTATGTCCAAAGCAGTAAATATAAATTCTATTTTCAACAGGTGTTAGCATTGGAGTTATACATTATTTTAGGTTAGGTTATCTATTAATATTAGAGTTATACATTGTTTTAGGTTAGATGTTAACATTAGAGTTATACATTGTTTAAGGTTAGGCGTTCATATTGGAGATACATTGTTAATTGTTTTAGAGTATGTGCTACCCGAAGCTTTCGTGCATGTAAGTGTAAAGCACATCAATCTATTTCATATGTAAAATTGATATTTCATATTAGATTTTTCAACTCCAAGACACTCCCAGAGTATAATGTAGTTTATTTTACAAGGTTGTCTTTAATTGAATAACTAATAAAAGTCCAGGGAGTAGAGTTATTTGGATTGAAAGTTTTATAACTTTTTTTTGGAATGACGAGTTTCTTTGTGTTTGCCCACTGCACTTTCCAAATTGAAGAGTTATGTTGCCATAGTTTGGCCAAACTATATTGTCTTAAGCGGCCACGGGCCTACGCTGTCTTCAAAGTTTGGTGTAGGCATTTCCCCAGGAAACCATACCGGCAGCTGTCACTTGATTGTCGTGCCGTCACAAGAACAGAACTCTCTAGTGTAACCCACGGTGGGACGAAAATCCAAGTGAGCTTAGGATTCAAACTGACATCACAAATCTTAGCCCAAATCTCTTCATTGTCATAATTCAGCAAAAGTGACATAAGTGGAGATCGAACTTGGGTCTCCACTAGAGAACCCAAGCCTTCCTACCACTTGACCAATGAAGCTAAGTATAAGGAGAGGCAAGATCCAATTATAGAGTAGTTCGATTAATTCAAATTTGTAAACAGTTTTTCATGGTTGATTTATTTCTCAAATGTTTTCCTAACAAGTGATATCCAGAGTCACAGTGAGAACTCGATTGAGAGAAAATAAAGTTCAGTTAGCGTTTAAATCAAAGCTAGAAGATCAATCATAGTTCCTACGAAGTTTGAGTTGGAGAAATACGATAGGAAGAATGAATTCGAAAATGGTTGATGAGAATCTTATCACATTAACCTTTTTAGAGATATTTGCGTACAACATTTTATTATTAGTTAGGGTGTTTGAGATTGAGTTGGGAAATGTAAAAGTGATTTTGGTTAAAAATGCTTATTGGCTTATGACTTTTTAAAAAAGAGTTTTTTAAAAAGTGCTTGAATTAGCTTTTGGGATGAGAAACGTCAAAAAGTCAATAAATTGCCTTTTTTTAAGTGTTTCGCTTAACTTATTGTGAATATTGGCTGTATGAGTGGTAAATTTGTAATTTTTTTTTTCCAAAAGTCAAAAGCCAAAAGCCAAGATTTCTAACTTTTCAAAGACAGTTTTTCCACCCTTAAAAGCCAAAAGCTAAAAGTCAAAACAGAAAATGCTTTTGAGTTACACAAACAGCTTATTGAGTTATTGGCTTTTTTAAAAAGCCAATAAGTCGATAAATTGTTTTGAAACTCAATCCCAAACACCCTCTTAGATGTAAACGTTAGAAGATTCACACTACTTATTACATTAAACTAAAACTAAAAGCAATCTCATACAAAATCCGCGCCCACAGGCCACATCCGCCGTACACACATACGATACGTTATTTTATTACACGTTTTTACGCCCTTGTTGCGGGTTCATAATACTAGCTAGTATTAAAATGGTAACTTTTTGTAATAATTTTCACTTTTTTTTGTTTGAAAACCCAAAAATTTAATAAGCTAGATTTTTATGTAATTTTTTTTTTACTACAATCAAGTTGAAAAACAGACACCCAAACAGGCCAAACCGAATCGGAACCGAACCGACCGGCATCCAAACCGGTTTGGCCAAAAACCTGTATAAGGCCAAATCGGTTCAGAAACAGGCAAAAACCGATTTTTGGCCAACTCTACTTTTGTTGGTCCATGAGGCTATATAGGGTATGTTTGGCAAAACTAGCTAGAGGCTGGTAGCTGGAAGCTGCAAGCTGGTAGCTGGAAGCTGGTAGCTGGAAGCTGTTAGCTGGAAGCTTTTTAAATTTATTTTGGTGTTTGGCAGAGTAGAAGGAGCTTTTAATAAAATATATAAAATGACCAAAATGTCATAATTAAAAGATTGTAAAGAAGGTTTTTATTTTATTTTTAAAATAGAATGGGTATTTATGTCATTTACTGACTAAAAGCTTGTAGCTAGTAGAGTTTTTTCTTAAAAGCTACTACTAGTAGCTTTTCACTGTAGAGCTTTTTTCTAATCTAAAAACTTCCAGCCCCTTCAACCAAACAAGGCTTTTTATTAAGTAGGAGCTTTTTCTTAAAAGCTTGAATCTTGAAGCTCCTAAAAGCTCTTAAAAGCTCCTTGCCAAACATACCCATAATATACCGAGGTATGTTTTTATTGGTTGCTTCCTTTTGAGCCACCAACTGATAGACTAGTTTGGCTTTATAATCTTCCTAACTGTTTTACAAATTTTATTGTGGTATTTCAGAAACTTTAAGATCTGGCATATATTTTTTGTAACGTCAAACAATTTTATTCATCACCAAATGGAAATGTGTATATGCACTAGCAAGCAGGGGCGTAGCCAAGTACAATTCAAGGTGTGCGGCTACACACCTTGAAAAAAAATAATTTAGTGTATTTTTATAGGCGAAAATCCTGATCGCACCCCTTGAAAGTTTGGAAAAAGCTCCCGATCGCACTCAAAGCCCCCCGATTGCACCCTTTAAAAAACAATCCTGAATCCGCCACTGCTAGCAAGTTGCTAGAACTTACAACATGCACTAGCATAATTTTATATTATTCGTGAAATGTTTTTGAACTTTTCATAGGCAAAAATGTAGTTATGTAGATACAATCATTGTGAACTTAAATGTGAAACAATGAACCAACTACCTACATCACATGCCACCTGAAAGCTGCGTAAACCTAACTTTAATTTTGATCATTAATTTTCTTTACTGTTCTTAATTGATGAAATGATTATATGAGTAAAGTTCACGTACAAATAGGCTTTATCGTACGAACAGTACGAACTGAGGTAAAAAACACGCGGTGGCATTTCTGTAAATATTGGAAACTTTATATAACTAGAGTAATTATATAATTACTCTAGTTATATAACTAGCGTAATTACTCTAGCGTAATTATATAACTAGAGTAATTATAAAATTACTCTAAAGTAATTATATAGCGTAGTTATATAACTAGAGTAATTATATAATTACTCTAGGGTAATTACTCTAGAGTAATTATATACACTAGAGTAATTATACAAACAAAGAGTGATGGTCATTATTTACGAAAATGCCACCGCCACTTTTTTTTTTGTTCCCTTCAGTTCGTATGTTCGCACGATAATTTTGTTTGTATTTGATCTTTTGTCATGATTATATTATCAACCATATTTTCAACTCTGACGTTTTTTTAAATTCTTGCTGAAAGTCCATTTGTTAAAGTCATAAGTTGAATCTACTTGGTTTTCATTTTGTCATCTTTATTTTTTATTTAAAAACACAGCCAAATTAATCATTCTTATAAATATTCTATTTATCCTTAGTCATATATTTTGTTTTTGTTTTATATCTTTTCATCGTCTTACATGTTTAGCTTTCTAAAGGTTAACCTAATCAAGATGAAGTGGCTATATACTTGGAATGTAAACCAATTTTCAATTCATAGAAATGTGTATTTGTGTGTTCCCCTTCACAAAACGTGAAAAAAAAGTTATAGGAAAAACACAAGAAGGGTAGATAAAGAAAAAAAAAATGGGATCACCTTAAAAAGCATACACTAAAACCAAATAATTGCCACCATTCACCATAGTACAAAGTACAAACATGCAACCAACGGTGAGAAGGATCATTGATCTTCTCTATAATTGTATGATCTCATTATATAATAACTAACTAGATTATATCCTGAAAGTTTTTTGGTATAGACAAATCTAATAAGAAGTGTTAAAATATGTGTTATAATTTAACATAAAAATTAATGTACAACAATATGAAAAACAACAATTTTAATCATTTGAGTAAGAATGAAAATGTATATTAAAAAAAATATATATATGTTTGGATGAGGAGCAGAGCTAGAAGCAACTATTGCAGGGTGTGATTGAGGCAGTGATCTTGAAGATGTGACTTTTTTTTTGGAAATTAGTGATTTTAACATATTCTGCTCGCTCTGGATGAAAATAGAATTCATATTTACTGGTTTGAACATAATTAGTAACTTGCCTATATATGATTAATGAATTACCTGAAAACGTTGCGTTTTTTTCCTCTATAAACAAAACCCCACAAAAAAATAGTAGTTTTTTTCTCTGTTTTTATATAGCACTATGGTAATCGTTGAAAAGATAATAAAACGCTCGTTAATTTAGTGTAATTTTTTTCTTTAAAAAATTTGTATATAAAATATATTAACGTTTAAAAATTATAGGACGAAACATGAGAGAGAAAAATACAATTTTGTTTATAAAATTCTTTTTTCCTAAAATCACTTAATGCCACATGGCACACTCAAGGAGGAGGTTGGTCTCTTTGAGAGTCATGTGGGATTTTTAGCTTTTGTATATTATAATACCAGGTGAAATCCCGTGTGATGAACGGGAAGACTATATCATTTTGTAAGGTCTGTTTACTAAAGACCAAATCAAGAAGTCAAGCATCTATTGGAAGCAAAGTTTGTTTACTAAGGTCTGTTCCAGAGCAGTGAGTCTGTTAATGAGATCTGTTTGAAGCAACAACTGTTTCTGTGACACCCGGCATATTGGACTTAACATTTTACAAACTTACAAGTCTACCTTAGCGAAAAACATTTATTAACGTACTTAACAAGGTCAGTTGAGTCGGGTTACATTACGTATTGTCCAAGGTTCGGATCATTGGGGTTATTTTATGCACACACTAGTCTTGAGTCTCGTTGTTGGTGAATTACATGAATTGATTTCAGTGTTATACATAGATTGATCCATATATGTTATATAATATGTAAATACATGTTTTAACGGTGTTTATATGGTTAAACATGATTCTATATGATTAACACATGTTAGGATTGCATGTTCATTTGTTAGGATGTGTTAAAACGTGTTTAAACGACAAAACTGGAAAATCTGGAAAACCCAGAAACTGGTTCGACCTTAAGGGGGTCGAACCAAGTTCCTGAGTCACTTAAACATCCCATTCGACCTCACAAATCCCTCATTCGACCCCTGCAAGGGTCGAACCTACAGTAACTATAAATACAATACTTTGCAATTTTTCATCATTTCACAAACCATAAACGCCTTTAAACACTCTCTCTCAACCTTAATCACTGGGGAAGGAATTTTTGACCTTGTTTTTCACAATCTAACCTTCTATATCTTAAACAAGTGAAAAATCTAAGGTGTGTTCTTGATCCCAAATCCTTTTTAAGCATTTTTTATTCGTTTATATTAAACCCCAAAGGTTCAGATCTGTTTTAAGATAATTTTCATGGTTAAAAACCTTTCTAACACCTTTCTAAACAAAATCTCATCATAAAACAAAAGTTTTCATACATATTAACATGTGTTAATGATGCTTTATGTGTGTTATGTGTTATTTGATGATTGAATATTGTATAGATGTTATAGAAATGTTCTAGGACTGTTATTGATGATGAGTTTTGGTTTTCTTAGGTTATAAGTTGTTGGATGATGATGTTTTGTCCATTTTAGGGATTTTTGTTAGAGTTAGGGTTTGATTCTTGATGTTAATGTTAAGGAAATGATTGGGGATTTTCATATACTTACTAAACTGAGTATTTTGAGCTAATTGTTGAATGATTTCATTAAATTTCCAAATTGGGTAATGTTTTCATGCAATGATGTGACATTTTCATAATTTTGCCATTTTGGGAAACTCGTGAAACGGACTGATTTTGGAGAAAAAATTGATAGGGTTTTGTGGGGATAGGTTAATGGGACTTGACTGTTGTGATTCGTGATGTTTCGTGATGTTTTTGGACGTTTTGATGCAATTTGATGCGTTTTAGGAAGTTTGCAGCTGTGAGTGTCACACCCCGATTTTCCCGTCGGTTGTGAACGTTTGGCACCTTTGCTACGCAACGAAATATTTCAACTAACACTTCTACATGTTCCGAACGCCTTTTTCTAAGCCTTCTAGGGTCTCCAATACTAAGACATCACTTAGTTCCAACCATGCCGTTGCCAAAATCTAGACCTGAAAGACATGCTTAAAAGTCAGCATAAAGTCGGTGAGTTCATGGTTTTATCTTTATTGTTCATAACCCATTTTTCTTTCAAATCATTTGAGAAAATATTTTCAAACATTAATGAGAAAGTATATTTCTTTACGAAAAATATTATTTGGGAAAATACATATAAAAATCCCATTTCGATCAACCCGTACTGGATATTCCTTTCTTACCCTTCGATTCGGCTCGCTTTGCCATATATTTACCTCCCCATAAAGATAAATATATCTAAGTTTTGTCGATCGAACATACATATAAAAAGTCTCTTTTAAATTCTTACAGGGTATTCCTTTCTTAACCTTCGACGCGACTCACTTTGCCATATATTTACCTCCCTATAAAGATAAATATATCCAAGTTTTGTCGATCGAACCTTTAACCCAAAAGGAGACTTCCATAATAGCTTTAGAAAAACTTTCTCATATTACTACGAAAACCATTTTCCCCGGAGTTACCCACCGGGCAATCACGTACACCGAAAGCGGAAATAATCAAATAAAATAACCATTATTTGAAAAGTTAGTGCGCGTAACAAACATAAGAAATGTGCTACATAAACTTAGGGTTGAAAATCCTAATACCGATGGCGTCCCCATGAGCCCGTAACCAAAACTAGACTTCTTACTTTTGCCCCGCACGTTGTTATAGTGGTAACAACAATTTTAGAATATCGTAACACCCCTTGGTCCATCCGAGTTGACGCTAATCAACCGGGGGTGGGTCCCCGTCAAGGACCGATAGTTCTATCCCAATATTCTACTACATCACTTTGTATTAATGGTTACAGTTAACTGCGGAGACTGCACGTCCCACTAGACTTTTCCGTTACCCATGTGCCCATCTCATGTACCATTTCAAGTTTCCACAGTTACCGCACATTTTAATACTCATAACTTTCATTTCCTTTTTTACCCACGTACAATTTTATAAAAGCATTATAACTTCAAAAGTTTTTCATAAACTTTTTTATGCTTTAAGATAAATAGGTTTTCATAAAACAAGCATGTCTTCCCCCCGAAAACATTTACAAAACAGTAAAAAAGTTGGGTCATGAACTCACCTTAATTTCCTTGCTTAGCTAGCAAACAAAGCCTGAAGCTTTGACCGACTTCCTCGTGTCCTATTACCAACAAAGGACACCTTAAAAGTCTATCACATATAAACCTAGCCTATTATCCGGCTAAAAGATAGATCTAGACTTGTGTGTACTAACTCGAGTCTTAATATGTTTTAACTCGATGAACCGATCGTGACTTATCTTACTTACGCGTTAACACACGACATAGTACCCAAGTTGCGCACTTGTTCTATTCTGTGACAACCGGCAAATTTCGTACAACGATTAACGTGATTCTAATCATGTTTTAGAAATAATTAACATGGTTTAAGGTTAATTATGGTTAGTTGAGCTAATATGAGTCCTACGATGTCCTTTTGAAAGTTCGTTGAAGTCTTGATGCCTCTAAAGAAAGACTTCGCGTGTTTAACGTAACGAACTGACATCAGCAAAAATTTGTCAAACTGGAATAACATAAGCTTATTCTATGAAAATACGACACGTATTTACTATCGATGCGAACGGATGTGAAATCGGCGTGGTAAACGGCCAAAAACGCAGCGTTTTGGAGAACGCGGAGAGGAACTGACGTGGGATTCGAACGTCGAAACGCGTGGCTTTAACTGTTACCGAACTTCCGGAATAATTATTTATTATAAATAATGTTATCGGTTGAATTTCGAAAGTTATCGGATCATTTAAATGAAGGATAACACAACCGAACCGATTAACGCGATTTTAACGCGTGTTCCGTTTTCACGCGTCGAGTTACAAAAATAACATTTAAATTGCTCGGTTTAGTTATGTTTTTCATTTCGAATAAAACCGACTAGTTTTTGTAATTAATTATCGGGCCTAATAACAAACCGAAGCGTTTTCGTTTAAAACGGGTTCGATACGCGGTGCACAACCCACCTACCTAACCCTAAGTATAAAAAGCTTGAGATGGTCTTCTTCTTCACTTCAATCAGCCGCATACCCTCTGGCTCTCTCTCTACTCTCTCTCTAGAAACCTACCCCTCTCTCTCTCTAACCACATCTCTCTCCTCCTCCCTTACAGAAACCGGCCGACCACCACCCCTCCGGTGGCGGCGGCGTAAAGTTAAGCCAGAAAAAGGGGCAGATCGGGTGGAGGTGGGGGTTGACGGGGTTGGGTCAGGTATGGATGGCGAGGGTACGGCGGCGGCGGCGAGGGGTGGTGGTTATAGATCGGGTAGTCACTGAACACGGGTTGGTGTCATGGCTAGGCTCCGGTTTGGTCAGGACCCGATTGTGGTGGTTGGAGGTGGTAGGCGGCCGTGGTTGGTCCTGTTGGTCGCGCGAAAGGTTGAAGGAGGTGGTTGTTCCGGTGGTTCAGGGCGGCGGTGGTTCTGCGGCCCAAAAAGACAGCAGCGCAGCGGTGGTTTATGGTGGTCAGGTTATCAGCGGTGGTGTGGTGCTCGTTGGTGTTGGTCCGGGTCTGCTTTGGGTTTCAATCGGGTCAGTTTTGGAGATGGTCCGATGGGTCTGTGGTGGTCCCGAGGTAGAAGACGACGGGCCGAGTGGTGGTTGAAGGTGTCCGGCTCAGATTTGGTGTGTTCGGGTTGAGTTTGGTGCGTGGTTCAGCCCAAGTCAAATCCGGTACGGGCATCGGGGTTCGGGTCTTGGGTTATCGTTGGATCTAGTCCACTTGGTCGAACAGTCAACCGAGTCAGCTCGGGTATCTTTTGAGATGTCCGGGACTGGTCAACGCACACTCAAGGATGGTCAAACTTTTGGTCAGCACGTCGTTCAAGACGGTGTCATGACGTGCGTACGATTGGTAAAACTAACTTCGTATTCTTTATTTTGATTATATTTATAAATGTCTATATTTATAAATGCATAAATACGAAAGCGACAAATGTGTTAACTCGCACAACGAACCGACAAGATAATAAATGAAATGTATAAATCGAGTAGTTGTAAGTGTATATAAAGCGTAACTAATAACATCATACGTTGGACTAAATTCGTTGGACTATACATATATAGATATATATATACACGTATATATTATATAATAAGCTTAATATATATAAGCTGTCGAAACGTATAAATGTCTCGCTAAAATGAAATTGCGGATAAATGGATTGATTGTCTTGTTTTGGTGTTGATTTTGGGGAAAATTGTAGACGACTTGTGTTGTCTGGTTTGTACAAAAACAGAGGAAACTCTGCCGAAATTTTTATAAAATCCGAAGCGCAAAGGCGTTATTGTGGTGCGTCCTTATCAACTATTTTCAAGTGTTTGGCCAGACTAATTCCATACAAAGTCGTGACGTTTTGACAAAGATTATTGGAAACAATAATAGTCGATCCCGAACAATATTTGAAAACAAATATATAGTTTTGTCGAGCGTCAATTGTGTCAACTTCAATGGTTTTTGGTAACCAAAACGTTGTCAAAAATACGGATTTGAAATACGTAGACGCTTAACTTATTTGGGAAAAATTAGTTGAAAGTAATGCTTCGAAACACTTAAAACACTCGGATTTTGGGAAGCGAAATAACAAATGTTATTAGTCAATTTCAATAATTATACTTATGTTTCTTCAAAGTGTATTGTCCAAAAATAATCATACAAGACAACTACATTTAACCGAATTACGAGACAAGCTACTACTCGGGATGAGTTGTGCGTTTCATGGTAGTAGTCCAACATGGTTTACACACGAATAGTAACAGGTGCGCAACTTGGGTACTATGTCGTACGTGAACACATGAATTATGATAAGTCACGATCGGTTCGTCGAGTTAAAACACTTAAAGACTCGGGTTAGTACACACGAGTCAAGATAGTTGAATAAACTATCTTTTAACCGGAAAATAAGCTAGGCTTATATATGATAGACTTTAAGGTGTCCTTTATTGGTAATTAGGGCACGAGGAAGTCGGTCAAAGCTTTGGGTTTTATTTGCTAGCTAAGCATGGAAATTAAGGTGAGTTTCACGGCCCCATTTTACTGTTTTAACTGGGGGAAAGATATGTTTGTCAAAAGTTATCACATATTGAAATGTTTTCAAAGGTTAAAATGTGGTAAGTGGCATGATGAGTACTTGAGTTTTTGGTCGCCACTCGGGGTTGGGTCCTCGCTACTGTAACCATTAATTCAGGTAAATGAAACTGAAGGAATATTTGGATAGTACTATTGGTGCCTGACAAGGCCCACCCCTAATCGATAGCGTCGATTATGCATCGGCGTATGCCTGGGGTGCACATATTCTGAACTTAAGTCGTTGGGTTCCGAGAAACGACTTGGAGCGGGGCATATTTATTAGTCTTGGTTTGGTTATGGGACTCAGGGGATTGCTCATCATCATAGTTTGTAGGAGCTAGCTACTCCATACAAAGGCCACAAAATGTGCTGGATTTGCACAGGATATAAAAATGTGCTGGATTTGCACAGGATGTAAAAATGTGCTGGATTTGCACAGGATGTAAAAATGTCGTATTTACGAAACTAAAACCTGTGAACTCACCAATATTTTATATATTGACGTCTTTTTAAACATATCTTTCAGGTAACTAAGTGCTGAACAGGTATGCGGCTAGTACGGTGGAATTTGGGATGTCGGACACTGGTTGGGGGTTTCATCTATTGTTACCATCGGGTTGGGACATAAACGGAAACACCCCACTTTAAAACTTAATGTTTGTGGTTTAAGTAATGTTTGAAACCAGGTACTCCTTCCCGACATCTTAACATAATGATCTTTTCTAATTAAATATAGTTTGTGTTAATCTTGACTTTGATATGCTTTCGAGCGTCGCGCCACGTGTTTCCGCCATTGGCGTGGTGTGACAGAAGTGGTATCAGAGCCAAGGTTATAGCGAACTAGTATTTTTGAAAAATCTAGACTATAACCGGTTTTGGCTCGAAAACGAAGTTTTCAAAAATAAAACACAACAAAATATTTTAGAAAAGAAAGAAAATTGTACATGGATTGTACAAGGGGAAATTCCGACCGACTAGCCATGTGTGTCAATATATAAAATGTTAGAAAATAAGGATGTGAATGCTTAAATTGTGTAGAGATCCAATTTTCTAACTAGTGCTAGTTAATGCATATAAGTAGTACAGATAGCTTGCCTGTAAGGATATCGTCTCACACTTCACTTTAGTCCGCACTTTTGCATCGGTTACCGACATCGACAAGCGGGAAGGACAAGCGGTGGTCTACGACGAACTCACCCGCTTACCTGCGGACGGGATGATCGGAAGGGCTAACCTTTATCGTGCTAGTGGACGTTGTCGTGTTGCAGATGTTGCGAAGGCGAAGCTAGTCTAGGTCTTTTATTGTGTGAAATCTCTGTTTTGGATCAGGAAACTCGGAACTAGCGGGTACCAAAATTACCTGGCAACACCGATTATCATTGCGGGTGCACACGTAATAATAACTTGTGGTGCACGGTAACCTTGGTGGGCGCTAGGGCTGGGATTGGTGATCACTCCTTGCCTTGTCTATTCTTGTACTGTAGGGTCAGTCTTAGTTTTTGGTTGGCCAACGGGTTAAAAGGGAGGTCTTGTTGGTATCCCTTGATTTCGATCCTCGCAAACTGAATGAGCTTCTTCAGCATCACCTCTAAGGTGCGAACACGGAAGAGCTCGAACGTCTACTTCATATGAGTAATCTGACGTAAACCCTCGCATCGGGTAGGGACAGGAGATGAAAACTTCCTTGTATAGGAGTTGAATGCCTCCACCCAAAGTTCCTCAAAGGAGCGGACATACGAGGATGCACTGCCTACCAAAGAGATGAATGATTGGTACGATGCGTGGAATGCTAAACTTGGAACCGAGTGAAGACTTAGGGTGCGTCCCTGCAAAACCAGTGCGTTTTGAGCACGGGACCCTGTGTGGATCAGTATTGAGGTTAGTTGCCCGTGTGCTGCTATATTATTATTACCGTGAGTAAGTCATTCTTGATCTAACACATGCCCAAGTTGTCTTCGAGGGTCAGGCGTTCCTTCCCCTATTGGAGGGCAGAATCGTCCTTGCTAAGTTAATAGCTTTGATCATCTTCATCTAGAAGGCATGATAGCCCCCGTCTAAATCAACAATTTCGAATCGGCAAGATCCTAATATATTTATTTAATGGGAAAATAAATATATGGTAAAGTGAGCCGAGTCGGGTGTTGAAAACGAATTATCGATCGGCAAGATCCTAGTATATTTATTTAATGGGAAAATAAATATATGGTAAAGTGAGCCGAGTCGGGTGTTGAAAACGAATTATCGATCGACAAGATCCTAGTATATTTATTTAATGGGAAAATAAATATATGGTAAAGTGAGCCGAGTCGGGTGTTGAAAACGAATTATCGATCGGCAAGATCCTAGCATATTTATTTAATGGGAAAATAAATATATGGTAAAGTGAGCCGAGTCGGGTGTTGAAAACGAAATGTCGAATCGACAAGACCCTAGTATAATTATTTAATGGGAAAATAATTATACGGTAAAGTGAGTCGAGTCGATGGTCGTAAAATACAATGTCGAATCGACAAGACCCTAGTATGATTATTTAATGGGAAAATAATTATACGGTAAAGTGAGTCGAGTCGATGGTTGTAAAATGTAGTGTCGAATCGACAAGATCCTAGTATAATTATTTAATGGGAAAATAATTATACGGTAAAGGGAGTCGAGTCGATGGTTGTAAAATGTAGTGTCGAGTCGACAAGATCCTAGTATAATTATTTAATGGGAAAATAATTATACGGTAAAGTGAGTCGAGTCGATAGTGGTAAAACGAAATGTCAAATCGGCAAGATCCTAGTATAATTATACGGTAAGGTGAGTCGAGCTGATGGTTGAGAAATGTAATATCGAGTCGACAAGGTCGTAGTATATTTATTTAATGGGAAAATAAATATATGGAAAGGTGAGTCGAGTCGATTACGGGAAAAATGAAATCTCGACTGACAAGATCCTAGTATGACTACTTAATGGGAAAGTAGTTATATGGTAAAGTGAGTCGAGTCGGAGATAATTTTACCCAAGTCAGTTAATATATATGGAGACATACATATATATTGAATATAGGATCACGACGTGCGTTTTGCGTCTGAATCCGTCATAATACTCGGGGAGTGAAACCACATTTCGGGAGCCGAAATCGTAAAGCGTGTGACTCGTAATTGTCAAGTGTCACGGAACGCTCTGGCAGACATCGAAATTCCCCTCGAAAATCAAATAACGGACTACTGGAAGTGGTCACGTTATTCTGTCAACTAAACTTACCCATGGGACGGCAATTCCATTGCTCATGTTGCAATGTTGAACGTCCGCTACCCTCGTCAGGACGACGAGACTGGCTGTCTGTTTGGGGTGGCAATTGATGCGAAGTGTTTTCCATCAATCCCCATAGATATTGTGACGTTGCGTCCCTTGGTCACGGTGTTTTATAAACTAAGGTTGCGAGATCCATTCGTCATGGACAATGTGACTTGTCTAATCTCTTGTCATATTTCGATACTCTCACTGCGCGGCCTATCAGGAAGGAAGTTCACTGGCCTTGCTTAGGTGGCGGAGAGGCATTTCAGTTGATGACTGTCGGTGCTAGGGCCAAAAATTACATGCAAGGGGATTCTAATGAGAAGGATGACTCGGATGACTTACCAGAGTCTGTATCGTTTTACTTTATCGTGGTGTCTCGATAAATCATGATCCTCCTACCTCTACTATTCTCGTTGTGACCAATATTTTGATACTGGGAAGGATGTAGCTTGGTTTCTAGGTCCTATGGATACCATTTACCACACATCTAATAGCTACGACGGGTCTAAGGTTTCTGCTGAGCCTGCTGTTGTTGCTGCCATCATTGTCCTACGGCTCAAGCGAATCCTGTTGTCATTACTAAGTGTGGAACTCTTGTCGAGTTGTTGTTGTTGTTCCCTAAATCTCCGCTAGATTTGTCACAATCGTTTCTGTAACTTGTGTCAGGCTTCTTTTCGTTGTTCTATGGCCCAAGCGAATTATGTCGTCGTTGCTGAGAGTGTAGCTCATACTGAGCGTGTTGAGGATGTTTCTAAGGCTTTTGTCAAGTTTGATGTTGCTGTTGCTTCGGAGGCTCCTGCCAAGATTGTTGTCATTGACATAGATATCTCTAAGACCCTTTCCAAGCCGCTATGATCATGGTTGTGTCACGATGGAGTTCGTTCCTGTTAACTCCATTTTCTTTGAGGTTTTCGTTGAACCGCTCGTTATCATCCCCTGGCTCCTGCCAAGACTAATGTTGGCGATGGTTCTCAGGTATGGATGAGCCTGTCAATGATACAGTTGCTATTATTCGAGTGACTTATATCGAGCATACAGTCGTTCTCCCTAAGGACGATGTCGGCCTAATAAGTCTACTAAATTATGTGGAACCCATTGTCCCCATTTCTGTTGTGATGGCGGATGCCTTTGGTGATCCAATCGTTCCCATCAATGGGCCTATGGAGTATAGGTTGCTGCTGGGGTTACGAATAAG